>VXBH01003252.1:75650-151474 GCA_013400035.1 Rynchops niger
CCCGCACCCGCGGCCAGCCGTCTCTCACTGCCTCCCACGAGGGCTGCGGCGGCGGGGACATCGCGGGCGGCTCGGCACCGGGACGGGAGGACCGGGGCCGGCGCCGTGCACCTGCCCCGCTCCGGCGGGCCCCAGCCAGGGGCTCGCCCGCTCCTCGGGGGCTTCCCCAGCGCGGCGTCTGAGGTGTCTTCTTCATCCCCCCCCATGTCGGTTTTACACCCCTTCAGGGGACAGAGATGGGAAAAGGCAGGGCCGCTCCCCGCGCCATGTTCCCGCTCCGCGTTGGAGGCGTCGGGGCGGCTCCCGTACGCCTTATGGGGTGGACGGGTCACGGCGGACTACGGCCATCTCACCTGGCGACAGGCGAGGGATGGAGGCAGGCTTGGGCCGCGTGTCCCAGCCAGGGCCTCCCGTGTTCCTCGGGGCGAGAGGGGACCAAATGGGTGTTGGGAAATCTGGGAACAAAACGTGTGGCTTCCTTTGGAAAGTGTCAAGAGACAGGTAGAGATAGTCCATCCCGAAATAGCCAAGAAGCAGAGTGATAGGCGCTTGCGACCATGAAGGACAGGGCTTGTGATTCCAGTCATCTGATTCCATGGAACCACTGGTGAATTATGTCCCATAGAGGTAAAGGATGTTTTTGTTCTGTTTCCTTATTCTTGTAGGTGGTTCGTTTTTATTCAGTATCTCTTGTTGCCATTTGTTGAAAATGGTTGGAGACAGTGACAAAAGCTCCAGCAGCATCAAAATCCCCAGGCAAACTTGTAAATCTCTGGTCTTTTGCATCTGCCCTGGCCAACTTCCCCCCCCCCCCCCCCGTATTCAAGCATTAAAGAAACATCAACCATGAAATCATGCAGTGACAGAAAATGTACAATTGCTATCACCATAAATTTACATTAACTCCTTTATCATCTCAGAAAAAATTATAGTATCAGCAGCACATGTTCCTATAAAGCATGAGGAAAAATAGGGAGAGTGCAGGCTGTAATGATGACTCTGTTTGCACGGGATCCCCATCTTGTGGTCCACAAGGTGAAACCACTAGCCACGAGAGGGAACCCAGATCTGCAGACTCAACATCCTGGTCACAAGCTGGAATCGGGTGCTCTGAACTCAGAAACCCCCCTGCTGAACTCGGTGGGAGTCCCACCTGGGTGTAAGGCCCCACGATGCCATCTCTCTTTGAGCTGCAGTTTTATCACTGGCTTGACATTCCAGGATGGTTTTTTTTTAATATCCTCAAGATTTCTGGTAATAATGTTTTATAAATGATGCTTTCTTTCCTCATGGGCACTTGAAATGCCTTTTAAAATGATGTTCCTTGGAAAAGTAAATTTGGAGAGGGGTTTTTATGAGGTGTTTGCTATCATTAGAATAACCCTGAATTTGCCTTTTCTTGACAGGCTTGTAACATAATGAGGGAAACATCTGGGCAAGTGGGAGCTCTGGGTGATGCCATTTCCCCGAGGAGCTCTTTTTAGAGCTTTATTGTATAGGTGAAACGAGAGGAAAATCATCTTCGGATAATTATCCTAGAGTATTAGCGTTGTTGTTGGCTTTTCAGCTGCTCATTGTTGACTTCAAGAATTTTTTCTGTCCGGTGATTCTTTTTACATATAACTTAATAAAACTCTGTGCCTTTAAGCATTGTGATAGCTTTAGCAGTTCGTATTTTCATCGTGTTTTGCCATTTGTAGAATTGCAATTTTTATATACTTCCCAACTGAATCGATTCTGCAGTTCTGTATTTCAGACAGTGTGTCTGTACAAGTCATTATGGGAGGAAAATATATTGATGAATCAGTTAAACAGATGGGAGCCTATCAATTTTTTGGGTTTTCTAACTTTAATGAATTCTATTGCTAGCCGGAAAATACCGTAACCTGCTTTAGAAGATTGTACTCTGGCAGGCAGATGCTTCAATTCAGAGCATCACGATATAGATCTCGATGGCAAGTTTGCACTGGGATCTTCAGATATGGGGGTTTCTTGGGCACACACTGAAGTGAAATGCAAAATCCTCGTATGTTGCATTTCCAGGTAAAGAAACAACTGCACAAACCTAGATTTGTTGGTATCAGCAAATAGAAATCTCTCAGGTTGCTGTGGCTTATACTGAAAAAAACCCCATCTCTGTTGTTTTTTCTGTCTTGGTGGGTCTATAAAGAGGAAAGATGGTGAGGTGTGACTAGGTCAGTGTTTTATTTGATGAAATTTCATTTGAAGAAGTCTGTTGCGCACATTGTGGCAAACCCAGGAAAGAGTAATCTTTGCAGCAACTGTTTATAGATGTATTCTGACAAGGCAAATTTGTATAAAAACAAACTGGCTATTATCAAATGCAGGGTATGGTATTTTAGGATTAGGCAGTCAGTTTGCACAAATAAAGCGGCCAGAACTTGGTGCTGTGTGTCTGAAAGAAAATCTGAAGTGTAAGTCTTAGTTCCAAAAAAAAAAAAAACCAAACCAAACCAACAAAACTCAAACACCAAAAACGTATCACATGCTTTTTACAGAAAATGGATTGAGGATGAATCCTTGGTAATCTTAAAAAAATTGTTGGAGATTTAAATAGTCTAAAATACAGACTTGCATGGATTTGAGGTCTGATTCATTAAGGAAGAAAGAACTCTTTCTCCCATCCCTGGGTCCTTCAAATGAAGAAAGGATTTGTGAGGACAGGTTTTGATCTCTTTCGGTCTTTCAGTTGTGTTCTCTCCTGCAATTAATTAGACTTAGATTAGATGGAAGAAATCCAGAAAAACCTTCCATCCTAAAATTAAACAAATTGTTTCTTCCTTTATTTTTACTTTTGGTGGCCTTCCCCGTCCTGTGCGTGTCTCTAGAGTTCCCAGATGTCTTGGGATCGTGCTGTGCCGCTGTGAGTGGCTGTTACGGAGCCGCAGGGAGGACAAGATCCCGAGGTGCTCTGCTGGTCCTCGTTGGGATGGGCGAGATCCGGGCAGCGGCTTCCTCGGATCACGGCTGCAGGCACGGGCACCGGCCCTCTGCATCGCTGCAGTTTCAGGCTGCCGTTAGAATTGGTTTGTGGTAGCGTAAACTAACGCAAAATGGGAAATCCGGATTGGAGCTGTAAAATACCTTGCAGTTCTGAGTTCTGAGCGGGAATCAGCCGTTTGTTTCTCAATCAGATTTTATTCCTTCCATGCCTCTCGACCAAAGGAAAAAAAGGAGAACTGGGGGAGCATGGGAGATTTTGTTTTTACTGACGGGAACTCTATTAGTCTAATTTAATTAGCATGCAGAAACTATTGTGGAGTATATTTATGAAATAAATAAGTATAAATTTTGCTTCTGCATAAGAGCAAGTGAAGCTATATTAAGAGATGGAAAAAATGCTGCTTGGGTATGTTTTTATCTTTTCACGTAGTTCTAAAATGAAGGGAAGGCCCGAACGTAAATTTTGAAAGACACTCGTAATACTTTATGACGCTTTAAAATCTGTGCTTTCATTCTGAGAGAAAATACTTAATCCAGAAGTTTATTCCCATCATTTCTAATTTTTCCACAGCAGGCCTTGCACACCAAGAAAAACGGTGTTCCCACACCAAGAAAAACGACCTCGTAGAACGTAGTAACTGAGCCACCAACAATATGGGCCGCAGCACATGAAGTCAGATTCTCCACTGCGGTACTTGCAGCAGCATTACATTAGCCTGAAACTCGGTAGTTGTGCATAAAGCTGGAGCCGTATGAGAGACTGTAATTTGAAAAGAAGCATGATACTGTAAACAGCTTTTTACTTTTAATCTCCTTGCTCCTGCCCTTGTCCCCCTGCTCTATAAGCGTGCAAGCAATTAACAGCGCCTCAGAAACGTCCTCCGAGCCCGACCAGAAGAAACACATTCTGCTGCTTGTAAGCGGCTGCACGAGAGTCGCTCTCCAAGCTGCGTGAGGAGTCCCTTGCAGGGCTGAGCTCTTCATTTGCTCCTAAGATCCACAGCTCCACACGACGAGAGGTTCAGAAGCGCTGTGCTGCCTCTTGCCTTTGCTGAGGTGTATTTCAGTCTTTTTAAGGTTTGTGCCTTCCTTCTGCTCCTTGTCCTGGATTCAGGCAAACTCCAGTCAGGTATTTCCAGTGGCATATTTCAGCTTTCCGGCTTTCTCAGTTTAAGTAGGATCCAAGCTGTTTACTTAGGGAGAGTTTTAAACTGAGTTTTTTAAAGCTTATTTGAGCTCTGGAGCTTTACGTTTTGTTAGTTCTAGTAGGAACTGATCGTCTAAATCATCTTTGAAAAACTGCTGATTCAGTGTTTTGCATTCACATTTTCCATTCATGTTTTCCAGCCTGTCCTCAGCCTATATAAGATGCCAGTAAATGGATATACATCACGTATTTAATACAAGCAGTAAATCCTTCTCTGCCTTGATTTGTACCTTACACAGCTAACCGTCGGAGCAGGTGGATTGTGAATGAAGCAGGCTGATTCTCTGCAAACCAAGATCTCTTTTGGTGAGGTCGTCGCTCATCAGAGAGGATGCTCTGTTTCATGCTTTTTGCAGCGATAGCAGAACCCGCCTGTCCTCAGCAGGCTTTGCTCTGTAGGTTCTTAGCTAAAGCTCGCCCTTTACCATTAGCATATGTTCTTCCAGTTACACGCTAAGACTTACACCATGTGCAGTTCATTCTCTCATTTCCCAAGGGAGAGAATTATGTGGGTTCTTTAGTGGTTTTGCTAGTGGGCTGTGGCTTGTTCCAGGATCTAGGGGGAAGGAAGAGTGATTAACCTTACATGTTCATGGAAGAAAGGATAAAACAGGAAACAAGGGCGAAGGACTGAGACCACAGCTCTGGGCGGAGCATTTGCTGTTGTCTGTGCCTCCCAGGAGAGATTCTTCCACCTTACAGACCTGGCTCCAGGAAAACTCCAGAAAGTATTAATTAAGCTTCCCTTCTTACCTATCACTTCAATTCATTTCCTAGCAAACTGAAACATCCCTGGTGGAAAAGAGCTAGTACACCGTGAATGTGGCAAGCTTGTTAGTCTCTGTTAGTTAGTTAGACTGCAATCATCTTGAACAGGGATCCAGGAATATTGTATTTAGTTAGGGCTGCAAGGAGCAATGTTAGGCAGGTACAAAGGTAATTTCCTGCATTAGATTTGACCAGGATGTTTGGATGAGGCATATTTTGCTTTTCTTTTCAGCTCAGTAGCCAACAATTACTGTACTGCTCACCGTGGACCACTGGTGATAAATACCTGGCATTCAATCACAGGCCGCCTCTCAATTTTGTCTCTACAACTATAGCTCAGAGCAGCTTTTTCCTAGTGCCTTATACAGAAGAGTCTATTGAAGTTCTCGATTTCTGTTTTGAGCAAGATTTAACATCATTTTCCATCTCTTTGCAATATTGTGTTATTTGTATGAAAAAACCCCAACAGTTTCTATGTAATCCTATGTTCATTCTGGGCCATAGGGGTGGCTTTACGTCTGTTCCCAAGGGCCTGGAGCCAGACGCAGCTCACAGTAACCACTGGGGGCCCCAGAGACATTCCTGCTTTTGCCTTTCTCTTGTCTTTTCTCAGTCCATCCTTACCTGTGCTCTGGAGCTCTGGGGGGAGCCTGCTAACACGAGGTTCTGAGCCCTGCGGTGGTTGGGCAGCTGACTCATGGCAGTGAAAGGAGTGGTAGGTTTGAGTCCGGTTCCTGAGAAGACCTAGAGCTGTAATGGTCACCGGTGGTGAGAATGAGAGTAGAGAGACAAGGCGTGGGTATGTAAGAAACTCTGGAAGGAGGTGGCTTGGTACTTTTCATGTAGTTAGTCTAACTCAGACAATCAGTACTACTTCTGGAGTAACTTTTATTTTGTAGTCTTGGTTGATCGTGTAAGGAGAAGTTTGTTCTACCCAGGAAGAACACAGCTAGTCCTTCACAGCTCTAACAGCAGCATGGCAGCGGTACAACCATGCTGCTACTGACCCCTCATTGATTGGCACCAAAATCTCTCCATCGCTCCTCCAGCTTCAGTTGTCAGCCCGGAGGTTCAGTCACATTTCCCTGCTCTGTCCTTCCTTAACGCCAGCTGTCCACAGAAACAGGAGGCCTGGAGCTGAAGCTCTGCTGTTGGTCTGTATGACCCCAACAATTTCATCATCATTTTACTGTCAGGAGCTGGTCACCATGTGCTCCCTTGTGATTTTAACATACACATTGTGACCTGCTAATAGGTAACCCAGCCCTAGTACTTACAGCTTCAGCATACTAAGCTTTTCAACACCTTGCTCTGCTGCGGGATTCTTTTGCTGGGGAGACATCTGTTTAACCGATCCAGGTTAGATTAAATGTAAATTGGGGACCACGTTCTGAATTCAGCAGTTGTTCTTTCGCCTCTGCTCCTATCTACTACATCTCTATATTAATAATCAATGCCTTATTGTTCCAAAATGGTGGAAAGCATCTTCAAAGAAGACAAGGAATAAGGAAAGAATTCTTGATTAGGTGAAAACTCTGGCTGTGTTGTATCACAGCATCTGAAAACTTTACAGAAAGGGAAGTGCCGAAGGCAGCAGTATGATGCAGGTAGTATTGATAATGATGAAGAACATGCTGTCTTTGCCTGCCGACCCAATATATACATGTACTAGTCATGTTTGAAAAGCTTTCTAAGAGAATATGTGACAGCAATAGACATGACTTCTGAAAACCCAGCCATTGTTACATACAATGCATATACATCATACGTATTTCAGTGGGGAGGAAAGGTTGGTTTGAAAGTCACTTCATTTTTTAAGATGCACAAATGTGTTGATAGTTTTTTCCCTTCATTATGTAAAAATGCACAGAATGCAAGTAAAGGTAGGAAATTAGTTTGCAGTACTTTATTATGCTTACATTCTTCTGAGTCACTGTTTAAAAATGTTGAAATGCCCTCATATTTGAAATATATATGCAGACAATTAAGATTTTTCCTTACACGGACATAAACTAAAACATTGAAGCAAGGTAGTTTTCCTTTGTGCTTATATCCTGAAAGCATAGCGATAGACAAGACTTAGCAGCTTGGCAGGTTTAATTGTTGCTTTCCACTCTTCTGTGTGTTTTGCCAGTGTTTCTCACCAACCAATGTGGTAGTACCCATGTGTGCGCATTTGTTCTGTTTGCAGTGTTGTTTTGGCTTGTTTGGCCTTTTTGTTATGATCTAACCTTTCTGTCTGCTTTAAGGCTATGCTACTTAAAAGCTCTTTGAATGGACTGAAGGACAGTCTCCAGAAAAGATGATTTTTTTTTTAAAGCACTAATTTTCAGTGGTAGCAGAGCTAGGTCACTGGTGCTTTTTTTTTTTTTTTTCATTTTTTGTTGTTGAAATCTCAACCCAAGCTCTCTGGGGTTGAGATCCCATTGCTGTGGCGTTGCTTGTGTACAATGCGTGGTAGGTCACAAATGAGTAATCAAGTGATAACTTCCAGCAGAAAAATACAAACTACTTTAGTAAGTTGCAAAAGGAAGCATTAAATGATGCAGTGATTACTGTTGCACTTTAATACCATTGTGCCTCCAGGATACCGATTTTACAGGTTTTGAAGACAGAAAATGCCAGGCTAAAAATTCACAGTCCAAAGCGGAGAGATGAATAACATTTCCAAGAAACAGAGCAGTGAGCTCACTGATACATCAGCAAGAGCAGAAGTTTCCAGTGTTGGTATTTCCATGTACTTCCGATTTGAAATACCAGAAAAAGAAAGAAAACAAGTAAAATGTAACTTATTATTGTAATAAGTGATGGCTTGCCACAGCGGTCAGTTGTGTGGCACTATAATGCTTGGTCAGAGGAGCTGGTGTGGGCGGTACTGGTAAGCAGTTCCTTTATAAAGGATAAAAAAGATGCTCTTGTTTTTCAGTGCTTGGAGTGCTATGAGTGGGTCATATTTTTTTATTCCTCCCTCCTAGCAGTCAGCGGGATGAAAGCAGGCCTGCAGTTGTTCCCCTCTCAGCTCTTGTAGAGTAATGGCTATTTGGGTGCTTTTCATCTTACAGAGGTGCTCATAAAGGTGAGAACGGAAAATCAGAGATTAAGTCTTTCCCTTGCTGCTTTTGGTGGAGTCAGTCCATGCTGAAAGGCAGAAGTTCAAATGTCCTTGGCTTTTACGCCTCCGTGCTAGACCTACATTCTGAGTGTGTTTAAATTGACTTTGCTGCACTGAGTTTCACAAAGCAAGACGAGTCAATGACTTGTGCAGGCTGCAAATCCAGCCAAAGTTACTCTTGGATTTGAGTCTTTCCCACCTTGTTTTTTCTACAGAACTGATATGCACATGACACACAGAATCTGGAAGCCTCCATCCAAGAAGACACGCTGGGCTTTGGCATGTGGCTTTCTTCAGATTGCGCGAATTCATTTCCATCCATTACGTTTCATTGTTAGTTTCATACACACTGAAAAATCCCAGACTGCTTTGTTCTGCAGTAGCTCTTCTTCCTCAGAAAGACTGAAGTTTCCTCTTTGCCTGCATGGCCATTGAGATCAGTACTTGTGACAGTACCATCATGAGTACAGTGTAAGTATCTCTAAAAACCACCCAAATAATGTGCCCCACCTTTTTCCGCCACTGTTTATTGTACTGCTCTAAAGAAAGCGGATTTCTCCCTTTCTAAGGAACAGCTACTGAGCCAGCGTGGTCCATGGGCCAGCTTTAACTTCCAGAAAGCTTCTTTCAGGCATCTTGCCTTTGCATTCCGGTTGAGTTGGGCCTTTAGGTATTGAACAACTGAACACTGTCATTGAAACACCTTTTCTTGTATGTTCCCGGGAAAGCTGAGTAGGAGGTGAGCTCCTTGCGCCAGAAGGTCTGCGATGGAAAGAGGAGGTGACTGAGGACAGAGCGTGATGTAAGGAAAAGAGCAGCGACGGGGACCCAGCTCTAAGATGGCTGTTTTTTGAAGCTAGTGCTTCAAAAATTAGTCCCATAGCTTGGGTGCCTTTCTTGCCTTAGAAATAACCCAATAGCAGCAGATTTTGCCGTGAGGAAACCAAAATTACTCCACTGGAACCAGCTGCCTAACATTACTGTAGGTGTAACAAAACATAAAATTCCTTGGATTTATCTGCCACATATATCAGTGCAGGATTTTAAAGTATCAATATGAACTTGATCTAGATATAAAGCTAGTAATCAGATATTTACTAATTCCTGGTTGCACAAGTTACCCAAAGAAACAAAAAATAGTTTAAACCAAAAACTTCTCACTATATTGACATATAATTTATTAAAAAATAAAACTTACAGCGAGCTAGCGTGGATTCTTTACACCCCAAGGTACTCACCTCCTACATCGTACGAGTTTCTTATAGACTTCATAATTTCATAGCAAGAAGTTATTTAGCACCTATTTAGCAACACAACAGCCATAAAACCTGCCCTGTTTTTAATGTCTACAGATAGAGCTCTCATCTGGAAGTGTCTCTGGAAGTTAGGTCAATAATCAGACTGGAGCTGTTTAAGACACCGTCTATATATTGGCGTTTTGTGCCGCTGATTTTAAGATTCTCTGGACTGAAGAAGTCTGTAAAGGTTCACAGCACAGAGCAGGCTATAACAAAGCAGTTAATGATTCTTGTGACATGAATGCTGCCATTTCAGTTTATTTGAATGACACTGGCATTCTGTCTTAAATATATCACTTTTTATTAGGGTGGTTTTGTGGTGGTTTNACTAGATATTAGGCATGTGCATGCATCTTAGCTAAACTATAACCTAGCCAGTCCATGGCTTTTGCACTGCAGATTGCCCAGAGTTTTTCAAAAAACACGTAACCACAGTGATATTTTTATAAAGGAATGTTCACCTCATGGGATTTTTAAAGGTGTTCTATTTTTTTGCCAAGTTACAGCTTCACTTTATTGTACATGATGTCCAATAAAAAAGATGTATGTCTGTGATTGGACTTTGAAAAAGGGCCACGTTGCCTATTCCATTTAAAGGGAATGAAGTCAAGCAGTAAATTTGCTGGTCGCCCTTTTCATATTGACTGTATCTCGGCCAGCAGTTGGTCTTTGATGTTGTAACAATAGAGCAAAGGCAGAGGAGGAGGAGGATTAGGACCTCCATAATATAAAAACAAGTCTGCATTCATCATGATTTTTATAGAGCACAGTCTATGTCCATTGGAGGTTTGCAGTATAGATGCAGTGCTCCGCAGAAGAGTGCAGCAATCTTAACATTTGCAGGTGGTTTACAATTCATCCATCATTACTATTGCCATCTCTTCTTAATTCAGAGTTTGTTTAGGCTTTCAGCATTTGACTTTTTCTATCTTCCTACAATAGGAAAACAGATGTATGTCAGCATAGAGCTTCTGGAGTATCATTTTCCTTTACAGGGTTTGATTGGCCTGTTATTTACGAAAGGCTTGCTGCAGCTGGCCAATAGAGTATCTATTCCTCATCTTGTGTTTAGCGTCCAAGCTTTTATTAGGAAAGAATAGAAGGGTTGATATGTATATGTCTAACATTTGTGAAAATATATATCAAAAGGGAACCTAGGGCAGCCACACTATGCCTATGTCTTCAGGCATACTGGAACAATAGCGCCAAAAGTTTCAAATGAACTATTTAGCCTGACAGAGTCCTGGAGCTCTTGGTCAGAACATGCAGCGGGAAAAGGGACATCCATTCCATGAAAATGCAAAAGGTACCAAGTTGCACTAGGCGCTGGTGGGAGTAGGTGGGCTTTGAACTGTGAGCAAAGCTCGGGAAGAGCCGAGTGATCTGCAGTGCGCTGTTGTAGCCACGTGCGTAACGTGGCAGCCGTGGAAGGCAGGATGAGTGGAGCCTTCCCAGGGATGCGGCGATGGCAGCAGTGGTGAGCCCAGTGCAAGTGGATCTGTATCAGAAGCCCAAAGGCAGCTCTTGGAACACCATCTGGGGATGCACCAGGTGAAATTGCTTACTGCACCCAATTCCAGTGGCTTTTGCTTAAGGCATGATCCTGAAGTGCCCCAACAAAGCAGAACACCTGGAAGCTTCTCTACCAGCCTCAAAGACACCTGACCCAGGGAAGCGGGGGAAGATGCCAATTTTTAGTGCATTTGACAGTTCAGGACCTGATTTAGGGTTGGATCCTGTGCCTTCTGGGGGTTCAGATTAGACCTGTGAGTCCAAACTCATGAACAAGTCACCGCTTGCCAACTGAGCTGTGGTAGTTCCTTATAGATATCTTATCCCACAACAAAATATGAGGTGATTTTATTTATCAGCAAGTCAGTGCTGAGCAAACAAACCCTGTCTGGGGCTTTTATCAGGGTGACTATGTCCTGTCCCTGGACAAAGCACTTCATGATATCAGTGGCCACCAAACGCGCCAAAAAAAATCTGTTTTTTTATTTAACATCTACCATGATGGCCATTAAAAAGGCAACATCTGGTGCAGAAAATGCACACATGCTATTTCTGCGCTCTGTTCTGTGACTCCTTCATCAGGCCCAGGTACAGCAATGTCTTGGCTGTCTCAGCTTTCCCCAGTATGCCAGCTGCTGAGAGCAAAATCCGTGAGGCTCAGCCAGTATAAGCTGGGAGTTCTGGCTAGTTAGAGGCATCACCTAGTGTTTAAAAGAGTTTGCCTTTGAGGGATCAATAGCTCTGAAAAAGCTGCTGAAATCCTTCAGTGGCAGTGAATTTGATTCTTGCTTTCCTTTGATCTAGCATTCATGGCTTTTTGAATAATGTAAATCGGAGCTGCCTTTCTCACCTACCCATCCTTCCTTCTTCTTCTCCTGTTTCTCCTAAAAAGATCATTTTTTCATGTTCTTAGGAATATAGCTATGGCAGGCTTAAACATCAAAATAAAATGAACTAATTATTTACATAACAACAGAGTAAGGGCCAGATTAATACCACCTCTCTGATTTTTTTTTTTCTTTATCCTACTGAAGTCTTCCCACAATAAAATACAAGAGGAATTTGCAGCTGAAGTCGTGTATTTGCACACATATGGACTGAGTGGGGGAAAAGAGCTGTATATGCCAGTTCCCCACACGCGCTGCTGCCATTGACAAAGGGAGTCACAATTACATTGCGGTATATCTAATACCCCCATGCAGTTATTGCAGTTTACTTGTATGAGGAAAAAAGCTGTATATTTATCTCTTTAGCACAATGAAGTAGCTGGAAATGAGTTCTGGGCCACAGCCTACCAGGAAATTCTCTTCCAACCTGCTCTGCAGCGCGTCTGCTTCGTACGCTTTGGAATCTCTCTTTGTAGGGAAGCAGCTCTCCCTCCCTGGGATCTGGCGCATCAGCCGGGGTCCCGTCTCTGTTCCTCACCAGAGCAGGTTAGGATATCTCACACCCAAATTGCTTCTCTTCTTCTACCTTGCTGCTGCATCTGGCTGCTGGGACTAATCTAAAGATGCGTTTGGTCCGCCCCGTACAGTTTATTGTCAGTGCCGTCTGGGTGGCTTCAGGCACAGGCTAAGAGTATAACAAGTTTGAAAAATAAAACCGTTTATCCTAAAAATAGCTCAGAACTAACTAGTGATCATGGGGCGGAGGGGAGACAGAAATGAAGATATTTTCTTTTCACGTAAGTGTCAGATTCAAAAGCATCTGCCTTGTTCGGTGCCTGTATGGTATTCATTTCCTGTCTGCAGTCGATTGGAATGCCCCCCGAGTCGTTTGAAATTGAAAATCGAGTCATGCTTCTTTAATCAGCTCTAGGAAATAGCCCCCCTCCCTTACTGTTCTAAGAAAATTTGTATTTACATGCATAGAATTCATAAAACAAAAAGCCCACACTTCTCTCCAGGGCAAGTCCTTTCTCCCTCTTAAACAGAGAATGGTCTTCACATCATCTTGTCTCGGCGCACTGTGCATCTGCTCCCTTGCTCTTCTTCCCCATAATGTCACTGGAGGGAGGCCTTTCTCTTGCGTGTCTGCTTCCTCTTGCTTCTTTTGCTTGTTCTGTCATTAGGGCAGTTCACGGAGATGTAGAGAGAGGGCATAACGTCCGCTGCTGATGTCTTGATACAAAAAATAAGACAGTTATTGCACCGCGTGTACAGATGCCATTTCTACTAATGACTTCCAGTTGCTCCTGTGTCGGTCTCCAAAGCTTTCTAAATGGAGAGGGTAAAACTCTACACTCAGGCTTGAGCGAACACGTCGCTGCAGGAGCGGAGGTGCCTGGTCCTGAGGCAGCCGCCCAGGTTTCTGCTGCCGTTCCGCTGTGAACTCCTGGGGGTAGTAACAGCCCCTTCCAGAGAGGGCTGTGAGGCACGGGGTTGGTGCATAGACACCGAATTTGAACAAGCGCTGCCTTTCCTCTGCCTTCGCCCTCTAACCTCCAGCCAAAGAAAAACCAGCATTGGTGGGGAAGGCAGCTAAGGGAGGGTCAAGTAAATTATCTTGCAGTGATTCAGCGCTCTGTATGTTTTGAGCATCAAGACTCAAGTGATTTGCCTTTTTTCAGGCACAGAAGTAGTATTGCCAGAAGCACAGGAAACATCATGTTTTTGGAATATAACACTTGTCTGCTTTCTTGCTTTCCCGTTATTAGCTTTTGCTTATGTGATGAAGTCATCATGTAACTTTTAGTCCACAGGGACTAAACACTTTCTAGTCTCTAAAAACATCTGCCAGCGAACACAGCTAGAGTCATAGACACTTTTGAAAGCATAGGCTGGATATTCAGTGGCATATGAGAGGGAGACGCAGAGGCTGGGAATAGCTGTTTCTTGGAAACTAAGAGCTGAAGGCGACTTTGGAAATTGAAAAGGTTTCAAGTAAAGTTACTCTTTTGGCCAGGGAGAGATGAAAACTTCGTTTATTAAAGCTGGTTCACCTAGTGAAACCCTAGCTGTAGTGATTTAGTGGAATAAACTTGCAAAAGGACCTAGTTTAAACCCCTTGAAAATAATTTCAGATGTATGTTTTGTTCTCTTTCATTGACACTGACTTTGTGTGTCCTGGCCTGCAAAGCCTGACCAAAAAGCTGTGTACAAATAGTATTAATATTCTGGATTTCCTTTGCTTTTGCGGTTTTGATCGCAGTTTAAGGCAGATTTTCCCATTCTGTTGGAACTCGATGTGTAAATGACGATGCAGATTTGAAATGATGGGCAAGATTAGACTTGTTCAATTAAATTTAGCCATGGTATAAATGAATTCTATTTAGAGCTTTATTATACTACTGGGTTTATGCAAGTATTTAATAAAGCCTAAAACGAATCAGAACTTTCAAAGTATTTGCATTTTGGCACCATTGGAGTGGAATAGTTGGGCCGCTCTGCAGTTGTACGTTTGCCGGTTCAGCCGCTAAATCAATGCGTCCCGTATGGAGAGCTCCAGAGTCGTGAAGAACAACTGTTTACCACCAGCTCAGAAAACTGAAAATATCTGTTAACTACAAAGAAAACTTGGCACCGAACATCTGTCAAAGCCCTACACAATTTTTAATTCTGTGCACTTGGCCGTCCCATGGACGGCTGAGTATCTGCTGAAGAACAAAGCACCAGTGTGTGCTATTTTAGAAAATCTGCTAAAGGGCCTTTGTTTGTTCCAGCAGACATTGAACTGTAATCACCACCAAATTCTTTTTATTATCAAAGTGTTTATACAAACTGGCAGTTCTTCACCTCCAAGCTGAACCATACTGTTTGTATTTTCCAGCTGAAGGAAAACATAAAATACAAGCAAACAACAGAGCATAAAGAATAGCGATGCTGTGAAACGTGTGTCCACAACATGTAGCAAAAGGTTGCCAGATCCGAGTATAATACAGTTGGGTTTCTCCTTAAGCTCCGAGGGAAAAATACTGTCAGCCAGAGCAGTTCAGATGTGTACCCAGTGTTTGCTAATGGCACGGAAGAGACAGGGAGCTTGGTGAGAGAAACTCCCAGCCAGAGAGTGGACGAGGGATGGACTAACGCTTGACGACTTCAAGTGAACGGGCTCAGCAGGGCGTGAGTGGTGGCAGGGCTGCCCCGGCACCCAGGGTGCATCGGTTCAGATGGATCAACAAGGCCACAGCCTTTTCCTCCACTGCAGAGGGTCCTGTCCTCGTGTTCACCACGTGCCTCCAAAGAGTGGTCTGGGACTTACTAGACCTTGGATCTGAGTGAGGCCTCAACACTATTGCCCCGGGATCTCTGCAGCTGTAGCGTAAGTCCTGGGTACGTGTTCAGTTCTCAACTTTCTCTGTGTAAGTATGAGGACTAGAAGTTTTTTGTGTGAAAAACCTAAAATTCCAAAGCTGTAATTCTGAGATAAATGTGCCCAGAAGCATTGAGATTCTGCTTCTGCTGTGCACAGCTCCTGCGAGCTATTCCAGTGTACACCAGAACATCAGCTCTGGTGGGCTGGGTATATCCTTGGGCATCCCAAGCAGCTCACTGCCCAACTGTGCTGCCACTGGCACCCAACAATGAATCTCTCTACAGAAGCTCCAACAGTGGCTGCGGATCCACATGCCTACTCTGAATTCTGCTGCCCTAATTGCAACAGCATTTGTGACTCCATCCTAGTCGCCACAGAAACAAAATCACCGTACAGCCCCTGACTGTGTCCCATAGCAGTACCCTGTGGGGTGACCGGGTTTGGTCTTTGCGTAGCCGCTCAGTCAGACAGGCAGATGTGCTGCAAGTTAGAACTGGGTACAATGTCATTTCTCTAATTTTGCTGGACTAAGTAGGGAATTATTAAAAAGTAGACCCTGATAAACACAACTTCATTTATTATCAACTGTAATCAGTGATTCATCTTATATTTACACAATGTTTAAAGCAGATGCGGTATTTTGGAGCCCCTTAGTGAAAAGAATTGTGTACATGCAAGCCAGCATAGTGAATTTTAAATGATTTATGAAGAGTGATTATCACAACAATTAATTTGTGTGGCTTTCTAAAGATAAGTAAGGCCTTTCACTTCATTGATAGATGTGAACGTGAGGGACAAGCAAGTTTTAAGAAAATGAGAGTGTCTCAGTAGCCGAGTGGTTGATGTGACACCCCTCTGGTCTGACTTCTGGAGATAAGTCAGTGGCTCCTTGGGGTGCACCAGAGATGTGAGGGTCAGTACCACCGCGCGCTTTCAGCCAGTCACACAGGAATTAAATATGAACCTAAGTGATTTGCCTGTTAAATGAGAAAGCCGAGACAGAGCTAAGAACAGAACAAAGGTCTTCTGACTGCTACATGGCATTAATCATGGGAGAAGTTTTTCTCCGTGTATCTTTGATAATGCTTTTCAGCTGTTAACTTCGCTGTCTGCTTACCTAACGCTGTCCTCACACCTCTTGCTGCTAGGCCCTGTGCTGCTTATAGTCACGAGAGACAAAAAAATAACTAAACGGCAGGAATTAGATCACCCAAGCTCAGTGCAGATCCTGGATCGGCAGAGGTGAAAGTCTCCTGCAGTATCCCGGTGTGTTCCTCAGCCTCCCCAGACCGCTTAATTTTAAAGTGATCATTTAGCACTAACCTGGAAACACACGACAGCCGTCGAAATGAAAACAATCTGTTTAGGCAGGTGGGAAATGAAACCAGTCCTAATGGCTGTAATGGTTTTCTGTGAAGGCCCCAGGCCTCATTTTGTCTCTGATAGCAATATAATCTTTTATAGCGTCTGTGAAGTTTCCTAATAAATAAACGTTCCTTGTTCCTGGTGGTTGAAGATGCTGTACAGGTGCATCATGAAAGTGCATTGACAGACTGTCGGTTTTCAATTCAAGACCTCTTGTCAAGATCATTTTACAAGAGATTTCAAAGAAGCATACAAGAAATAAAAAAGCAATGTAGCTGCAGCCGAGATTTAGTAGTAGATTCCCTTGCTGTCTGGGAGCTGTGAGGGATATAAGTTGCATCAGTTTTCCCAAATTCTTTCAAACTCCATAGTTAGCTGTGCTTGCAAATATGCCCTTAGTTTGGCAAGTGGGGAGGGAATGAAGGAAGGTAAGAAGTACGAAGGACAGAGAAAGAGCAGCTGCTCCAGAATATTTTCTGTAGCTTCAGTCATTCCTCACCTGTTCGCTGTCTTGGTTCTTTTTCCAGAACTGGAAATGGGATTAAAATAAGGAAGAGAGGAGGGAGATGGGTTCTTTACCTGCTAAAAATGCAGAGGAATTCCCTTTTTCCCTGTTTTGGTATTTTTACAGGTTCCCATTTCTGTTTAACTCCTCTGTGGGAAAGAGAAATGACACACTTCCCTGTGACTGGCGTGTAACGTGACAGAGGGGGAAAGAGAACAGGCAGGCAATGGAGGGGGTTACAATACCCATTTGATCATTGAGAAGTTAAACTGCAGTATCAGGTAGGGAATTTTTCCTGCATGCAGGGTTGTCTCTTGATGTCTTAAAGCCTGCCACAGTCCAAGTCCCACCTGGATCACCAACACTTAACATTATCCTCCCAAAAGCCCTGTGAATTGCTCTTCTTCCCGGGTTTCTAGATGGACACAAAAACATCGATGGGTACTGAACTATTGTCCTCCCTTTCTCAGTGACAAGAGTGTGTCCCTCTGGAATACAAACACTGGGGCGGGTTCTCTCTCTCTCTCGGGTTTATTTCATTGCTATGAATAGCATGTTCCTGCCCTGATATACTGTCCACGCTTACAACGCTCAGAAATCCTGAACTCTTTTTGTATTAGGAACTTCTATAAATATCTGATGCTGTGGGGCAGCACAACTGTAGCTGACAGCAGCATGAGTAACACCTTAAAAATAATCTTAATGGAAAGTTTAAAAGTTGTGAATAATCCTGTTAAATGAAGGGGGAAAAGCGATTTATCTTAAAATATTTAGAGAAGGTGCATCATTTGAGTAAGAAACCAATGCGCCTGAATTAGAAATGTCATAACTTCAAAGAAACTGAGTCAGTGGTTCAGAATGAAGTGACATAGCTTTTAAAAGAAGGTCAGCAACACTGCTTTCCCAAAAGTAATCAGGAATACAGATTGTGTACACCTGAAAATAAATAATGTGAAGTATAAACATGTGAAATAACATAGAAATACAAACAGAAGAATATCTCCCCCTTCAAAAAAAAAAATTAAATTTCATCTATTAGCTTTGGAACAGAAACCCTGTTTTCCGCGGGAAGGATGCTGGCATTGCCGAAAGGACACACTTTTTCCTGCTAGATTGGCCTTGGAAGATCCTTTGCCTGAGTTAATGCCGTAGAACAGAGTGAGCCCGTGTTCTTCTCTTCACAGGCAGATCAAGCTCACTTTTTCCTGATGGCAGCCTCTGTTATCTTTTTAGTAGAAATATACATTTCTAATAATACTGCCAATCAGCTTAGACACCACACCAAGAATTATCTACCTAAAAAATAGGCGTTCTGTTCATTTTAGTAACTGGAAACAAATGGTCTTTTGCTCATGAGCAGAGAACTGAAATGCTTATGCATGTTGAGCGTTTGTTTGCTCACATTGCAGTGTTGCAGTGTGACACAGACGCCCTGAGGAGGCACAGGGTGGGCTCGTCCTGGTATGCAAGGGACTGCAAGAGATAACACTGCTGGGAGGCGGGGGACACACTGGTTAACCTGTGACATTCCTGCCAGGCATTAGTCAACCCTGCTCTTAAAGACAAACTCCACGGTCCCCCCGCCCTGAGTCTGCTCTCCAGCTTGTACCACACGTTGAACAGGGCTCTTCTGATCGTGTCCACCCTCAGCGTCCAGTGGTCCATCCCCCTCCGCGCTGCAGCAGCCTTTGTTGCAGGGCAGTTATCATGTCCCCCTCCCCTTTTCCTTTTAATGTTAAACAACCCCAACTCATGCGGGCTCTAATTAATGACAGTCCCTGCCCCAAGCAGCTTGGTAGTGGGCCCGATCAGCCTGATGTCATTACTTCACCATGACAATTTTCTAACTAACTCCATGTGATATTCCATCTGCTTGACGCTATTAAAAACTTTTTATATAGCCCTTATTATTGTAGTTGCTGAGCTCCCCGCAAACATCACAGTGAGGAAGGGAAGTGCTGTTATCCCCACCACGGCACAGACAGACCATGACCTACCAAGATCACACAGTGGGTCTTATCAGAGAAGTAAATGTAGGTCCCTAAAGTCCTTGGCCAGCTCTATCTGTATGGTATGTTAATGTGGAGAACGAAGACGCTCCTGAAGTGGTGAGCAGATAGGGAAAGTATGAAATTATATGTGAGAATTTTATTATTTTTTAATAAAATCTCACTTTATTTTTAATAAAGGCAAGATTATATGCGTGATACCCCAGAAAAAAGTAGTTAAATACCACTTTTTTTTTGGGTTCCTGTCTGAAACAGTTTAATAACAGCACAACTACACCTGGTTGTTAGTCAGACAGAACCGAGGAGCCATTTAATCCTCACGCACCAAGAAGTTTGCAGTTGAATTGAGTAAGCGTTAAGTTAAAGCATTAGCACGTGGGTAAGGAACTTTCAGTTAGTTGCGTGGCCCTCAGTTTTGTTTCCTAGGGTTTGCTGCTGTGTGATTCACTTTCTGCCTTACATTGGGTAAGAGTGGCCCACCAAAGGCATCTGAAAGCCCCACCTGCTCCTCAAGAGCGAGAAGCTGTCTTGTCTTAGCCTTCAAGCAATGCAGACTGTGAGGAGCACATGCATTTTCAGCACTGCACGCCTACACTAATTCAGAATGAACTTTTTTGCATCTGTGCTGTAGATAGCTGCATAAGAGTACCCCTTTGGCACTTTCAAAGCGTAACTATTCTGATCATGAACATACCAAGACAACATTAATTCTGCTAAATCTGATTTTGCTCTTTACGAATGCAGGAAGGGGAGAGGAGAACCACCTTAGTTTTTGCTTAGGACGATTTCACTTAGCCCCACATTAACTCGTAAATCTTGGTTTATTTAACTCAACCAATATTTTCCTGTAATGTGCACAGATTATATTGTAAAATCTCTTCAAAGTTCAGTTTAGAACCTTCTCAGGAAATAAACACGAAATAAAAGAAAAGGCATTGGAACGGTTATCTATCTGAGAGCTGAACAAAAGGTATGCTAGCTTAATTTGAGTCAGGGGAGCTGGACGGAGTTTGCATTTAACCAGAAATGCTGGCAAAAATACACTTCAGTAGAGCCAGAACCACATGTGGCCATTCCGCTTTAATTGTGCTTGTTTTAAAAGATAGGTCTTTAACATTTACCCTCTCCATGCTTGCTGTCTCTTTATGAACTGAAAATAAAAGCTCCCCAGGCAGTCACACTAAGACCTCAAGCCTGAAATTTTTCAGCTGAGTCAAAAGCAAATCCTGTGCTGAATCTACCCCATGCATTTTTTTTGTAGCCATAAGAAGATTTGACTTCTCTGCTGTTTTTTTTCCCCCAGTCCCCAGGCCAGTCCTAACCCAGGGAGTGGGTGTTTCGATACTAAATGTATCTCCTTGGTGAGGTCAAAGGCAGTGGCAGCAGTGCTACTGGTTCAAAGCAGCCTGCCGTAATGCACTACAAAACCCGAAAGTACGCTCAACAATAACAAAAGCATTAACCGCTGACCCACAACTTGGTGAAATTCAATCCCACCATTAGGCAAACATGAAAATGAGTACCCAGAGGAAGGAAGGTTCAGATGTTCAAGACCAGAGCAATTGGGTGAGGAACACAGACAACAGGATGGAAGTTGTTGCAGACTGAGGAGAGCGGGGGAGAGCTTGCCAGTTCAGCGGCAGAATCTTTTAATACCATAAATTTCAACATGCACTTAGCAGTCAGTGTTTTGGCTCCACTTCGGAACAAAGCACACTAAACCGATTTATACTAAAGATACCTTTCACCATTTTAGGGACACATTTAATGTGATATAATTTGGTTTCCCTGGGGTTGCTTCAGAGCCTCACATTTCCAGATTTGCTTTAAGTTAGCTGTGTGTGTCAATGTGTAGGTTCTCACCACAAGGCTGGGGGGTTAGAGGAACCCGAAAGATCTAAGCACCCAAGTCTGACATCTCGTGTCAGATGGTTACAGCTTTGCACTGCTGCAACTAAGTGTGTTTCAGTGTGAGTCGGATGCGAAACTCAGAAGCACCCCAGAAAATACCAGTCATAGATGCCGTGTGTTTCGGAAAGGAGCCGTGCGTCTGCGTGCTGTCAGGCCATACGCGCTCTGCAGCCATCGCCAGCAGGGAGCTGGAGACAGGGGCACTGGCAGGACTGCACGCTCTCGCAGTTGTTGTTATAGTACGTTGCTTTTTCCCCCCAGAACACACTCACTGCGGATGACCGTTTTCCTGAAGACGGCTTCACTCTGAACCCCGAGGACAGAAGAGAATACCCTGATCTCCAGGCTGCCCACCGGCCGTTCCCTAAGCAGCGATTCAGGCAGGAAAACGGGCATACGTCCTTGCAGAGAGATGGACCCAGATCTTTCCTCCTGGACCTCCCAAACTTCCCTGACCTGTCAAAAGCAGATATCAATGGGCAGAATCCCAACATTCAGGTACAAATCTCTGTTAATGTGTGATTTTATTTTTTTTTATGAGCTGCACAAATTATTTTACTGAACAAAGAGAACTTTTCAGCCTGGCTTCCATGACATGCAGTCAGAACACCCTGTCTCTCTACCAATAGCACCAAGAGAGGATGCATATAATATAATATACATTTTATATAATATAATTTTTTCTTAAGTGAATGCAGAGATTTCAATTTTTTCCTGAATTTCTCTTTGGATAGTGTTGATTGCCTACGTGTGGCTATCAATATAGACCTATTTATGATACTAAAGCCATCTTTGCTATTGCCATTTTAGAACATATTCCCTTTGTTGATATTAATTGGGTATTTTAAATTCTGTTTTTAATTCTCTGTTGCAAAATTTGTTTGTGAACAGATTCTTTTTTGGCGTGCTTTTATAAAATGCAACCGTACCCAAAGGTTATAAGAGACCAAGTCTTTAAGTTTCAGCTCAAAATGCGGTCTTCTGTATGGAACCGAGAAATTAAATTTAATTTCTGCAGCAGCTGCTTGGAGTAAAAAAAAAGCTGTCTGCAAGAAACTTTCTTATATTTTATTCCTCAAACTGTTCTTGGGTTTGGAATGGCCTCTTACAAGCCACTTGCATCTTGAAACTTCAAGGATTAGGAAGAGGAAAAAATGAGTTATTTGTTTTAAATTCAGAGCCTTAAAGCAAAATTGGCATTAATAAGCAGTCTTTTTTAACCAAAACAATAAATTGAAATGTTGTTCTGCCTAAGATGTGCGTATAAAAACAATACACTAATACAACTAGTTTTCTGGTTAAATTAATTCCTGGCTTCTTATAGTCCCCCAGCCCACAAAATTACCATCCTTTTGATATGTCTAAGAAGTACATAGGTAAAGATAGATCTGTTGGTGAGAGACCAACAAGATCAGGTGAGAACAAGCTGTCTCCAGGTTACATCATAGATGGCTTGCAACCTCAAGAAGCCTAAAAGACTTGGATCAAGTGCGGGTCCGATTTTTGGCGGGCCAAGGTAGTAAACATGTTCATCATGTGGTGACTGTACACATCTCTCACGCTAGGAGAAGTCAGCCAGAAAGCCTTGGGAAGGCAGGGAAGCTATAGGGGCCCCAGATTGTGGCATAGTGTAACATCATTGTTTGAACAGTACATAAACTGCTGAGGAGGGCAGGAGGAAACAAAAACCTTCTCTGATTGGGAACAGCACTTAATGTTTAGACCCAGGGAATAGATAAATGAGATGGAAACATTTCCCTAGCTTGTCTGTATAGCAACTGCTTCTGCTATGACCTCTTTTTCCACCACCTGATCTTGGAAATGTGTCAGCCAACTGTGTCAGCAGTTTTGCTGGACTCGGAGAACTGGGAGGCCTAGTCCTGTAAAAAACACTGGGCAACATTAATTCCACAGCTCTTTTGCGCAGGGATCATCTCTTTCACAAACAGGCTCTCTAAGTTCTGCATTACTTGGGTGCTTCCTTAGGTGCATAAATAAATAGGGATATACAAAGCTTCTTTAAGTTCCTGGTTGACAGCCCTGCAGCAGGTCAGGCCTCATGGAGATAAAACTCACATTAATTCATTACAGAGTCAATTAAAGTTTATTTCTTTGCCTAAAGGTTGTAAAAGGTGACCTACTCTTTTGGGAAAAACAGGATTACAGTGTTGTTCATTAAACAATACTGTACTCACCTGAATGGAAATAACGACACTTGTTGACTTGCAAATGTCTTGTCGGCTGTTTGGTAGGTGAAAGCAGAATTGATACTCATTTTTCGTTTTGCACAATGGCTTTGGGCCCTGTAAGTTACAGTCCCGGGCTGTTAATTTTAAAAGTCCTCCTAAGACAGTGAGGTGGGAAAGGGGAAAAAAGCCTGTGTGTGTTAATCTAGCACAATGGCCATGCTTACCTGTCAAAACCCCACAGCTGCTTTTCCCTTCTACTAGTTCAACCAACATTTTTAAGAGTAATTGTACCTGGAAATTTTTTAAACCTAATAAGCAGACATAAAACTCAGCTTGAAAAAGCAGGTTGAAAAGATACCAGCCAGATGCTCCAATTTGCATTGAACTCTTGCTCTTGTCCCGCTCCTGTTTTTTTTACCCCTGGTTTCCCAGGTTTGTGTAGTACGCTACTTTCTCTTGTCCCACTGCTTTGCTGCTTTCCCAGCAGTGCTGGACACCGTGACAAATGAGCAGAAAAGGGAAAACATCTTACTGTTTGTCAGGAAAGGGCATTTTATTGATATTGATGCTCTTCAGAGAATTTGAATCTTGATCATATTTCACAACCAGTATACCTGAGACACAGCTGTGTGAGTTCCAGTTGTGATGGATTTGTTAAATGTTTTGGATGAGGAGACGGGTTCCAAGAAACTGTGCAGAGTTAGGTAGGATTCCTGTCCTAAAAAACATTTTGATGTGCCCTGGAAAACTGAAGTGAAATGGTATATGATTAAATCTGTTTTGATTAGTATCCTCGCTGGGAATCAAGGGCTTGGTAATAATTGACAGGAGTGATTTTAAGCCAGAAGCTAATGCTGCCTGCCTGGTGATGTGTTGTCTTTATCATTTTGCATTAGGCCTGTGGGCCATATTCACCAGTCATGGCACTCCAGTGCTGCTGTGTTAGCTTTATTTATGCTCTATCTATGAGTTTATACCTTCTCTTAAAAAAACATCTACACAGAACCACCCACTCCAGGAACATACAGAACTACAGAGGAAAAAGGCTGTATGATCTGCTTTGAAAAAAGAACTGCAGACTTCAAACCAACTCTTCTCCGGGTTCATCCATGGCCATTTCCCTCACCTCCGTCCTGTATCATGTCACTTATGATGCAGATGTATTTATTTGGTAGCATCTATGTTTGTGATTTGAAGCTGCTGGTTTCACTGCATTGGAAAGTGACACCCTCTTGTTATTGTTGCAAAAGACTCAGCAGCTTCTGTAATACTGAGCTCTGCCCGTTCCATCTCATCCCTAGTCTAGCACGGTAAGAATCAGAGGGCTCCAGTAGTGGTTATTTTTTTAATGCTTTTAAGGCTTAATAGTTTAAGGTAGTAGCAAAGCAATAGTCCCTGTCATTAAATTAACACTCAGAAAAGCAGAGAGCATATTTTCACTGTCTTGGTCCTTGGGTTGTGTTTGTACTATGGAGAACTCCGGGCTCCCACGACCATCTCCCCAGTCAGTATTCCTGCTGCGCTGAGTTACCTGCAGTACCGCAGACACGGGGTAGCCATGCCAGGAACTAGCTAGTCCTCTTGGCAAGCTGGAGAGACTGGTCTAGGCAGAGCAGGGTGCCAGAGGGCCATGGTTAAATCACTTTCAATACCAGGGCTGTTCCTACCTCCGCACAGACTTCTTAATGTCGTGGTGTAACGAGCTCGCTGCAGAATGCAAAATTCAGAGCTGGGTTTCGGACCAGATTTTTAATTCTGGTGCTCAGTTGGACCCATTGGAGAGTGCAACTAGGACTGGCAACACATAAATACAAATTTCAGGTTTCGAGTCGCATTGTCTTCTTTGCTCCCAGCAAATTTTGAGGGTCCTTCACTTGCCTTTCCAAAAGTCCAGAAAACTGTTCCAAGTGAGCTGCCATGACATAACCAGAAGGAAATTAGTGTCACTACTGGTATCATTTTAACTGAAGTTGTTATGTCATGCGAACCTAAATTGAACATTTCGATATCTTATAATGAACTCATTTCTGTTCTGCTATTACAGTTACCTGATTGCTGACTTGCACATACCCACCTTTGCAGAGTGGCAAGTTCTGCATTGAAAATTTGCATCAGTTGCATGAAGGAAACAGAGGATAGAAATGTCATAGATTCCACTGCTTGCACAATATTGCAAATGTAGTTTTTCCTGAAACATAATCTTCCAGTTGCTTAGGGCAATGTTTACACCATTAAAGTGAATTCAGAAACATTGTCTCAGTAAACAGGACGAAGTACACAGAACTTTTTGTGCGCTCCAGCAGGCGGGGAAAATATTTATCTTCTGTATATTTTTGGCCAGGAGAAAATTGGATGTTGGTGTCTCAAGACATCTGGGCTTGATACATTTCTTTCATTAGAAATTGACTGCAACTCTGTTGTTTTAATGTACCTATGCCAATTGGTTTTAACAATTTTTAGAGGAACATCCTTATTTACAGCTCACGCAGCTTCATTCTAGGTTTGAATACTTCTGGAGATGATTGTGGATTTATACAAGAACCATGTTACCACAGACGTTTTGGGAAGCTTGAGAAAAAGATAAATAATCTTTACAGTTTTGATAATCACTGAAAGAAGAAATCAGAGAAAACAAAGTCTTTAAACAGTCTCCAAGATAGAAATACTAAACTAGGTCTATTTAATTTTTGAGAGAACATGTTTTGTTGGAGTAGTTACACAGCATGAAAGCTTTTCCAGAGCTGCTTTAAATGCCCGTTTTTAATGATTCTAATTCTACATCTCATTTCTTTTTTCCTTTTCATAAACAATCCCCAATATAGAAACCGATCAAACAAGATACATGTATATGTATAGTCATAAGGTAATGTTAATGCTATCTGTAAGTACTGGCAGGAATTCAGTGAATGCTGATTTTTCAAAATTTTAGACTGGGATAGGGGAGCAATTGCTCGCCCGAAGCAGCAGCCTTTTCTTACACCTCTGCCCTAACTTTTGGGTGATACGATGGAGGGATTACTAGGATTACTCACTGATTTCTTCCCGGCCTCTGGACGGTGCATTAGAGTTAAATGGGGCTGGGCAGAGCACAGCTGAATCTCTGAAAACAAACAGAACAGACTCAACTGAAGTGGCAGTTCAGACAATCCCAGGATTCTTTATAGAATTTCTTTCACACTTTTTATGCCACATGTTAAACAAACAACTTTGTAATCAAAGCTTAAACTAGAAGAGAGAGGAATATAGGTGTGTGTCAGACTACCACGCTGGATTTTCCTTTTGTCATATTCATTTTTTCAATAGGCTATTTAAAAAATCTTGCTGACGCTGGGGTGGAGCTCTCTTGCCGCCTTGTCTCCCCAGACCTCTCTTCTCTTTAAGACAAAGAGATTATTAATTGGAATAAGTTCTCAGTCCTCAACCCACCTGGTTCATGGGTGAGAAGGTAAAGTGAGTTACAGTCAAAGTGGAAGAACTCCTTCCCCCTGCCCAGGACTCACTGGAAGAAGCACTGTGGGATTTCTGACAGGCGTGCCTGCCCTGGGCACTGGGTCACCCCCATGGGTTGTGGCTTCCCAGTTTGCTCCACGTTAGCTAGGTCTAAGCCAGATGTGAGATGTTTTTGTCGCAGGGTAAATTCTTGTGTGTTGTAAAACTTGTTTTAAAGGCCTTTGTAATAAGCTTCCTTGGTAGCAAACACAGACTGAAGCAGGATATCTGATTGCACAGACATGTCTTGAAAGTAAGTTAGTTGCAGTTGGAGACTGTTGGCTCTCATGAGCCTGGAAGTTTGTACCTTACACCTGCCTCTCTTCCCCGGAAACAGAAGTTTCTCCGTCCCTACAAGCCCTCTTTTGCTTAAACTGACTTGGCAGCCTGAATAAGAATTTTAAATCAAATCCCTGTGGTTCTTCACCCTGTACCTGACTGAAATAATGTGTGTTCGTGCTGACTCACTATCACATAACTACAGATTACCAAAGCAAGTGGAATCATTATCAAGCACTCCCTGCCTTTTTTTAATGACAGATTTTTATACACACACACACACTTGGCTGAGTCATTGCTTACCAAGTTAATGTGGTCTTAAACATACTTGCTACTAAAGTACTAGAGTCATACTATTTTTCACGTGGGCAGTACTAAAGCCCTGCGACTGGCCGCTCACTAACACTATTTCCTTTCACTTATTGTGAAAACTCTGTTTTGCTTGGATAGCTGCAGCAATTTTGAATCCCTGAACTAAACCCTGATGTTTTCAAACTTGTGAAATCCATTTTAATTCTTGGTCTGTACAAACTGAGGTTTAATGAAGTAATCATTCAATTCCATATTTAGTCTGGGAGTAAAACATCTCTTGTGTAAAGATGCTATTAGGCTGACAACTGCACTTTCCCTCACTCTTGCTCTTTCTCCCAGTGGAGCTTCTTAGTAGCCTCAGAGTTCTTTCATTTCAATGGCTTGGTCGATGGTTAAATGCAAAGCATGCAATAGATGCAAAATCTCCTTTCTCCGCAGAAGGATGTGTGGGCATTGTCTTGGCTGCGCAGCTGTGTCTGCAGCTACAAAGCTACGGCAGCTGTTCTGGTTTGCATCCTGTGTCACACTCCTTGGTGGATCACGGCTAGCTGAAGAAACACAGATACTCTTTTCTTTCTTTTTCTTGTGTGTGTCTTGTGACTTTACTAACAACAGTTGTATAAAACTAAGCTTTTTTCTCCAAAGTGCAAATCCATAGAGCCATGTAAATGACTTTCAGCATAACAGTACATTATTCTGTTTTCCCTGCTTTTACACAACCCAATTTTCATGGAGTACTGTCTTGAAAGACTGCTTTGTATATCTATAAAACAAGAATACCTCCGTACCCATTACACAGTACAGGTCTATCTGATAGTCACTTCTGTATCATGGTTGTTAGCCAATCCAATGAATCACATTAGCATGAAGCATCGGAACATTTTATGATTTACCTGTGGCCACACTATGCTTGCATGATTCATAGAGCCCAGGTTTCTGATGGCTAGTTCCTATTTCTACCTAAATATCCCCCTATACGCACGCACAGTATTTATCCAAGAGTTTGATAATTACACATTTTTCAGTGCAGAAAACGTTGTCCCTATGCAGAATTACGTTTACACTCATGATGTCTGTGAGGGAATTGGGTCGCAAACTTTGAATCTTGGCTCTGGGCTTCCACAGAAACCGTTAATGGGCCATATATCATTATACTCTCCAGCACAGAAGGAGGACCTACTTCAGAGGACTTAGCAGCGAGTGACTTGGCAATGGTTGGAAGAGCTGCTGGCCCTCATCACCGCAGAGCACGGTTTCACATGGCGGTGACAGGCCACGCCGTGGTGTGATGGAAACGCGAGTGGTGCGGGGAGGCCATGCAATGGGACGGGCTGAGCTGCTGCTAGAGGGCAAGGCAGATGCAGACCCGGCCGAGACCCGGGGTGCTGCGTCATCCACCTTCGCACTCATGGCCTTAGACTTGAGTCATTCCAAGTCCTTGGAACAGGCTCGGCAGGCTGGCGTGCTTCATGCTTGCCTCGAATTCAGCCTCAGCATAATTAGCATAACAGACTAGGTTTTCTTTTTTCCTGGTCGTGTATGTTCGAGTTTAAACATCTTTTCCCCATAAGGCAGAAAATTCTGCTGCAAAGGTTTTAGGCACAGTATGGGTTATTACTTTGTGGGGGATTTTTCATAGCCTTTGTTCCAAGGTCTGATTCAGCAGAGGTAGCAGAAAGAATCACTCAGCCGCTGCATATCTCTGGGCTCAGTAATCCACATGTGGTTTACAACATGCAAACCCTACAGTATTACACAGCCCCTTTGCAAGGCAACACCAATTGCTTGTCTTCACTGTATAGAAAGTTCCCCCCGACTAGGAGGAAATACTGACACGCAGCCTGCTCTCTTTTGAATCCCGTAGGTTACCATTGAAGTGGTGGATGGCCCCGACACCGAGACAGACAAGGATCTGCAGAAAGAGAGCAGCAAGCCTAGCTGGCCAGTCCCATCACCTGACTGGAGAAACTGGTGGCAGAGGTCCTCCACCTTGACTCGCATGAGCAGCGGTGACCAGGACTACAAGTACGACAGCACTACTGAGGACAGCAACTTCCTAAACCCTCTCGGTGGGTGGGATAGTCATGCACCCAGTCACCGGACATTTGAGTCCAAGGAGCAGCCAGAGTATGGTAAGTTTGCATTCCAGGCCTCTTATGGGCATCTTGGGATTGTAAAAACGAGTTTGGGGGAAATGAGAATGGTGAGGCATCGCTGAAAGTAGGCCAAGCAAAATAGAATTTTTCAACATGTGGCTTTTGTTCATCAGCTTTTAAATACAAATCTGTGCAGATGCACAAGCTGTACTGTGGTAGCTGCATTCCAGTAGTAACTCTATAATCTTGAAAATCATACCAGTTATCCCATAAGAGGACCTTTTTTTAGTCCTAAGTGTACTTTTTTTAAAAGCAAAGGAAACAAGGTTTCATATTTATTTTTAGAGTAAGGATAAGTACAAATTTAGAATCGTGCAGTGGTTTGGGAACTAAAGTATAATTATTGGATAAATAAGCAAGATCTAAAACGTGGTAGTATTTGGTGGATACACAAATAAGATGAATTATGTCGGTGCATGTGCGGGGAGTGGCATATGCAGCAGGAACATTGTGTATTTGCGTGTGTAATTCTCTTCCAGATGTGTCATGGCAAAAAAACCAATTGTTTTCAGCTTGTTGTATGAAACAGTTGCAGAAACTAGAAACAGAGAGGAGGCACAGTTATTCACTGCCCCAACGGGCTGTAACCATTCATGTGGGGAGGACTCGAGGGAGGTGAGCTAATATGTGTTCACAGGTAGCTCAGAGCCTCTCAGATTTAAGTTGTGTGTATATACAGAAGATTTTTAGTTAGAGCAGGGTTTCAAAGCCACAGTACTTTTACCCTGGCGCTTCTGTTGCGTTCCCTAGATTCTGCAGAGTGGCTGTCGTGCCCTGATTCCGTCTTATTTTTCCCGTTTTGGTTAACTTTAAGTCCTAGAGCCTTAACAATTGAGAGAGACTTTTTATGGAATGGTGTAGTTGAACACATACATATATATTAAATCTTGTGGACAGAAGATTAAAGTCTATCCCTTCTTTTTGCACCTGCGTTTATTTGCGGGCACGCTCTATTGCCAAGAATTCATGTATTAGGTAGTTGTTTATTTAGGTAAAATAAAATTGCTTTCACAAATAATTGTGGCAGGACAAAAAAATAGTAAGAATTACAAATATAAAAATAGGAAGAACATGTTGAGCTGCAGCTGAAAATCTGATGAGGTATATTTAATAGTAGGTATGGTCTGTTTCATAGTGCAGTATAAACACGAGGTAGGTAGGCCTAAAAATTATCCCAGAGCTCTCTGCCATTCACCAGAGCACCCTACTAACTGGAAGAGACTTCTGGCCTTCTGACTAACCTAAAAGGCTATGTGCCATTGGCCTTGGCCAGGAGGATGGCGCAGCAGATCCTCCTGCCTATATGGGGCTTCTATACTAGTTCCAGCCGTTGCCCCATTCACACGTTTCATGGTTCTATCATCTCCCGCCTCCTGCCCCTGCCAAAAAGCACTGCGCGGATCTGCCTGCCCTTCCTGGGCCTCCCAGGCTGGGCTCTTTGACAAGCATCGCACCTGCTCACCCTCCCTCTTCCTCACCAGCCAAGTGGAGAACAAAATTCAGAGTTGGAAAAGAGCTGGGAAGGAGAGCAGGGCTGGGGAGAGAGAGCAGATCACATTGTCCTAAGACACCTCTGCTGCTGTAGTGCCTGCCTGTTGGCAAGCCCCAGAATGGCAGGTCTTTGCCCACAGACAGTAGCCATGTTCCTACTCACATCACACCACGGACACCTCCTGATGCAAGTGTGGTGGCTTCCCGATCGGCAGCAGTGTAAGAAAAGGAGGAAAAGCACATAAGGTCCTTGCCATGAGGAACTCACATCTAGGCAGCTTGCTATGAGTGAGATATATAACCTTCCCATACTCCTGGCAATAAATGTTTAATAGCACCCCACAGAGTTGTCATCAGTCATTACATATGGTACAAATCAAGTTACGTGTTCTACTAACTAGCTCAGGAAGCCCACAGACAGCATGGCAGTGGGGGGGAGTGGGAATCGTGTGTAGCACAGAGGCCAGTGCAGGCAGGGACCTGGCCCTGTGTCTTGTTTGTACGTATGTGTTCAGCCTATACCTATAGAGCACGGCTGGCTCAGAGTCGCTAAGCCCGATTTTCCTTTGCTACCAGTGCTGGTTTAACCGAAATGAGCAAAGGCTGCAAGTTATCATCGCAGGGTCAGTTAAACATCTCCTGTAGATTGCAGAGAAATCCATGAAGCCAGATGCTCCCTAGTGAGAGACAGCAGTCGGCTGGGGAGGCCAGTGGGAAGGCGAGAGAACTGGGAGTGGTTCATGGAGTCCATTTGGTGGCCTTTGCAAGGTGGGATGTGCAACAGTTAACTCAGCAAACAAAGGAGACTGATTCCAGGGGATTTGGATACTCACAGTGGCACCGAGCCATGATGGTGCAGACTTAGTATTGTTTGCACTTGGCTGGCTACCAGAAGAGAATAAAGTCGTGTTTCATTTTCAGAAGGTTCCTGCTAGTAAACAGTCAGATTTATGTTATTTAATGATTCACATGAAACACTACAAATTGCATATTGTCCTGGGTGCAAGATGCTTATGTGGTTCCCCATATTCGTGGAGGTATTCCTGTACCTACAGTATATCTGTTTCCTGTTCAAAGGACTGAAAAACAAAATTGCAATTTTCACACATGACCCTCAGCCTCCCATAGTCCAACATATGCGTCCTAAAGATTAATTAAGTGAGTATTGTTGAGCTATTGCCGTGTGTTTTGAAAAGAAGAAAAAGCTAACTTCATTTATCCTGTGCTTGATTAGTCTGTGGTCAGAAAACATATTCCTATACACAGGGAAATTATGTGAATAGATGTGTACTGTTAGTTCATGACCCAGCTTTGCAGCTGAGGATTCTCAGCTGCCAAAAGGTCAAAAGACAAAGGAAATATTTTTTCAAATAATGTTGCGTGCATTTCCCTGAGGAGCATCAAGTGTGAAAACCATTTAAACAGCAGGCTTACGCCTGGCATTTAGCCCGAGCTTCAGGTAGAGACATCTGGATTCCATTCTTGTTTTGCCTTCTTAATAAAAAACACTACACAGTAGTTTTGGGTAGTAGTAGTTTTGTTTCTTCATTTCCTTCCTCATCTTTGTTCTTACACAGATTATATTGATGGTGAGGGAGACTGGAGCCCGTGGTCCCTTTGTAGCGTCACCTGCGGGAGCGGCAGTCAGAAGCGGATGAGGTCCTGCGGGTATGCCTGCACTGCCACCGAGTCACGGACCTGCGACAGGCCCAACTGCCCAGGTGTGATGGTGTTCACGTGAAGTGCTGTTGGAGGGGAGTGGGGAGAGGGGGTCAGGGCCGGGAGGAGACCCCTCCTGCGCACAAAGCCCAGGGCCCTTTTGTTCCCTGGCGAGGGAGGAGTTTCGGTGGGAAGAGACAGCGCTAGTTCTCAAGGCCATTTATGACATGGCAGGTTCCTTGCTAGTAATAATACACTGCTAGATGCAGTCTGTTGTCCCCTGAGACTTAAAAGGCAAATACAGGCTTTTTTTAGATTACGGCAGTCATTTTTGTGCACAGTACATTTTGTATTCCAAAGGTTGTAATCTACTCTCTTGAAACAAATTTGTATTAATTTTAGAATTTCAAAACAGCTGTCCTGACCATTACCTCAGCGAGCTTGTAGTTTGCTGTGCAGTGGACGGGTGGGCGTGCCTGTGCTGTGAACAAAATAGCTCCTCCCCACTTACATGGCTTTTAAGTTTTGTGCCTAATGTAATCAGAGTTGCTTTAAGACCCCATGTGTATTGTTATGGAAAAAAAATACTTTAAATACATGCTTTGCCTTTCACTCCAGAGATTTTGGGTTCATTGGGCATTAAGCTACAAAAATTCCTGTCCTAGAAAGTTAAGGTGGAAATGTCACCTGTTTCATTACATGTTGCTTAATAATTGGAGAATTATAAACCAGCAAGTTTGGTCCTGCAACAGCTGCGCACAATGATATGAAGGAATGTAAAGTTTTGGCTTGAATGTGTTCAGAAGATATGGCCAAAGACCCTTACCATAGCTCCTACCCGTCTGCAGCCATGGACATTGAAATGCCAGTAACGGAGGTGTCCTTACCATCATGCAGTTTTCGCTTTGGTGAAAGCAGGGCTTTTACATCATAAAAATGTAAAGCCGCTATGGAAAACTTTCCCATGATGTTCTTTAAATGCCACTGTGTTATTGGATTCAGGCAATTTTGTAATGCACTGGTGCAGTAGTTGCGACAATGCATGGGATATGTGCAATTTCATTACTTCAGAGAGAAGTAAAAACACATGCCGTGGTGGCATCCATTTCACTGAGTTTACTTAATGACTCAGAAAGGCAGAAATTCTTAAACTGGAGGTCAGGTTTTTTTGGTGGGAAGTGAAATGTCAGCGGTGCTGGAGAGAAGACTTAGGGGCCTCAGTGAAATAGCGCGGGAGAAGCTTCTCACTCGCAGATAGATGTGTGCATCCACTGCAAGGTAATGGCTGCTAGGCGGTTCAGGAGAAAAGTGTTTCTGAATGCTCTCATCTCATACATCCTAAAACCTCAATAATAAGGGGTTAATGCCAGAAGAAAGCATGTAGCCCCCAGTTATATCCTCCAGTATTTATTACCAGCTAGCATCAAACAGTGGCAAACTTGAAAGAATATATTATGACATATAACAGACCCCCAACGATCAGCAAGCAAAATATATTCACTCTTTGAGGCTGTGCTGACATTTTTAAAATTACAAGGGCAAAGCTCAGCTTCTGCTGTTTATAATTCCAGCAGTGAATTACCGCTTTGTAATGGGTTTTTGGCTATCTATTATTCTGCATCTACTGCTGGAGTTAAGGCAAAACCCTATGATAATTTTATTGAAAAGCAGCCTGAGGCTGTTTTGAAGCTTTGCAAGCCACTATTATGCCCCAGTTCAGGAGATCAGGAGAAAGTTCATTGGCAAGAAGATGGATGGTGAACAGACTTCATTACTAACCATATAGTTATCACGTATTAAAGAGCTTTCTGCTCTCTTTGGAGGTCTTTAATTTAATGGAGGGGGAAAAAAACTCAAACCTGTTCAAATGCTTCTTTGAAGAGACATTTGTTCTAAGGCTACATGGCACAGAAACCTTAGGGAAACATCAGGCGCGTAGGGAGGCCAAACTAAAGCAGCAATGAAAGGATGTTTACTTTGGCAAGATCAATTAATACAGGTTCTGGCAATTAATACATTTTCTCTCTACTGATAGCAAATACTTAACTGGAGGTTGTTGGAAGATCCTGATATTTAAAGATCCTGATACGTTATTTGGGGGATGGGATTGATTGGCGAAGTTGTTTATCTCTCGCCTACTCACACCTTTCAACTCCCTAGCACTGGGAGAGAGCAACAAGCGCCAGTCTTCTTGTAATAGCATCATCTTATCTGTGTCGTTGCAGGGGGTGTTGGACTGGATAACCTTTAAAGGTCCCTTTCAACCCAAACTATTTGATGATTCTTTCTCATACTTCCTGAAAAATGGTTGCCTACGTACATGGATATGAACTTATTCACCTGTCTTCAGGCATGTCGCTCTTTTTCAGAAAGACAAAGGCTGTCTGCTTTAGACATCACATTTTACCCAGGGCTTTAGAGCTTCCATTAGGACACTCGTTTTTATCTTGTCAGTCACTTGTGATACATGCTGTGGAGAAGACGCTGGTGACATAAAGCCGACCAGGTGGCTCTTGGTGAAGTGCGTGCAAAGCTCCTACCTGAATTACTGGGAGATGCTGGCAAGCTTTGCATCAGGAAGAAGAGGAACAAAATTGGTTCCCTCGCTGCTGGAACCCTGTACTGGGTTGAGTTTGCTGCTTAAATATAATCTAAGCTCTAAAACTTGAACACTTTTGGCCTTTGGGTTAAGCTAATGCTTTAGCTTCCTAACACGACAGATTCCTTGGTCACCATGCTTTTACGTGAACACTACCTCCAGCAGCAACTTCAGATTGCTTCCCTGCCAAACAAAAGCACCTTGCAGAACTGGGGAAGGAAGGGATGACAGGGAGGCAGTTGATTGCACTGTGTTTTAACAGCAAAACGCCACCACCACTAACACGTGTTTGTCTTAGGGATCGAAGATACCTTCCGGACAGCTGCCACAGAAGTGAGCTTACTGGCAGGAAGCGAAGACTTCAATGCTACCAAGCTGTTTGAAGTTGGTAAGCAGCCTAGTCAATCTTTCAGTGATAGATAAGAGACTTCCTTGGATTCTCCTGTTTTAACTCTTAAAACCATTAAAAATGTCAGTATTAATGACCATTTATGATCTTGCTGAAGTTTACGATCTGAACCTTAGCTTGCTTCTGTCATAGAATCTTTCTCCTCTTAAGTCTTAGCAAATTTCTGTGCTTCTTTCACTACAAAATGGTGATTCTCTCTCCTAGTTCAGAACAGAGCTGTAAAACTCCACAAAAAAAATTCAAACACCGTTTAGCATTTTGCTGAAATAACCTCAAAGGGAAGATACTGGAAAAGCATTTGAGGTACAACTGTCACATTAAAAAGCATGACAATGACTTTTATGAGCATGCATAGCTTTTATAACTGTGTGCACTGTAGTGAGGCTGGCCAAAGCAATTTTCTAGGGCATGACTTGATACCGATCTATCTAAAACTCAGCCCAGCCTCTATAATGTTCTGATTTCAACCCTTCAGTGAAACCATAGTGTGGCCACTCTTAGACACTGGATACTGGACTAACTGGGTAAATGATGTAATCCAGCACCTCCCTCCTATGGTGGTAGAGGACAATAGTTAATGACAGCCAGGATAGGACTCTTTAAGGAGATAGAAAAACAGGACACAGATTGCTAAGTAAATATTTTGCAAGAATGTTTGCTGTAAGAGTTTTAGGTCCCAGTCTTTGCTTTACTCCAGAATCCTGTTAAGTAAGTGTGGAGCAAGATTTGCGGGGTTTTTTTGGAAGCCCACAGTATGATACAGACACCTTAAATAATGTTTTAGGTTGAAGACGTTTAACTGGATTCTCCCAAGACTCTTGCAAAATAATAAAGTGCCAGTATTATATATGCTACTAGTCTATAAATCTCTTTGATCCCAGCTATTAAGTCATGGCTCTGGTGCCATTAAATCCGCCTAATGTACAGACGCTCTGATATTATGTCACATATGCCCTTCTAGAATCTGAATCACTTTTGGCTGCATTTGCCAGCTAAGGTGTCAGTCTCCAACTACAGCTGCTTGAGGTACCCCTTTGGGAAGATGGAGACCAAAGAGAAAAAAGTATTTGTTAGTTAAAAGAAAGACTGAATTCGGGCTTTAATAATGAACTTCAGAAAAAGTAATCCAGGCCTTGCTTGCCATCTTAGTATTTCTAGCATCATGAGAAACTTAATCCTTCAGCATCTGAATCTGCTGCTCTTACAAGGTGAGTGCATGGACTAGGGATTTAAACTGGAGGCTGGCATCAAATCACTGTGATTTCCCTATTTCAGTTCTGTCACTTATAAACCCGTGATAGTGTCTCTTGTGCTGCATGGGGATATCGTCAGCTAAATTAGAATTTGCCAGGTAGAAGAAATGTCAAATATACCTATTAGCATGGTGCTGCAGTATAATTCAGACTAGCACTGCCTGAGGCCCTAAAGCCAGCAGCACATGTGATTTCTTTATCTGAGGAGACCACAGATTAACACATTGCAGGCAGGGAGGAAAGCTTTGACTGCCCTTTCTTTCCTAAGCAAAGCACTGGTGCTGAACAGTTATGCTTTCCTCATTTATTATCACTGATCATATGAACTGGGATGCTGCATAATGTATCTTAAGTTTCCATTTCCTGCCTTTAAACAGATACTGATAGCTGTGAAAGATGGATGAGCTGCAAAAGTGAGTTCTTGAAGAAATACATGCACAAAGTGGTCAATGATCTTCCCAGCTGCCCATGCTCCTACCCCAGAGAAGTTGCATACAGCACTGCCGAAATCTATGATCGACTTAAAAGGAAAAACTTTCGCTGGAAAGATGCGAGTGGTCCAAAGGAAAAACTGGAGATCTATAAGCCCACTGCACGGTACTGCATCCGCTCCATGCTCTCTTTGGAAAGCACAACGCTTGCAGCACAGCACTGTTGCTATGATGATAATATGCAGCTGATTACCAGAGGGAAAGGGGCAGGTACACCAAACCTGATCAGCATCGAATTCTCAGCAGAACTCCATTACAAAGTGGACATTCTGCCTTGGATTATATGCAAAGGTGACTGGAGCCGATACAATGAAGCACGGCCTCCAAACAACGGGCAGAAGTGTACAGAAAACCCTTCAGATGAAGACTACTACAAGCAATTTCAAGAAGCGAGGGAATACTAAAATTTTCCTCCTTTTCAGACACAAAATAGCATTTGTTTCCTGGATGCCAAAGAACTGATAACGGCTGCTGCATTGTCTCCTTGACAGGGGTTGATCAGTTTCTTACTAATGAATGTATATAGTTGTAATATAATACATAAGTATTTTTCATAGTGTGTGTAATTTATAAACACATATCTCTATCTCACACACACCTATTTTTACATACAGACATATATAAACATTGTCCTGGTAGGATTTTATACTGCAATAACATTCATTTAATAATGTGCATTTCATTTTATTCCCCAACTATAACATAAGGTGGGGGGGGGGGGGGGAAGCTGCCATCACCATCTGGCCCCAAGGCCCCAGCTGAGGAGGGCACCTATTTAAAAGTTGTTATAAACAATAGGATTGAAGAATGTACTCTTCCATATGGGAATGGTTTACAAGATCAATGCACCTAAAGCATCAGTTTTCTCTATAATTGATTTCATGACTAGTCATATCTAAGGAAGAAATTTTTTTTTGGAAGGGTAATACTCAAAAGTGAATATAGACAGTTATTAGCAAGTTTTGTCTTGGAATTCTTCCTGTTACCTTCTAGATCAGGTCTTTGTAGTCCATCTGACGTAGGCTTGTGGGGAAATGTAGCTGTGGTATTCCTACGAAGCAGAAAAAGTCCCGACGCAGTGGTTCTGCAAGAGTTACAAACAGCCAGCTCCTGGAGACATCTCAGATAACGGAGTTACAGCTGTCGGGGCTTGGGTCTTATGCTGGGGAGCAGATCTTCAGGGCAGCTACCTGTAAATGAAGCATGCCGTAAGTCTTTGGAGGAGTGCGGCCAGAGAAGGAAATCATGTCAAAGAAAAAAAAACCTTCAGTTACCTTCCAGTTTTTAATATGAAGAGTCTTTAGGTCTGCTTGTTTATTTCTTTTAAGAAAAGAAAGAAGTTTATTTTTTTAAAGAACAGGAAAAGTGGAATACACATGTCTAAGTTCCCTGAGGTAAAGCATGCAACTGGCCCTTTTCCCCCATTTAGCATACGCTGAGCGCACAGTGTCCTACAGAAGAAGCTATTCTTTAAGGAAGCTGTCTGGGAGGAGCTATTGGTGAGTTAAAATGTCTTAACTTTTTGAAAAAGCTAGCGTTACTTTTGTAAAGTATTTATTGAATTGTAACAATAACTCACATGTGGGATATGTCTCTAACATGAAAGGCGTCTGTAGATGGAACTTGATTGCCAAGAATAAGACTGTTGTTAGGCAAAAGTTTTACTTCCAAATTTTTATAAAGTGCAAGTTTACATACATAATCCTGTAATTAAGCAGCTGATACCTGTGTTCTTATGAAAGATAAAAATGACACCCTGGGTAAATAAATACTTACAGTTCCATCCTGTAAAAGGCTGTCTTGCTGCAAGTCAATGTCTTCATTTGCAAAACTAAGGCTAAATGTCATTAGAGAAATGCCTATTTTCGGGTTATGTGGTCTGATACACATATGTGCACTGCATGTGGAACCTCACACAGCAGTAAAGCCGATCTCGCATTGCAGCCAGTCTTAGCTGAAAGATTCAAGACCGCCACGAAAGACAATTCCTTCTGCTATATACATACACACATAAATACTGTAAATCTTTTCCCTAGCTCTGTTAGCCTTTCAGGTGCTGGTTGATTGCGACTTCCCAGACAGATGTGTGCATGGTCCCCCCAGCATTAACATATGCTTAATAAGTCTGCTGAGTTTGGGAGGTGTCAGGTTTGTGTTGGTCTCCCCAGGTGGTGCAAATCATGAGATTAAAAAAGCAAGCTGGGCCTCGGACACGCACTCTGACCAAATGTATGGCGCGTACGCTGCCATGGCTCTCCCCGGATCTGCCAGAGCTGGTCTGACAGGCTGCAGAGCCTCGGCACTGTACTTACGCTCCATGTCTCCAGAAACGCAGTCATCCAGGCAGAGCTACTGCACGTATGCAACAGCAACTGACCTACTGAGGTAACTTCAGCAGCTGGAAATCTTGGCCAAGTCATCGGATCTTCCCAGATGCAGGCTTGAGTGGGAGGTGGGGGGAGATGTGGATATATTCTAGCACTAGGTGGTAGTAACAAAACATGGTTAGCTGAGCAAGAGGGTAAACACGGGGGATCGCCCCTTAAGTTTTATAGAAACCAGGTTTTGCAAATTCTTGCAAGGTCATCAGAAGGAGCCACTAGCAAGCAGAGCCAGTTAAATTGACAGCAGATGGATGAAAGGCATAAGCAACTCCAGGATCAATCACTTAATAGGGAAGACAGGTATTTTCTGCAAAATGGAGGAGAAAGCCCTGCTTTTTACTTCACTTAGCAGTGGGGGGGAACAACAGTCTCAGGTTTCTCTGGGAGGGCGATGAGAGGGCAGTCACAATTCTTGAAATATAAAACACATCCCTGCAGTTTATGGATTAGTAAATTATGGTGCTATTGAGAAATACTACTGCACCATTAATACTGAACATAACAAAGTGTCAGGGAAAAGGAAAAATTATTCTATTAAACGAAATGACGCACAAAGTTACCACTCATAATTTGCCAAGGCTAGGAACTCTGAGGGAGCCGAATAATCACTGATAAGGACCTACCAGGTTTTTCATAGGATGAGCCCTGGAGTACACATCAAGAGAGTATTCACAGTTCTGCATTCTTAAGCCATGGTCTTTACTAAAACCAAAGCTGGTCCTACTTTATAATAAATTATGATCCATTCAGGACTGGGCTGCTTTCTTTTGTTTTCTGTTTTCTTTTATCTCCTTTCCAATGACTAAAATTGTACCTGGAATGATTTTGTGTAGTAGGCCTTGGCAAGGTGCTGGAGTTTACCGTGGCCAAATTTGGCTCAGTCTTTTAAATACAGAGTTCTTCATGTTAGAATAAGACCTGAGGAAGGGTTTATGGTCTCGTGTTCCTAGGCACAGGTTGGTAGTTAGAAGAAGCTGTTGTTACATTTCTAAGTTAACACAGAACGGGCATACTGGAAAACCCAGCCAAAGGTTTGAGGAGGATTGAAACAAGCAGGAATAAACAGGGCTCATGGTCTCAACACTGAGAAATCCTCTGAGAGTCCTCCACCGGTAGCCATCCTGCTTCACAAAAGGAAATTTAAAATACAGGCTTTACTGCAGCCTCTCCATATCTGAGCAGTTCTGTTTACCTATTTCTCCTCAGCAAAGCCAGAATAGGATGTTTTCACCTCCTGGCTTCTCGTTCCTCTGCAAGCACAGCTGTTTGTGAAGCAAAAGGACCCACTCAAGTCATCCAAGTTATTATTAACACTGATCAATTAACAGATACAGATTACTGCACGGCTTTAGAGTCAAGTTGGCGGGAATGCCTTAAACTGGCACTGCTGGTGTGAAAGATGTGTGGAGCAGTGCCCCGAGGCAGCCATAAATGGATTGAATGCGTACCTTTGATGGTTAACAAGATGAGTGGGCCTGGCTTCACATTGCCCGGACAGCTGCTGAGCAGCAAAATTCCACTAACATAACCCGCAGTGATGCATATGGGTTATAGGACAATATAGCAAAAAACAAAAACATACACACATCCATGAATCCCCACAGCCCTGCATTAGTTACCAGCTGCATTTCCCCACCCCGCCCCGCTGTGCAAAATGGTTAGCACTGTCAACACAATGCATTCTTTCAAAAAATGCTGGTGAGTTCATAGGACTGCCTTTTCCGTGTATAGCATTTTCATTGAGATTGTAGGGTTGGTTGCAATGAATAACTGGTGCACCTGACACTTTCAATTGCGTTGGGTCAGGTGAGCTGAAGGCGGGAGAGGGGAGAAAAGTAACCTTTCCCAGTTGAAGAATCCGCTGCCTCATGGCAGGGCATTGCAGTATATACGTGAGCCATTTATCAAGGGGATGCCCCTGCCAGACCACAAAGAGCCCTAATGCCGCAGCCTGTGATGGTCTCCCTGGTCTGCAGCAGGAAGGCAGTGAGGGAGCGCCTGGACCTTGTGGAGGTGGCCGAGGGAGCTGCCTGAGGTTAAGGAACCACAGGTGCTCCCTCAGGTCTCCCCTTGATCCCCTTCCTGCTTTGTCCATCAAGGCATCCCTGGAGCCGCCCAGCAGCCAGCTTGGCTGCTCTGGGTGCCTGCTAGGCGGCACTGCCTTGGCTTACGCATTCAGCAAGCATTCATCCATCCTGGGAGAAAATTACTCATGGTCAGGCTGGACAGACTACACAGAAACCTTGTGAGCGCCCTTCCTAGCAGGGTCAAGGGATTGTCAGGGCAGGGAGCCTGTTTATAACCCACCCAGACAAAGTTACTCCCCAGGGTCCCTACAGTCACCTGCATGATCACCTGACACCACACAAGGGGCAATGGCATGGCAAGGCCCTCTCTTTTTAATCCCGAAGAGGAAGCCTGCAAAACAGAAACGGACAGGCTGGGATCTCTTCATTCTCACTGCATGCACCTGCACAGGTACAAGCATGGCTGTGGTCCTCCCCTCCATACACACACAGCCCAGAGCGCTTGGGAAGGAGGGCACGAGCAGGAAAACAGCCAGCACTAAGCACCACAGTAAAGATGACAATTTTTCCAGCAAACTGGTGTGAGTGTATGCCTGGCTGCATGGCATTTCTGTGACAGCTGAGAGAGCATGTGTTTTTCTATCACCAGTCCCCCCCTGGCCCTGCTTCCCTTTGTAACTTTTAATGGAAAAATGTGTGGGCAGTTTCCATTATGCCTGCACTGTTTCAGACAAATTAAGGGGTTGGCTAAGAAATCACTGGTTTCATATTTCATACAAAATACACACACATGCATATATTTATATATCTATGTAAATTAATTTAGGATATCCTCTAGTCATGCACTTTAGAGCAGTACCCTGCTGAGTGTAGTGTCTGTAGTAAAGGCCCTACAGAAGAGCTCTTCCTTTGGGCCTGCACAGGGTGGGGTAAGGCTATTTTTGCGCTTGCATGGGGGAGAGAAGGGCCAGGGAGCTGAAATGGCAGCAGTCATTCTGTGGCTCTGCCTTTTACTTTCTGAGTGGCAGGTTTATTCATTTTTCCTCTTCAGGAGCATTGCTGAAGCCACACATGCCTTTTATGACTGCGCTAATTTTCTATCAGGTTAGGGAGTTATAAATGTTTTCCTTATTTGTTCTCTGTCACNTTTTAAACACACAGAGAAGCTTTTCATTCAGTAAAATGCACAATTTACAAGGGATTTAGAATGTTAATAGTCTGGAAGTGATAGCAATATGACACAGGTCAAACCGGCCAAACCTAACACAACTAAGTGTGGGTGGCTCTAGTTTTCAGAGGAGCACTTAGATAATATTTCCTTTTTAAAACTGGGCAAACAACTTTACATGTGTTAAATGTCAGAGTTTGCTGTTTATTACGGGCCTGACCAATGCTTCACGTACAGTGGAACAGTGCTTCACCCTATGGATTTCAGGAGGGCTCTGGTATGGCTCTGAAACATGCCTGCAGCAAGGGACAGTATCTGCACACCGTGATGGTAGATGCAGAATGTGAGTCAGAAAGTTTGGGGAGCAGAGAAGGCTTGGGAACCAGCTCCCACTCTAGGCACCATCTTCCAGGCTGGCTCCTGCCTCTGCACAGCTGTGCTTAACCCAGGCATTTGTCCCCAAAGCCAAGCTGCAGCCTTCTCCACTTCCCCATTTCCCAAGGGCAGCTCTTGAGGGGACGCTGCTCAGCTGCAAAAAAATCAGAGCCAGGGCACAGCTGGCCTTGCGAAAGGCCCTGTCCGGCTGCGTAGGGCTTTCTGAGTCAGGTGAGAAGATACACCTCCTGCCTGCAAATCTCAAGCAGCTTACCAGCATTGCCGCGGTACCCATCACTCCCAAGATGGATAGGGGATCAAGCCTGGAACGATGCCTCTGTCCAAAGCCAGATCCCAGCAGGAGGCAAAAGCATGGCTTCATTTCACGTGCAAATATCCCGGCTATTCCAGTGCATCCAGGAATGCCAGCGAGCAATGGCTTAGAGACACAGCAAGGTCCGCCACAGCCTCTGCAGCAGTAACCAGGTCTGAAAGGAAGGGTGACCTCAATTCAATGCACCACTCAATTCAATTCTTTTCCACACCCTCATCTTACAACCTGCCTGGGAAACACACAGAAACAGAGCATAGAAACAGGAGTCGTCTCTTTGGGCTGAGAAAGAGGACGTGGTAACAGGAATAGAAGTTAACTTCTGGCCAGTGTGGAGAGGAAACAACAGTGCATTGAGTTACCAAGTGGCCTTATTAATGGTCACCAAGATTTAAATCAGCATGTGAGTAATGATATCCTGAAGGAGGATGGCCTCAGAAAGGTGAAAGTCACAAGGAGCAAAGCAATTCTTGCAAAGGAGCCTAGCAAAGGAAATGCTGAAGCAGCGCTTACATCCCCAGCAGGCTGAGGGCTTCCCTTGCCAGCCCATATACTCACAGACCCATTCCCCGACTATGTCACCACATGTTTAATCACCACTAGCTACACAATACCAGAAAAGCCAAATTAAAAGGCACAGCCTGTAGGTGTAAAGGGAGGAAAAGTTACTGAGCCTTTTTTCCTGAATAACAGCCCACACGGCCTCATGCTCACAGAGGCCGCAGCACAGTGGTAGCTGCACCACAGCTTTTAGCTGTCCACGAGAGGTCAATGGCGGTGGTTAACCTTGACAAATAACTATGTTTTGCCCTTGCCCATAGTGGCATGGCTGTCAGTATTCCTGTAATTTAATGCAGCTTTTGCTCAAAAGGTCAAGCCCCTTTCTCTCATGCCCGTATCAACCACCCAGGACAGGGGGTTTGCCCCGCTCCCAGCACCACCAGCTCCACAACAGAACAGGAACATTGGCTTGTGTCACTTTGCAACTAGCCTCTTTCCCCACAAGGAAAGGGAGACCCAGCCTCATCTTCTTAGCACTGAGAGAGGAGGGACGAAGCCACCAGAGAAGCACAGGCTGGAGGTGGGAGAGGAAGCCGACCCAACCTCAACCTCAAACACAACCGCATCTGCCATTGCTAGGTTGGGTGGCCTGGTTAGAAACACAGCGTTGTTGTTGCAGCTGGCAGGACTGCCCTGCGGATTCAGACTGCGAGCCAAAAGGAAAGCAGCAGCATGCTCCATGTCTTACCAGCACCAGCACCGATGGGGAGCAGGAAGGTGTGAAGCCCCAAGAGCTACATACTTCAAGATCCAACTACGTGCAAGATCCAACACTGCCAAGCCGAACCTCATTCCTGGGGTGGAAACAGCAGCTGAGCACCCACACCAAAGGGACACGTGGAAGGAGAGCCGAGCTTTGATGTCTAAGCCACTGTCAGGGGGTGTTTGACCTGCATTAGAAAGGAGATGACACCAGCTAACTCTGGCTGTAGAAGAGGAGATCTGCAAGGCCAGGAAGTCCCACAAGACTATTTGAACTATCTTACACCTCCAGGCTGGCAATTATACTGTTAGCTGCAAAAGTCTTTAAAACCAGAGCTTGGATAGGAACCAGCAAATTTGATAGAAACGGCAAGATTGTTCCTCCCAAGAATATCCACCTGTTTCTCCCACAAATTGCCTTCTGCAGAATTTCCCACCACTTTCAGCAGGCATATAGCTGCTCTCCAACCTCTCAAAGCCAGAGCCCTCCAGAGAGTTTCATTGTCTGGCAGCAAAACAAGGAAGGGGAACAGCAGCACTATCACCCCACTAAATTACATCCACCACGTTGTTGTACCCCCAAAAATGCCAAGAGCTGCCAGACCCTTCTTTGTACCAGCATTCCCAGCTTTTCTACTCACTGGCTGAGTTTTTCAGGTAAGGCCAGGTGTGGACTTCAGTGAATGCTATTGCAACCAGCGAGGACCATTTGAAAGCCTCCTCTGAAAGACACCATGCCAATATGTTTGCTGCTTACCCTGGGGTGCAGGGGACAAGTGACAGCACCCCTCCTACTGCCAACTTGCCCTGTGTTGGCTTTGCAGGAACGCGATTGCGCATGGCAGGGGCATCACTGCATGTCTGAGCTCTTGGGTCTGACAGCGCAGCTCAGCACCACCAGCAGTGGCCACTGCATTGCCCTCACTTATCCCAAAATGCTTCTTATGCCAGATTTTTCTNACCAGACCTCCTGCATGCAGACAATTTGTCTCTTCTGGACAAGTTCCAGCATGAGGAGGGTACTTTACACATATGGGCTCTCTTTCATGTTTGATTGCTGGACTAAGATCACATTGTTGTCCAGCTCAAGGCTAGTGGCGGGGGGGAGGAGGGGTGTAGGGGGGAAGAGCAAAAAAACAGACAAATCAGGAAAGCATTAGGTAAACTTAGCTAAGAATACATCTTCTGACCAAATGAAGAGCGATGCTCTTTCATATAATTAGACGGTCTACAGGAAGTCAAAAAGAACAAACTGTGATGCTTTCAGTGCTGTGGGAGATGTGTGATCCCCAGGAGACCAGGAGACAATCACATGTCTCCCCCCAAAGCACTGGGTCGGTGTCCCTGGGCAGGTTGTGAAGGGGGAGCGCAGTTTAAAATGCCCTCCGAAACACTGTCATTGCGCTGCAGCTCCAAATGCCATCCCTCATTCAATGAAGAGACAGGCATACGTGAAGATAAGGTGTGGAAACAAACCCTAACTGACCAGAAAGTGTTTCAATACTGTCTTTAGATTTGCGCAAGGTGAGCAAAATGCTGCTTTTGGCAGTAAAGTACCAGTGGCACAGACAACACAGGAGCAGGTCAGAGGAATGTGACTGTATTGCACACTGGAGCGGAAGATACTCTGTACCAACACATAGTATCAAACAATGAATGATCCTATTCTTCCTACAACAACTCTTTCCATAAAAACCTTCTCCTTAATAGGAACGGCACAAACGGACATTGGAACAGGCAGGCACAGCAATGGGCATATGGGCCTGACACCCACATTTCTGCTCAGTGCCACCTGTGGCGTGAGCAGTGGGGATACAAAGGGCCGGATCCTTCACATTCCAAAGTCAATGGCCAGGCTCAAATCATCTTTAGCCCAGGCCGTTGTTTTGGGAATGAACTCTTTACGAAAAAGAAACATTTTCCATTTTCTCCTCTTCCTAGACATTGAGCAAGAGTAACTTGTAAATTGCTTCCAGCGACTTCGAGACAACAAGGGAACAAACAACTATCAACAAGCATTACAGTCGTTGCTTCACACGAAAACAGTTATGAGACTGAAGGGATCCTGACAGGCAATTGGAAAGCATTCCTTTTTATGCTAATTTTATTGTATTTTAGACCAATTTTCCATGATTTAAAATGTGCGATGTAATAAAGAGCTGGAATGCCTTCTTTTGTCATAATATTTCACACCCAAGGCCTCAGAGCACTTTTGCGAATCAAACACTGCAATAGTTTTGCAAAGCAAAGGGTTTAGGAAGTAAAGAACTGGAAATAGAGGGCAGTTTCCAGAGCTGTTGGTGGTGACAAAGGAGTCTGTAAGAAAACCAAAGCAGCGTCCCATTATCTGCCTCCCCGGTCCTGTGCCGGGACCACAGGCTCTTTCCTTCCTTGGGCAGTTGTCTGCTGACCACCCACTGGTTCCCTTCACCTGGTGCTGGAGCTCCTCACCTGCACACCCGCACTGCACTGTGCCCCGGCAACGAAAGAAATTCAGGAAGAAAGGTGAGATGGTTTCATCGAGGGAGGAACAAGTAGGAAATGGCCAATGAAACGTTGCACATTTTGCACTATTTCAGATTCTCGCCAGGAAGGGAACAGCATCAGCTATCTTGGCACCCTTGCTAACTGGACCATAGCTAACTGGGACCATTTGACGGTCCCAGTTCAATTCTCATAGACAAGCAGCCCCACAGCAAAAGCCGGTTGTAACCGGCGCTGTTAGACAAAGAGCTGAAAGCCTGAGCAAACATAAAGGCTGTGCTGCTTCTTGGTGATCCCACACAAACACACATGGGTGAGGCTTTTTAGTACTTCCATGCAAAGGAACTTGCCTATAACCATAGGCAATGGTAATGCAAACTTCATTAGATTATTGGCACATAGCTAAAGGGCTTCAGGGGACGACGAGCTGTTAGCTTAACTATACCCATATAGCAAAGCTCATATAACCCCTTCCTGAGAGCATTCCTCCACCACAGGCAGAATTTCCAGACAAAATGGGGAAGAAGCTGGGGCCTTTCCACTAATACAGCTTTGAGCAGTATGTTAAAAACAAAATCAAGTATCTGCCGATGCTTTCTCTGAGCAACAGTCAGCCCCTAAACACCTTCAGTTGGGACAGGCAGGCTTAGGCAGCAGGACCACAACCACACCGGGTACAGTTTGCCATGCTCTCCATACTGAACACAACACAAAACCTCTCTAAGTCCCTTTCAGGAGTCTCAGCTACTACAAATACTCATGAGCCAATTTTCCCCACAGCCTTAAAGCATAAAAATTAATATTATCCTCATAATTTTTAGGGAAACTCATATTGTCAAGAGAATTAGCCTGGCCAAAGTCAGAGAGGAAGGGCTGTGGCAAAACTGGGACCTGACGGTAAATCTCTTTTCCCATAGATCTCCATCTTACTTCTCAAGGCATAAGCACTACTAGGCAAGATCACTGGAATGTAAGTGGCTTTAATGTTGATATTTCCTAAGATTTCAGTGATTACGACTCATTTCCACCATCAGTTTAGACAGAAACTGAGCAGCCACCAGGCTACGCGAGGCAGAAGCCAGTGCCCACGTTGTAACACTCTCCACACCTCAAAGCAGCACGCATACAAACCCTCTGTGCCTCGATGAGTATGAAACAGGGTGCATGCAGGCAGTGCAGACAGCACAGATGTCTGCTCTCAGCGGCTCTCAGGAATGTGCTGCTTGTGGGGCGGCTTGGTGATACACCGTCCTGCATCCAGGAGGGCTTTGTTCTCTGTGGGGTAAAACCTCAGCCTTCAGTTTATTAAATGTAATTGCAGAAGCCAAAAGGATGAGTCACAAAGCCGGTTGTGTAAGCATGCATATGATGAAAGCACAGAGGACATGCATTTTCTTCACGGAGGACTGCTTCGATCTGGCAAAGCTCTTCTGATGGGCATGGGCGGGTGGTTGGGGCATAGCCCTCATCCATCACAACCCACCCGATACCAGTGAGGGCTAAGGCAGATGGCCTGTGCAGGTATCGGCCACAGACTAGCCACAGAGCAATAAAGCAAACAGCAGGTACAGACACAGTGGTGGGGACACATCGGCACGCATCCTCCCCTGCAACACCAGCGATAAAGCTCTCTCTGTTGCTAGTGAGGATTTGGCCAAAAAGAAGAGCTGCGAGTCCCTTCTACCTTCCTCTGATACGGTGCTGTCTCTCCGTGCCTTGCTGTCCACATCAGCTCCCAACCCGCCTTCTCACTGCCCCTGTGCCCCAGCCCCTTTTAAAATATAAATTAGGAAAAGAGAAAGGGAGGGGAAGAAAGATGAGCACCCCTAGAGCTCCACCAACAAAAGCTGCCGGCACAGGACACATTCGCGAGTGAGCAGATTGCAAACAGCCCCAACTGCGGGCTGCAAAATATACAGAAGCAAAAGGGCTGCAGCATCTCCTGGCTCAAGCTGGGCAGCATTTTTCTGATCCCCCCCTGCTCCCGCTCAGCAGATTGCAAAGCCTTAGCCAGGACCAAACACCTGCCCAACCACAGGAGCCGCAGTGGGGTGGGCAGCCTTTCGCCAGGACTGGATGCCTTTCTTCTGCGTTGGGCCTGATCAAGAGGCTTTTGCTTGGGAAAAACAAGGCTGCCTGTGGAGCAGCACCGGGGAGAGGGAAGGAGGAGCAAACGTCTGCGGGTGCTGCTGCTGTGGCAGAGATGTCTCGACCTCAGAGAGGGACCTGCTCATAACCCCACGGGGTCTAGAAGGAAAACAAAAGCTACGGCTTAAAATCAGCTCCGGGGACAGCTGTGCCTTTACGCTGCCATCACTTACAAGTTTCCGCCACACGGCCGTGAGCTACTTTGGTGGTGTAGGTAGACCCTCAGGAAAAGTGACCAGGGGTCGGATCCGCTTTGTTCTCCTCGCCCAGACTGTCTCTTTTCCTTACCCCCTGCCTCCAGCCAGATGTCCTCACTGCTTCTCTCCTGCCAGCCCTTGCGTTCACCCTGGTGTTAATTCAGCAATTCAATTCAGGAAGATGATCCAGCTGAAATCCTTAGCAAGAAAAAAAAAGACGTTTCCAACCAGAATATAAGCACTGCCTTTGAACACAAAAACCTTCCTAATTTGTTTAAAAAAAAACATAGAAGAAAAAGAAAGAAAGAAAGAAAGAAAGAAAGAAAGAAAGAAAGAAAGAAAGAAAGAAAGAAAGAAAGAAAGAAAGAAAGAGACTGAAGTGTCTTCATAAAAAACTCCTTTTAAGATGAAGTACCATGAAAATACTGACCTCCGAACACTGTAAACTGAGTTGAAGAGGAGGTGGTGCCTTTACTGAAAGAGACACCAGGCTGTATGGAAATCATCACTGGTTTACTCTTTTAAAATAAATCAGCTGGCAAAGTTATGACGTGACCTACTTAATTTGTTGTCTTGAAACTTGACAAGCATTTAAGATTTGTTCCCAAAGCCTGGAAAAGGAGAAGGGGAGAGGGGGTCAGGGGGAATGCAGGCATCATATCCAAATCCCTGTGTTGAGATGTCGTCTTCTTTTATACACTACAAAAAGGCACCGTGACAGCAGTCAGTGGCTGCAGCAGTGCGACAAACGAGAGGAAAACTGGCCTCCAGCTGCCCTCATAAGGAAGTCCAGTCCATTGGCCTGCCTTAAAGCAAGTCAAACACAGCGTTTCTAGCAGAGATTTGTTCCATATATTTTGAGAATTTTCTGCTGATACAGGTTTTGGTCCACACCTGAGCAAGCTATCTTCCTCACCATCCTCTACATAGCCGGAGGTTGTTACTGCACCAAGCACTTACTCTTGTCTCTCCTAACCTTGCACTTTCTCTCTTGCTGCCTTCTCACTTCCTTGTTTCTTCTCATTTTACATGAAATGCGGTGCCCAAACTCATGAGGAGGTTTCTCTGCAAGGGTACACTTTTGTGTACACCTTTTTGTCCCTGCGCACCCCAGCTCCAATGCACTCCTGCGCTTGTTTCAGTTTCAACATATACTACAGAGTACACCTCCCTTCTGCCAACCCAGCCTTTTGAAAGCTTTCCGTAACTCATCCAGAATCCACTTCTTCTGTTATTTTTTATTATTTTTGTAACCTCAGATTATATATAGGCTGCCATATCCAAAACAAAAAACAGGCAACAGCACTATACAGCTCCATCAAAAATCAAAAATCTCCTTGCTCTTTCCCAGGTAAGACACCAAGAAAACTCCACCGACACCACCCGAAGCACAGCACTGCACAAAAAATGTGGCCCAAGGGCTCCAGAAACCCAAAGGTTTGGCAACTATATCTCAGTGCTTTAATTAAAAATCCTTGATAGGTTTAAAAGTGTTTAAATGGTTTTTTGTTTTGTTTTGTTTTCTTTTGCTTTTTTATAGGGGAGAGAAATTGATTATATCTACCTGGGTGTATTTATAGCAGCTTAATATTCTTTGAGATTTCATATTTTCTCTGATTTGATAAGATTGTGGCCCTTTAATAAGTTGAAGTATTCAGATACTTATGACAATCTGGCACTCGAATTGTTTGCTTTAGCGTTGCAGATTGCACAAGAGACATGAAAGGTTTCAGTGTAGCTGGAAAGTCACTTTTGATGAAATCACACATCGCTCCAGGGGCTGCATTCTTTACAATTTGTGCATATTGATGATATGTGTCTTCAGATGCATTTTGGCAACCCTGTGCCATTTTCAGAAATCCATCTGGGACTCAGGAACAAAGCAAACGCACATGAACATGAGGAAGACAGAGCTGGCACAGCTACCGGATGGAATTTCTTTAAGGGAGCTAAATCACTTATTCATTTTGCTGGCAGAAAAAGATAGGAAAATGAGTGTTCCTGTTCTTGATGAACTTTGTGATATTGTTAAATCCTTCAGACAACATATAATTCATGGCAAAGCTGTGGCAGAATTCCTTTGCACTTATCCCCAGTGTGGCTGTCCCCCAAAACACAGATCTCTGCCTTCATTTCATACACAAAAAGTTGCCCAGATGAACAATAGCTCTAACTTTAGAGAAAAATCAGAACACTTGCCTCTATTTTTTTGCTTCAACCTTGCCAAAATTTATGATGACTCCATCAGCTTGCACTAAAAGAAAAAAAATACAAAAGCAGACTCCATGCTATGATGCGGATGGCCCGTGACTTCCAATGACAGTTTGCCAGGTGATGCCTTGAGCTTTGCCATGCAAACACCAAAGGGGATGTCACAAACGATGCCCCACATCTGGCAATGCCCCTCAGTGCCAACAACACCGAGCAGCACTCCCAAGGCTGCATGATGGCACATCCTTGAGCCCGGAGCAGAATGAGGAGGTGGCACATACTTGAGCTCTGACCACGAAGACCAGCCTAGATCTCCTTCATCGGTGCTGGTGAACATTTGAGTCAGCTCAGCTGAGGATTTAGCCTGGGACTGCAAATTGTAATTTATACCCATCCCAGCTTTGCATTTCTTCTGGAAAAGAGCAGTGAATCACTGAAGTGGAAGCTTGCAGAGGAAATCCTCAGCCACAACAAAAAGATTTCATGCTTATCTCCCCCTCGCAAGTATTTTACCAGACAGATGGAGGATTTTCCTCCCAGTGACAACAATAACTACGCTCATTGAAGAAAAATATGTGGAACAGGAAGACCTGCATTCCGTGTGTGAAAAATAAGAGCGATCTGTGCCAACTGCATTTTTCAGGAACAACTCATCCACATGAAGAAATGGCTGCTGCGATAGTTTCAGGACCAGTGAGGCCTATGGTAACATGCTACATAACTGACAGATGGGAAAAGTAGAGAGAGAAACCTGGCTTCATCTTTGTTTCTTCCAAAGTTTCCACTATTAATACGCCTCTTTGACTCACATTTGAATGACTCATGTCTTCCCCGCTCCTTGCTCCCACTGCTTTGTGTAGTAATTGTACCTTATTCCTAATTGTACCATTCCCAAAAGTTTAGTTATTTTGTGTTAAGAGACCCCTTGAAATAAATCCTGACATTTTGGGCTCTTCAGGGCAAGGATTTGGAAAGCTTGTCTTGCAGTCATTTAGGTGTGTGCTTCACTTCACGTGTAGCTCCCTAAATTAATTATACTTACCAAAGTGATAAGGCTTAGATGCAGTCTGGTACTCCAGACAACAATGTGCCTATAGGATTTCATTATTAGGATTTCATTATTATTATTATTTTTAAAAGAGAACTCAAAGAGGGAAAAAAGGAGCTGGGAATATTTCCTAATCTCTTCTGGAAGGGAAAAGAGTGACAAAGATACCAGCCTCACATATGAGGTAAGGAAGTGCCCACGTAAGGCCACATCAGGTAGTTAAAAAGCAAGGACAAGACATTTCCCACTCTCTACCTGGCCACTATCATCTTCAGAACAGAAGCCCATGGACACTTCCCAGCTGCAAACTTCCCAAATTTCTTGAAGCCTTCCTCTCGCTGGTGGCACCAGTGCAAGTGCTTCTCCCACATCCAGTGGTTTTGCTCATGGCCATGACAGCAAAGAGCACTGCCTCCTTCATACAAGGGTGTCGTGACTCTTTTGCTTCCATCATGCCAGATCCGCAGGACATGGAGGGGAAAATCCAAGGCAGAATAAGAGACACCAGTGAGCAAAATTTGGGGATGTGACTGAGGAGTGGCAGAATAGGCAGGCATTTGTGCGTGGGGGCTGCGCGCATCAGCCCCCTGTCAGCACGCTGTGGGGCTCACTGCACCACGCTCGCCTGGGCGAGCGGAGGAGGGCATTTGGCGCCAGCTGAAAAAGCGGAGACTGAGCTGTGCCAGTCTCGCAGTGTAAAAACACTCAGCTCCCTTTCAGCCATTAAAATGAATGAAGAGCAAGACTGTTTGGATAAACATCAGCCAAAAGAAACCTTGGAGGCAGTTAGAAGGCTACTGCTTCATACAATATAGACCATGTTTCCAAATACAAATATTACACTTGGCAAAGACGCTCCTTTGCTTCATGAGTTATGTTGCATTTTTTGTTATGTTTAAGTTTGTGCAAGAGGTATAAATAGCTGGACTGGTATTAAATAAGCTTTTCATTTTTTTTTTTTTAAATATCAAAATGGTCCCAGCTCTTCATGGAACAAACACACACTATATTATTGTGCCTGAATTTCGTTGCTAATTACAGAAAGTACCATGCAACTGAAAAACAATGTTCAAAAGCCAGACGTGAAAAATACAACTTTCCTATATGAAGTAATTTTTTAGAAAGCTGTCTGGAGAAGGGCATCTGGTTCACCACATAATTTACATGTGTGCATACATGCTTATTTGCCCAACAGAATAGTAATTAGTTTCTGCTCGCACTATGCTACGACATGAAAAGCCCTGTGTCCGAGCTGAGGAAGAGTGAGCGAGACAGGTGCTCAGGTTTGGTCATTGGCCACAATTGCTTTGGTTGATCCTGTATTCCTCAAAAGCAGCATTAATAGGCAGTCCTGGTTATAGACACAAGAGTACACACTTTCCACTGCATACAGCCAGCTCCCATAGCAAACCTCAGCGACCATCCATGCCTCTCCATCTCATCATGATAAGATACTACAACCTGGAGGCCCACAAAGCCACTGTAAGCCTATTTCAGGTTAACTTTGGCAGAAGTACACCTGGGGTTGGAGATGAAATTCTTCAGTGAGAGGGAGCAAGTTGCTCTAGGTGGTTATTCATCCCAAACTCAAACACAACCACATACTAATCACCAGAATACGCTGAAGACCAAATGGCACTTTTATTTGTTCTTCGATAAATCTGAGTGTGCATAAACACCAGAGCACAGCAGAGCCCTCACTAGCCGAATCCCCAGCTAGAGAGGTCCTAGCCACAGCCAGGACCTGACACTGCTTATTTATCAGCACAACAGCAACGTTTACCAAACCAATTCATACCTGAATGGATAAGCAAGTTACTTTTAAAGATGGATATGAATCGAACTATGCAACAGTGATGCAACACTAAACGACTGTCTTAGATAAACCACAGAGAGTTCAAATACACCGTTAGTTTAGCATTGCAATGGAATTTCAACTTCAGACAAAACAAAGGGCTGTCTATTCCCACTGAAAGTCAACATTTACTTCCGTTAAAAAAATAAAACCTCACCAAATATTCCAAAGTATTTCAGAAGTGTTACAAGACCACCATACCAATAGAGCAGCTATCAACCAAAAATATGAGGGTATGATTAATCCTTCTGCAACTCCCAAGTTTACAGCAAATGCATATTGCATACTACTTACTTACAGGGGGGTTAAAGGGAGTGGCACACAAAATTCTCTGTTAAACCAAAGAGCTTTTGCTTGTGGAAGGGGCGAACACTCACCACATATACTTATTATTTAATGTGTCGCCCAGGACCTCTCTATCCATTCATCTGACCTCAGCAGTCAGGTGAGAGCAACCAAGGAAAGTCTCATCTGCACAAATGCCTCTGAGGCTCAAACATTAGGTCAAATGCTGCAGATTAACAGTTCAAGAACAAAATTAAACACAAAGCCATTTTCTCCTATAATCGCTCACGGTTTTGCTGATGGACAGTACCTCTCAGAAGCATATGACTGTGTATTGCAATACATCTTTATAAATAGCTCATTTACTATTCTTCTGGTTATTTCCCTTTGTACCAGTGTAGGGAAAAATACTGACCACCACTGCTACAGTGGCTGATGGAAGAGAATAAGAATTACTTTTAAAAAAACCCTAGAAATATTGGTAATTTTAGCTCCTGACAACACTCTATGGGAATTGTTGAGCATTTCAAGAAGTGTCTGACCAGCAATAACCATCCTCCGGCAGTGTGGCCAGTCTCATTGGAAAGGCTTCCATTCATCTTGTAACCAACCAATGGCTCTTGACCTCACCTCAGTTCGAACCTTTGTCTGTGAGAAGTGTCTTGTTTTTCAGCTAACATGATAATCCCCAGAAAACATACTTAGAAAGAGATGAGTTAGACCTACCCAGCTTTGTACTCATTTTATATGAAAACAGCAACTCCCAAAACAAAGGTGTGGGACAAAGCAAACACAGTGTGAATTAGAGAATAGCCATTCCCCGCATTTGCTTACTGCCAGCCTTCATTTGGAAAAACTTATATTTTTAACACCACAGAATTAGTACAGGGTGGTGAGCCCTAGGCTGTCATTAGAGGCTGCCAAAGGAGCCAATGTCCCTTATGCCAGTAAGTAAATAGGAATGTACGAGTGTTGAACAAACAAACAAACAAACAGAGTAGGCAGGGGTGTCTTCTGGCCAGCATTGGTCAGTGGAGTGGGAGTCAAAAGAAACACTGTGCTGTTTTCTCTCTGCTTTCGCACCAGACACTGGTTCAGGTGCTTGAGTCCTTATCCGGACTAGTGAGATCAGTTCAGTTACCTTTTTCACTCTGGTTAAACCTATCGAAAGATCCTCCCGCGCTTAGATGTGGCTTAGATGAGCCCCTTGCAGTAGTATTGAAGAAGCACAACCTGAAGGAAATTTGCCCTCTGCATGAATTACTTTGGTCAGTGAGATTCCTCTACAATCCAGGCAAGATGGCGGCCCCTCCAGAGCTGCAAAATGTATAAGCAGAGTTGCCTGCTTTTTAACAGGTTTTGCTCGCACAGAGCCGTATCACAACAGGAGCTGGACCTGGGAGCCCTCCTGTCTAACCAGGGGCAAGGGAAAGCACCTGGGGCCGCAAAGCCACTTTCTGGAGTCACTGGCACGCGAGCAGGTCCAGCATGGTGTGGAGGAGGCGGCACGGTCAGACAAAACTGTATGAATTGTACCAGGGTACAGTGTACCAGCGTACAATTCACATATCGACAAACCTGTATGAATGGTATGAGCTCTGTGCCTGCCCATGCATGGTGACTTTGAATATTCTCTTCTCAATGAAGCCCTGGGAAGTTAAATGCAAACCAGGCTTGTGACACCTGTCTGATGGTGGCCTTGTCAGCTGAGCTCGGATAAACTGTCCTGCATTTGTATGCAGAAACAAAAATACCATCCTTCATCTCCCCTCCTCCAAACTGCCAACAAAAGCCTACCAGAATTTCTTCTAAAATTAAAGTCTTACTCATGCATAAAGGAGAAAAATAAAAAAGAGACTGAAGAAAATACACAAGGATGTACACAGACTTGGCAAACACTGGTCTTGGTTTCCGTGTGGGGAATAGAACAGCCCAGCCAGGGTAAGTCCCTCACTGTTCTCTGGGCCCTCTTACAGCTATATTTTTGTTAGTTGTGATTCTGCTGAAGATTTAATTTTCTCGTTCAATCTTCCCCACCTCCTTACTCCACCTTCACCCCAAACACAAAATTGTCCATTTACTTTGAAGCCAGATCGCAAGCCCTGTTTCCTTTCTTTGGCTAAGATAGTTCTGCTAAGAAAGAGTAAGACCTTAAATATGCTTTGACTTTGTTTTTTATGCTTACTATGAGCTGAAGAGATAACATTAAAGCTCTTTATTCTTATTTATAAAATGTAAAAGCACTATTGCATTAAACATACCCATCAAAAGAAATATTGCTTTCACTTGGATATTGTTACCATAAAATCTCTCTAAATGACCTACAGAACTGCTGACTGTGATTCTCACGCAGGCAGCAAGGACAAAGAAAATGCCATGCACAGTGATTTTTTTTAAAGTTATGATCTAAAGGTAGAAAACAGGTAAAAAGCTACCAAATCTCTGTTGACATCCCCACTGCTGTACACCTTTCTAAGGAGCTACTGCCTCTGCAGACAGACTGCCCTGAGACTTTTCTCCCCCACATCTTTGTATAAAAGATACAGGTGAAAGCAGCCCATAGCCTCCTTCCAGCACAGAGCGGATCCTCAATTAAGAAATGGATGTGGGACTTGTGTTCTCTCATGTTTGCAGTGGCTGTTGCCTTTCAGAGGTGAGATGTTTGTTTTCCAAGGGGAGGGAGTTTCCCCCTATATATAGACATCCCTCTGGTCATGTAGTCATGCACCCATGGGCTGCCATCACTCCTGAACCTCCATCTGTCGCAGGCTGTGCATAACCTGAGGAGTATTTGGAAGTTTTCCCTGGGGTGGCTCTGGAGCAGTTTATTGCGAAGCTCTGCTGACCATCCCAGGTGGGCATGAGGTCTATTAAGCAGTTTGGAAGAAGTTTCCCTGCATAACTCACAGACATCATTCAACCAAAGCTAAACACTTGCATTCTTTATCCTCCTGAAAACTGTTCTTGCTTCTGCACCAGGGACATGTGTTCATTTAGGTTACTCAAGTTTAGCATCTTGTCAAAAATCTCCCAAAGGTCTTGCATTTTGCAGAGGCAGATGGTGCTATGAAAACACAGGAGCTACATGGCTGATCGGGGGTGGGCATCACCCCCCTGGGATGCCTGATGGCCCCTCATGTTTCCTGCGCTTCCCTCCATCCCATGCCCGTCTCCAAAACTCCAACATGTTCACGAGTTAGTGACATTTCTACGTGAGCGCACACAGAGCATTAGGCAGCAGTGATTTAGCTGGTGAGGAAGTAATGATTTATAATAACATTTGAAGCAGGTCATTAAATATGACCCCCTCATTGCAAACCCCATGCTGAGCAAGATATTTTCTCGTAAATGATTTACCAGCAAGCTTTTCATACTTCTGCCTAGTAGCTTTTCCATAACCAAAGTCAGACTCACTCACATTTCCCAAGGCCTGGTAGCGTTTTTTTTCTTCAAACTGTGAAGACATCTCAAGGCTCCTGCAACTTACTTAGGGTAGCTTGGCAAGGAGGCAGAATTTGGGGCTGTTTGAAGGACGCAGCTGCTTTCTCTGATCTGAACTTCACTTTGTTAGAAACACAACCCCAAAGCTTATGAAGTGAAAGCAACTCAGTTTTAGTTTTCCTCTTTTTTCCTCATCTACAATGTGCTCCACCAATTCCACTCCTCATTCTTCTCAAGCTCCCAACACAACGTCACCCAAGCACCATCCAGACACACACTCACAGCTGCGACTGACATTTGTGTCTTTACAATCCAGCTTTTCAGGAAGAATTTATCCTGAACCCTATGGCCATAGCCATCTCGGGCTGCAGAAGTGCAGAGCACACTGCAGGAGGCTAGAAATTACACAGCAAGATCAGGCAGCTGTGAAAGCACCCAGCAAACCTCCTGGAGTCAAAACCCAGCAGAGCAGCCTGCCTCCCAACACGGTAAGGCTGCAGCAAGAGAGCAGGAGGACCAGCTTTCTTATTCCCTTCTTTTCCTTTAATTCCCAGAAGGAAAGTCTGCTTTCATAGCCGGGAGACCAAACTGTCGTGCTGCTGCCTTACTGTTGACAAGCTGGTGGTTTGTAGTGCCAGACTCAAGACTGTCCCAGTGCTGTGACAAGGGATATAAAAAGTAGAAGGTTGCTCTTGGAGCACCCAGCTAACTTCTGTTTCATTTTCTGTGCCTGACATTGCTGAATCTCTACCTCCCATCTGCCAAAGAAGAGACACTACTGTCCTCTGAACTCTCAACTACACGGCCAACGTGTTGCTGAGGCCGCCGGTTGGGTCCCCGCCTGGCATGAGCACCCAACACCCACAGCAGCCCTGAGCCTGGTAAATGCCTTGACTAGTGCAGGGAGGATTTCTGCTAAGGGCTGCTGCTCTTCCCAGGGGGCCTGTACCCGCAGTCAGGCCAAGGCAACTCAAACCATGCCAGAGAGCAGTAATGGAGCACCCGGAGATATTCTCCTTTGTGGGGAAGCCTCAAATCCTGCTTGCCCAGCCTCCTCCGGGAGTGGCCATCTTCAACACGAATCTGCAGATACAGCTTTTCAGGGCAGAGAAATCTGGGAATCTGAAGCGATTGCTGAAGTGTTCATATTCCACTTTTCCCATCATGAATAAGTTACACTCATGTCCTTCTGAGAGGCATTTATAATTTTGCAACATCACAGAGCCCAATCCAAACTCCCACTGAAATCCATGGAAGCAATCTATCTTGTGTTATGTCAGCTCTGGGCCAGGCTTCAGTCTCCAAAGCACAATCACAACTGAAGATAAGCAAACAAGCTACAGAGTTTTGTTTGGTTTTGCCTTTTAAGTATAATTTTTCATCTGTGTAACTAGAACCGTTCCTTCACAAATGAGGCTGGATCATACTGCATGCTGCATTTGATAGCATGAGAAACAAAATGTTTGCAATTATTTAGCTCGCAGATCTCTTTGGCCTTTTATGGAGGCAAAAAAAACCCAGCCTCTGCCAAAAAAATGAGAATATTTATTCTCATCATAAAGAATACTGCTTTCTGATATTCTGAACATCTGATGTCTCTTAAAGAAGAAGGTACTTAAAAGACAAATAATAGGCATGGACAAAGAATAAAGCCCCATTCTTGCTTTAAGACTGGGCTCCATATAAAAGGTATCAATACTGAAAACCTCCAATATTTGGTGTCAAGCACTGGATGCTCTGTAAGCCTGTTCACACCTACACCACAAGCAGCTGGAAGAAGACAACATTTTCAAGAAGGCAGATGGAAGAAGACAACACTTGCAAGCAAGAAGGCAGATAATACTTTCTTTGACACAGAAAGTCATATAAACCCTTGCTTGTGAGCATGTTTGTAACCTTGATTTTTTAAATGGCTCCAGCTTTGGACAATTACAGGCAACTGAAACTGCCCTTGTTAATGCCAGCCTTATTCATGCCTAGCGCAAGCTGTGCAGCTGCTCAAACAGCCTCAGAGTTGAGCCCAGCATGTATGGAGCCACCAGGGAGATGACTGAATTTACTGGCACTCAGCATTGGGCTCTAGGTCCTTAAAAACAGAAAGAAGTATGTGTTGAATTTCAGCCTCCCCGAGCAACACAGTTTATGCAAAGACTGCTTCACTTTCAGCGTTTTTAAGAAGCCAGGTTGGGAAGCAGCCTTGCTCTCCACGGTTGGTGTGCCAGGCAATCACACAGCAGTCACAGCTCTTTCCTAACACCTCGAGAACAACGTGAAGTCTTAATCCTAAAGATGCGTTCCAAACAGCCCAGGGGAGAAAACACGACGAAGGATTTATATATGAAGGCACAACAGGTTGATGCTCTGCCCAACTCGGACACCAGCCGTGCTCACACCTTCGCTGTCAAGCACATTGTAGCGGAGGCGCAGGAGGGGATGCGGAGTAGCAAGTTGTGATGTTAGCACATGCGTTAAGTTCCAATACGGAAACCGTGTCACTGTCTGTGGTACCCCCCTGTGGCCAGGTCTGACATAGCAATCTCCGTGCCACCTGCGACGCTTCTTCCATCGCAATCTCCCTGCACTTCTTCATCCATACTGGCTGCCGTGCCACCCGCAATATTTCCTCACCTCTAGTGATCTCCGTGCCACCTGCAATACTTCTTCAACGCTCACCATCTCCATGCCACGCATCCTTCCATAACAACCTCCAAGCCACGCATGGTACTTCTTCATCCCCAGCAACCTCTGCGCCACCCTCAACCCTTGGCCCCTGGTTTCTGAGCACAGCCCTCAGTGGGCACATGTCTCTGACAGGGCCGGACCTGCCCCGGCACAGGGCACAGTAGCCCCTGGCTGGGCTGCTCACTGGGGACTGCCCAGAGGAATGGAGATGCCCTTTCCCCAGCTCCCAGCTGGGCAGCTTTGTAAGGATGGCTTCTGCCTCTCTCCACACTTTATAATCCAGCCGCTCCTGTAGGTCCCCTCCAGCTGTCTGTGTGCAGCGGGCAGGGCCCACAAGGCCCCCACGGCCACTCTGCATCCACAGCCACCTCCACCTCCTCTGTTTCCAGCAAGCCCAGCCCCTGCCAGCCCCTGGCAGGCTGCTGGTGGCTGCACCCGGCGTGGCAAGGCAAGTCTGGGCTGGGAAATTAATGGAAATGGTATGAGGACACAAGGTGCAGAGGGCTTTCCTCCTCACCTCTGCCCACATCTGCAGCATGCTCAGCAAATACGTGGCACTCCTGATTTCGGAGGATGCTGAAAATGCAGGGGAGCCCGGGGATGCAGGAGTTTTACCCAGCAGATTTCAGAGGCAGGCAGCTGATGCACCAGGCCCCATGCCCATCATTTCTCTTCACAGTGCAAGTGGAAAGGCTACTCTTGATACTGCTGGCTTGAGGGGGGGATTTTTCATTTTAGCCTTTTTTTCGATATGGCAATGCAATGCCAACAGATGGAGCTGTTCAGAGCAGAGACCGCTCACTTTGGCAGAGCATGGAGGAAGCAGCGGACGCGCATGGAATTCAAATTATTAAACATAATGAGAGATGAATCATCTCCAAGCAGGGGACAAACCCTATTTACTATGCTAAAGTGAAAAATAAGTCTGTCAACAAAGCTATAGCCGAGAACAGGGGAATCCCAGGATTTCTCCATCTCTGCATGTGAGGATGTTCTGTCCCAGGAGAAAGGGCTCATCACACCCCTTCAGCAGAGGGTTGGAACCTCACAGTCCTGTGCCGGACTCACATCATCACTCACCAAAGCTTCAAATCAAAAGGAAACGTCGTGCAGGATTTCTTCCTTCCCAGCAGCCTAATCCTGGACTTCAACACCAGGACACATCAGCAGGTCATAGAGCTTCTCCCCATCATCTCCTTGGAGCTGGATCAAAGTTCTCAACCCTTTTCTCTAAATGGAGGCCGCAAGCGCAGCATGAAGCCTCCACAGCTCACCAGTAACCAGGGATATGTTACAGGCCATCAGGAGGACAGGAAAGAGTAAACAACAGGTGACCCTTGGATTTATGCATGTGTGTGTGTGGACAGTGAAATTGAGGGCTGCGTTGTTTCACCAGGGAGCAAACTGGGCTTCTTCAGGTGATATTCAGTGTAAGCCTGGCACAGTTGATTTTTACCAGTTGTGAAAAATCCGAGCAATAAAAAAAGGCAAATAAGTTGTTGGGGGGGGGAAAAAACCCCTTTTGCACCAACCTAAAAAGTTCTAAATCATGAATCAAGCTATTCTGTAATCACTGGAACAAACAATGCCTGGTTTCTTCCAGATTTGTGCCAACTGGAGCTCACAGCAACCTACATTTTAACATTAACTGGGAAAAAATCCTGCAGGGATCCTCAAGGGACTCATCAGTCTCCTTTCAATTCAGGAACTTACTGTAGTTCTTTATTCTTTCTGGCCACATACATTAATTTAACTGGGGAAACTTAATTGTTTACCCTGTGTTAATAGCATTGGACAACCGCTATTGTTGGGGGAAGAGAAGAAAGAGGAACAGAGAAGAGTGGAGAGAACAGGACATAAAGGTGGATGTATGTAAAGACAGCACACTCATACAAAAACCTTATTAACAGGAGCACACTAACCTGAAAAAAACCACACCTAGGATTGCCAAATAAAGAGGTAATCACACTTACTAGCCAGCCTGGCCACCATTATTACTAAATAAATGTTAAAATGTAGTTTATGGAGAATACTCTTTGACTGATTTAAAATGAAGGCTTCAAGAGTTTTCTCAGACACCAAATTATTCTGATGACCCTTAACAGTAATTCACTGCTGAAAGGAGCAATAGCGTCAGGGTGGTGGAAACAGGCTTTAGCACTCCTAGTACCGTGATTGCAAACTGCCATGCTGTAGCATTCAGAAAGCATCCTCAAGAATGTGTGACATATCCTCAGGGCAGGGTTTAGGCAAGGGTGAGTGGTACAGTGCAGGTTTTTTTTTTTTTTTAATGGGGGGGGAGGGTGAAATCAGCAGGTCATGTTTTCTTCATTGAAAAGGAAGCCTTTTACCTCTTCGTATATATCATGTCTGTGGCTCATTCTATTGCAGTTATATAGACGAAGGACTAGAATTCGAACTAGGTTGAAGACAAAGAACAGGGGTTACTACTTGAGTGCTGAAACTCACCCCATTTCATCAGACATCTGAACGCTTTTTGGTGCCTCTTCCCTATCCCCAGATAAGACCAACTTATCTGGGCTTGTCATCTATGATTCTATGATGTCCAGAGAAGTAAAAACAACTTCATTTTAAATGAGTTTATGTGACTTTAGAGATAAATAATGTGAAAATACTTTTACTCTAGCAAGGCAAAAGAAAAAAAAAAACATCTTAGTTTCAAAATTGAAAACAAATAAAATAGAGAAGTACCGAAAGAAGAAAACAGCATTAGCTCATACCTGATCTTAAAACTCTGTCTGAGTCACATTTTGGACATTAGGATAATTCCATTGCCTCTACCCCTTGTATATTGTTTTTAACAGTGAACTTTATTCTGGGTTTCTGTTCATCATTTAGAGTTGGGAGTTTCCTTATTTTTGAGTTCTCTTCTAACTTGGGTACCTCCCTTGTGTTGGTCAAGATTCTTGAAACTTACCTGGGAATAACTCTTTTTGATGTGCAAATACAACACTCAAAATTTTGCTTTTTCTATCCATTCATTCTTTTCCCTGAGGAATGAACCGGATCGCAGTTCTCAAATTGTAACATTTTGCAAATCATGCATCATAAAGCACTTTCTGCTGTGCCATGTCATCGCATGTCTTCCGGTTTGCTAATTTTCTTTCATGGACGTTACGTGACACACTAATACAATAAACATGAGGTTTGAAACAATCTCCCTTCCCTCCTCAGACATACACAGTATTAGTTTCAAAGGCCATCATGTCACAACATTGACCGTTAATTACCTCAAGACTTGGCATGCTCTTATCTCCCCAGAGGAGTTCACCAACTCTCGAAAGGACTAGCCTCCAAACTTAAGAAACTGTTTCTTCATCAGATTGACAGTTGCACTTAACTAGAGTTGATTCCTGAAAAATTAGATACAAATGCGATTTTCTAAACATGGCAAATTTTTCCCAACAACACCCACAGTGCATTGTAGCAGTTACTTCCAGAGGTGGACTAGAACAGAGTAAGAGCAACATCCAACAAGAGGAATAATCACAGTGACCGTGATGAGAGGCAGTTTCATTTCATACCTAATCTGATTTAACGTCAGTAAAAAGGGTGTATCCCATCCCTCTTCCACCTGCACGATCCCGTGTTTACACTCTAGCTCTAGCAATCATGCAGCTGCAGGGCACAAAAGTCCGTTCACTGATCCAAGAGGAAACTAACCTACCAGAAGAAAAAAAGCTTCTCTCCTGCAAAATTTTACTCTGGGATTTGGTCCTGAAGGTTGTTCTGGGTGCAATTGTAGTTGATATCTGTGGCGTGTTGGTCCCGGACGGCTGCCGGTGCCCACACAGCCGCTCTCTCCCTCCCCCTCCTCAGAAGGACAGCAGGGGGAGAAATTAAGATGAAAAAGCTTATGGATTGAGATAGAGAGAGGGGAGATCTCTTGCCAAGTGCCATCATGGGCAAAACAGACTTGACCTGGGGAAAACTCATTTAATTTATTGCCAGTTAAAACAGGTTTTGAAGAGTGAGAGACAAAGGCCTTCCCCCACACCCCCTCTTTCCCAGGCTGAGTCACCCTCTCGCCCCCAAATCCTCCCCTGCTCCTGCAAAAGGGGCTCAGGGGCTGTTTCTCACATTTATTTTCCTCACTCCTTGCTGCCAGGCGCCATTTTGTCTCTTTTCTTAAAGCCGTTTTCCCCCTTAGGTGCTGCTGCTGTCGTGGAGGGGCTGGGCTGTGCCCTGCAGAACCGGCTGGAACCGGCCGGAACCGGCCGCACCTGGTGCAGGGCAGCCCCAGCCTCTCCTCACAGCCCACCTGCCCGCCCCACCACACCTGCACACAACGCAGCACCAGAGACAAAGGAGCTTGCAAAAGTAAGCCACAATAAACGTAAAAAAGCAACATTTTCAAATATGGACGGTTTGATGCCAACTTTAAAATCGAATCTCCTCAGGCCCAAGGGCAGCGGGGCCAGGAGGTCTCCGGCACAGCATCACACTGCCCGGGCTGTATCCGTCAGATACAACTCACATTTGAAGGAAACAATTCTAAAAAATATGTTTGACAGCATTTCTATTGTAGGTACAATACATACAGAAGATGTTACAATCCGGGCTGGTATCGTGGTTTATTGGCATGCTTCAGCAATTCCTGTGTCCAATTTCTACAAGCGTGAGGAGCACTCCGGTTCTGACAGACGCTCGTTGCCTGTGAGGGCTACAGGCGGCCCTTGAGACCACCAGCTGAGAGGCAGGAGCCACTTAGAGAGTCACCACTCGCACACACTGTCTCATGCGTAACAGACGCATGTGGACACTGGGGACGCAAGGGTTGGCTAAAAGTCTTTCAGGGGGTGGGGGCAGCGGAGCTGGTGTAACCGACACTTCTGTACCAGCATAAGGAAAATGGGAAGAGCAAGATATTACCTTGCAAGGAGCTGTGAACTCAAGAGTTGGTAAAGCAGCACAGGACATAAAATAAGTGTATTACATCGCCATCACACAGTAGACTTCTAAGGCAAGTGAGGGTATTATGGTTAAGGCACAAAGCCATAGGAAAACAGGTCTCACTGCAGCTGTTGCTCATGTGCTTGCTACCATATTTTATTTGGTTCATTAGGCAGACGGGAGTGGGTAACAAGACAGGCATTTATTGTGTTCAAATCACCATTAAGTGATGCTAATGGTCTTTATGGGGATTTATTGCCCAGGTTATGTGGAAGATAAATGCTGTGTTACTATACAGTCTGAAACAATAAAAGTCAGTGTACAAGTCCTTCTTATCTCTTATCTCATAATGGAGTGAATAATCAAGCATAGGGCTATTAGAGCAGAACAAACTCCCACAAGCTTTCCTGTAAAGAATGAGCAATAAGAAAAAAGGTAAGCATTATTAATCAGTAGTTCTATCTTTAGACTCAGTACAGGAGTCCTTTACCACAAGCTATCGGTGATGTCCGCTGCCACATAGAATCTCAATAGAATTTCCTGCCATTTGTAGGTTCTCAGCATCTCTTGGCAGCTCTGGACTCTGATATGAGGCAGCGGCACTTTCTCAACTCACCTGTAAGGCATCTACAAAAACCTCTGCTGACGCTCCATGCTAAAAGCCACAGAAATTCTGTGTTTATCCTCACTTTTCCTTAAAAAAAATGAGTAATTCACATGAAAATCCCCGTCAGGCATAAGGTAACAGTTTATAATCCCTCTCTTCAAATATCCCTTGGAAGATGAGCCTTATTAGCACTGTGAAGGATGTATCAATTCTTACCCAGGTTTAGTGGAAGTTCTCACAAGTCTTTCCTCTTTTTCTTTCTCTTCTTTCCTTAAAAATAATTTTGTTTTCCCTTTACCCACTTTACATTGATTTCTGTTCTCCCGTTAGAGAAGTTTCTTTGTATACTCTGCTTTCTAACAAGATCCTTTATTCCCTTACCTAGCCACATTATAAATTTTCCCTTCAACCCTCCAGTTCTCTTCTAAGCCTTCTCCTGCCAATCAAGCTAACCTGAAAACCAGATTCTTTTCCAAATCATATTTTAACCTGAAAAGCGCCTCTCTACTGAATGAAAGGATGGGATTTATTAGAATTACATAGGGCCTAGACTAGAATTACACCTAGAATTACATAGGGCCAAATACTGCTAGAGTGGCAAAACTTTTGAGATTCAGGGGATGCTTTTGAAATAGGGCTCCCTATAGCCTACAGATGGTGGTCAGTTATTTGCGAACGTTAACACCATAAAAACTTTCCATGCAATACAATGACTTTGAACAAAATAATCCTGCTACCACTGAGTGTCTAGAACTCTTAGTATTTCTTGTTGACTCAAAGTAGTTATTTGCATAACAGCCAGAAGAAAGCGTGGTGGAATCCCAAGTTTTCATTTTCAAAACGTGTAGATATAGATTCCAGAACTTCCCATCAAATTCTGCATCATTCTGCCCAAAACCGAGCTATGAAGACTGTCCAGCTGCACCATTAACCACACGCCACAGTGAAATGTTGCAGCTGTTTCACCTGTAATACCATAACCACCAATAGTTTTGTCTGCTTTTTCTAGGCTCTGCTATTAACTTACATTTTAGCGATAGCAGTTATCACAGCCTTGCTAATACCCTCGGATTTATTACCGACTTTGCTTCCCTTTAGGCTTCCTTCTTTCACAGCATCTTCCACATTGTCCTTTACAGGTGAACGGCTGCAGTTTCCTCCTCAGTCAAATCTCTTCTTTTTCACAGTGTTCCCAGTGGTTAACGCACAAGCAGAGAAGCATCCTCTTCATACCTACAGAACACACAAAATGGAATTAAAATCACCTTTAAACTTCTTTTTTGTGTAACAGACCTCTCCGTGACTTGCCCAGCTGCAGCCCTCTGAAGTCACTCATTCCAGGGCCACACTGTTAAGGTACAAAAGCAAAGACAAAGGTATAAGAACAAAGGAAGACAAAAAAAAGAGTTAGGTTTGGTTTAGGCTATTACATGCTTTTAGCAGCAAAATTTATTATGCCAGAAGACTGACTACTCTGGCACCAACCTGTCTGCTGTAAAATACTCTAGGACATGTAATTGTGTGTTTGAGTATAACATCAACATTATTCAAATTGTTTGTATTTATATGCATTTCATCTGGTTGCCCTTCCTTTATAATTTTAGCCAGCTATTGCCGTCAACTGTATAATTTCCTCTTGGACTGTATCTGCTTAAGCCAATGGCACTGGTTACTCATCACGTAGAAGAGTTTACAGACGTCATTACAAACTACGTCTGTCCTTGCCATTTATTTTTCATAAGCCCCTTTTAAGTTCAAAATAGAACTAGTAGCAGAATTAGGCCCATAATTAAAGTAGTGTAGGATCTTTCATTGACTTAAGTGGGAGTTGGATGATAGGAAATTCCGCTCCTGCCAGTCTCCATGATTTTTGATACAGAAATTCACGTGTGCTAACAGTTTTAAACTCACAAGTACCTCAAGTAGGTGATCAGCTCTGTACCTGGTTTGTGCTTGTGATTCTCAAGACAAGAGAATCGTCTTTTTCCTTTTTTCTCTACCTAGGCAGAAGGAGGAAACATTGGACAATGAAAATTTAATACAATTTCAAACAATGATTCCTGAAAGTTAGCTTCTTGAAGAAGCCTGGCATTTTGACCAAAAAAAAATATAAAATTCTATTTGATTGGAGTTTTATATAGACACAAAAGCAAAGTAAAAGCAAAACACGTTATCTGCTGAGTTATGTATGTATGTATATATACACATAAATAAGATTTTGAGATAGTGTGGGGTAAAAAATCATATGCTGGAATCCAAATCTCCATAAAGAGATACGCAGAAGCAACTATCGATTTACATTTTATAAGCCGTTCTTCCATGTTTATTCCACAGAAGGGTGAATTTATGCCAAAGCTTCTATGAAGTCAACACTGAAAAGCACTTTTAGAATGAAAGCAGGCTAAGACTGTTACTTTAGCTTTTCCAAAAGCAATGCCGTTTTCAAATGTGGGTATGTACAAACCCACACATATGATCTTCAGTTTTTCACTCACTACATAGTGGAGCGCTCAGGCAATCATTTAATGCTGCACGTTCGAACAATTTTAATTCAACATGGGGACATGTCGAATTCGGCTGGGACAACACAGCTTCTTTGTTGGAAGATGTCTGAAGTTTTGTAGTATAGTTCTTCATTTCAGCAGACCATGAGCATATCACGAAGGATCCAGTCTGATACCTCAGCAGACTATTTCAAGATAGATGCATTCCGCTTTTTTCTTTCCGTCTGCAACCTGGAAAGCCTCTATTTATAGAACTGTATAGCAATATCTTCAACTATAGGACTACACTGATGTCACAAGTGAAAAAAACACACAGAGATGACAGTATCTCAGTGTATGCTGTAACATAATAGTGAAAATGAACTCAGGCTATTAAAAAAAATTTATTAAGATTTTTTTTTCATGAAAGCTTGGTACTACAATCAATGTAACCATTTAATCAGTCAAGTATGTCTGTTATAGGCAGGCACAACATTACAAAACAGGCAAGTACAATGCCCGTTTAAGCAAATACAGTCTGAATATCTATTCATCCACTATTTCTGAAAACAGAATTATCAGATATCCACCGGGGGGGGTGGGGGGAAAGAACTATTTTAGTTTCTCTTTGGCATACTTATCAGGACAATGAATTAATTACAAAAGTCTTCTATTGCTGCCAGTGCTGTGAGGAAAAACCTACTGACTGGAAGATTGTGTGTCCAAACTCACTTTTAGGACTCAGGCGATCTGGCTTACGTATCAGAACTGGTGACAAACGACAGTTCAGCTGCCAATGCTTCACAAGGCAGACAAGTGTTACACTGTTTTATAATGCAGTTTTGTTGAAGGTATAAAAAGAATTACAGTAAATTTATGCACAGTACATACATATTACACACAGTTATATAAATACCCATGCTGTGGATGGACTTTAGGAAGTTGCTTTATCAATAAGAAAGCTAGTATCAGACCTCCCAACATCCATTTAATACACATTGCACTTCGCATCCAGTAATATGTTCATTTCTGTACCTCTCAAAAATAGATTTAAAACAGAAGCGAAGAATAATATCGAATCTTTCCATAAACTTTGTTTTCTTATTTACATTGTAATATTCCATTATACATAAAGACTGCGTTGCGATACGTTATCTTCATATAGCTTTTTGTAATACATACAGCTTGAAGCTATTAACATTTTAGTTTGGGAAGTGAGATATGACCTATAAGACTATTTAAAAACAATTCTAGCCTTAATTTTGCTCTAGTTTGTTTCACTGAAACCATTCTTTGACAAAAAAAAAAAAAATCCTCCTTATTGGGGAGGAAAAAACCAACCCACGTTTAAACCACCTCTGGATTTCCATAAACCACTAAGAAACTTAGAAACCATAATAATTTTTACGTAATTATATAGCCACTTCAAAGGCCTGTTAGTTTTAAATTTAGAGCATGAATGACAATTGTGACCATACCTTTAAATCAATTTCTTTGTTTTGAACTTTCGGTTATTTTTCAAATATGAAACAATGAAAACGCAATCATTATTCATACATAATCTTTGCACAACTGGAAAGAGTTCCTATTTTATTAAGGAAAAAAATGAACATGCACACACCCCCGTTCACAGAGTGAGAACATATACTACAGCAGCACTTGTCTCAAGTTATGGTGCACATGGTTGCAATACGGCGTATAAAACAAGAGTAGATTTTCCAACATCTGTTAAAACACAAAAAACTTATTGTACAAAAAGTCATTCACATTCTTTGCAATGAAGTGAGGAATCAGCTGTTCGTTCAGCTTTCTGGACTCTCCAGCCGGCAAACTCCTCCTTCTATCGCCACGGACTGTCCTGCCACGGCTCCAGGAGGAAGTCTTGAAATGTGAGTCTGGAAAAGTCAAGAGAGTATTATCGAGTGGAAAGAGAGGCAAAATTATGCAGGACACAAAGCAAGCTTGTAAGTGTTGAACAATTAAGCTGTTCCATCACTGAAGTCTGAGGGCAAACTACAAAGCAACTTGAAAAGCTGCAAACAACTGGGATTCTTTTCTTATTTTGTTTGCTAATGCTAACGTTTAACACATGAAGAGAAGGACCATGGCACATGCGTAGAAAAGGTAAACTGGATGACCCGGTGCACGGAAAGTAGAAGAAAGCAATATCCAGTGTGAAGACAAAAGAAAAATAACTGTGGCATTCTATGGTTTGTAAGTCTATTTCTTAGGGAGATTCAAAAAAGTGTAGTCCTGCATATGGAAATACACCTTACAGAAATCTTAGACACAATAAACTATGTGACAGAGATAAACTAACACTTCAGAGCATAAGGCAACTGCCATGGTCAGGATGCAAAGAAGAAATTTCTCTGCATAAGATACCTACTTGTCCAACTAAAAAAAAACCAACGACTTCCTCCAAAATATTTGTTGCCAACTGTCAAATAAATGGACCTGAAAAAGCAATTGTGTTTCTGTCAACAGGCATCTTTTCAACAGAGAAGTTTTAAAAGCAGGCCTTTGAGATGGCTCCGTAATATTTTGGCCACAAAGTAAAAGCCAGAAACTGGGTGTGTGTGTTTGTGTACACAAAACTTCAGTTATAACTCTATTGTAACTCAGTGACACTAAAAATCTGTGAAACTTCCCTTATATTCTGAGGTGTGTTTTATTACTGATGGACAAAAGCATTCACTTATTAAAAGATAATTTGACTTATTGTTATAAAGGACTTTTCCCCCCCTTTGCACACATTTTTATACTGTGAAATCTGCTTATGTTTTCATCCACACTGTTGATTTTGAGCTACAGCAAGAGCCATTTACAGATACATTGATTGCTTTCATACAGGGCCAAGTGGCTAAAGCAGCGTTAAAGGAAACAACAAAAAGAAGCATGTATCTACAAACCTTACTGTTTCCCACTTTTGGAGCTGCAGAGCAGCTCTGGTAAAATATAAAGAAGAGCCTCAGTGGAACTCTAAAATGCAATAAGGCTGGTAACAGCATTTCCACGGGCTTGAGGCAGGACGTGGCTATGGCAGGGCCTCACCAGCTCAAGCCACACTCCAGCCATCCCACCTCCCACATGAGTTACAAGTTTCACCAAGTGCTTCATTAATGCACAGACAATATAACGCTTAAACAATTATAAAATTAGGAATGCGAAATGATTCCTACTACAATACAAAGCTCACAACATAGAGTTGCTAGCATTTAGAAATTACAGCTTCCTGTAAGTGCAGCCAACTACATATTTAAGTTTTTGTAAACACATTATCCCATTTAAAAGACTTAAGTGCTGCAAAATGTATAACTTGCCATAAGGCAATGGGTTGTGACAAAAAGCATAGATGTAAAAGTTCAGTAAGAATAACTTGTGTCAATTAAGCAGAAAGTGATTTGAGACTGTAACCACAATTCATCGCATTGAAGAGACAATTTGTATCTCAGAGGCATTTTCTTTTAATTGCTTTCTTGATAAGGGCATCCTGGTGTCTGCTCTGAGGTGGTCTTGTTTTCAGTTAAATTACAGAATGAGATTTAATTAAAAACATTTAAAAGTTTTCATTTTACTGCTAAAACTTTGATCTTTGGCCTTCCTGCTTGATATATGAACATCTCCCTACTGTCAGAACAATTTTGGTTATGACCCTGATTTACCACTTCAAGAAGAAAAGATTCCTTTCAAATCTGTTACAGTTTCCCCCCAAACGTAACTGACAATTTTTGGAGATGTTATTTCATAAGTTTAAAGAAAAAGAGAAAAAAAAAAAAAAAGGAAAAAGGAAATAAAACAAATGCCAGAAGGGTATTTTTTATTTTATGACCGACAGACCCAGGACATTTTTTCAGGTCTGTGAAAATTTCTAAATGAAAAGTGGGACAGGATGACAGTGTAAAAGCTGCCTTGTTCGATGGGCACAGTAGCAAATTTCCTCAGTGGAAGAATGCCACTGATGGTTTAGTGAGATACTGCAATCAAAGCAAACCAGCAGTGCACTGTAAGGCAGGCATCATTTGTAAGCAAGATCACTTATGCAGTCAGCAGTCAGAATTATGAGCAGATCATTGCAGCAATACAATAAAAAAGCACAGAGGCCCGAGGATGCTGCCAAGAGACACAAGAGAGGAAGCTCTTTACTGAAACAGAAGAAATATTAGCAATATCACGATTATCATGAATCTTATAATCAATTTTTTTCATTATAACTACAACAGACTTGAATTGTGTAAATTAGTTTTCTGACCCAAGTTATGAATTAACTTTTTGCATAGGCTTGACTTAGCCCACAACCCACAGTTAAATGCCTAATATACCCTTATGTAATTGCAGGAGCAAATGTAAGGCTTCACTGAATCCACATAAAAAGTCAGTTAAGCTTAATATCCTACTAAGTCTTCAAGCAAGGAAAGGAAAATATACAAGAGGGGATAAGCGTATAGCCAATATCTATCAGTACATTATCAAGTAGTAGTATTATTGTCAAAACACATTTCCTATACAAAAAGTTATTTCCTATAAAAGGAAAAACATGTTTCCCATACAAAAGCCCCCAACCACTATACACTAGCATCTGCACATTTCCATTTACAGAAACACCCAAACCACATGTAACAAAACCTTTCTTAAAGCCTTTACTTGCATCCTGTTTATTTGCATACTTTATATGACTGAGCAAATACAGATGCTGTTTTATACTGACTACTTATTACTTTCACCAACAGCTGCCTTACATAGAACAAAACTGAGACAGATCTAAGATGAGTCTTTAAAATATGTTACCTAATAAGTAACACAAAAGGGTAAGATTGCCACGTCAAGACAACTTTAGATAAACTCCCAAGTGAATTCTTAGAATTATATCTCCCTTGTTCTTAGCCTTAGGAACAAACCCTAGTAAATAAAAAGAAAGATCAAAGAACATTTAATATTTTTAAACACAACCACTGAACTTATTTGTACAGTTTGCTACATTTTTATATCCCAACATCATATTTTAACATTAAGTCCAGATTGTACAGTGGATTAGGTTTACATTTTAAAAACATAAAAATAAAAAGCAAACAAAAAAACAACACTGGAAAGCTTTTAATTGAATTTGATTAGTCCGTCAGCTTTACAAGTTGAATGAACTCACATCTGGGGAAAATTGTGCCTGGGAGCACAAAAACAGGAAAAGAAAAAGTTTTCCTGAATTAATCCCCCACTCAGCTTCATGGAAGCCTCTCTTTGAGGAAACCATACGCCAAGGAAAGGTAGATTAAGAACGATGGGGCTATCCGTATCTTCAGCTCCATAAATAGAAATTTTACTGTCCCTGAGAATATTCTGATTTGATTTGCTCTCCTAGAGAAAAGTGAGATTGGTGAGGGCCTAGCAGGAGCAGGGGTCCTGACAGCTAGGAAACCAGTTAGTCACCGACCTCTGTCTGCAGCTTAGAGGAGGAAACTCGTGCCCACAGTTCAAAAGGAAAAAAGGTAAACACCAGATGAAATACTTGATTTTGCTTCCCACCTCTCCATGAAGCACAAACAAGATAACCAACCTTCAGACACTCATTCTTGCTCCGCATACTTGCTGGCCTAACACACAATGTTTCCCAAAACCAGGGAACAACCATCTTCCCTAACCCCAGTGCTGCAGACACAGTCTGTGGAACGTTACTATCTCTCAGTCCCTTTTGATGCACACTGGAAACTTTTCCACTACCCTTCAAGTCCAAAACTAATAGGTCTTTCTGCCCTGGAGTAAACATTAACTTCTGCAGGGACAATATATGGTTTCATCTTTTTGTCATGAACATTTGATCTATTTTTCAAGTTAAGTATATTTAGTACACCTTTTTTAAAAAAAAAAAAAAAACCAAAAAAAACCACTAAGAACTGTGCCAAGACTTTACTTCATATCTCATAGACAAAGATTCTGAAACAATGCTGAGACCAAGTAGTGTCAAAAAGATATTTTTTTTAGTCTTTAAAGAGTTACTCTGCTTTTATTCACATAAAAGCATTAGTTTGTCACAACAGATCCTTTTTTTTTTTTTCATTAAAAGCATAAATACAATGTAAAATGAATATAAAGTTTAAGCCAAAAGCCAGACAGTGCTGCATGAGAAAACTAAAGTCAATCAAATGCTGCCAAGAGGACAGAGCACAACTACCAGATGGCAGCACATTCAGTTCTTAAGTAAATCTAGGGAGTACTTCATGTGTTTAGCTTTCTTATTACATGCTCAGGATGTGCTTTGGACAGAATAATTTATAAAACAAACTTTTTCCATTCATTACGCTATTGAGATGGAATATAATGAAAGAGCAAGGACATCATATACTGAATGAAATTGCTTTCTACAACTTTACTCCTTAAAGAAAAATACAACCAAATCCATGTATTCTTTAGAAATGCTGAGCTTCCTAGCTGGGTACACGCTTCCACTAAGAGAACCATCTGGCCATGCATTCTCATTTTCTTTTCTAGGCAGTAATAGCCCATTTTGGCAGCAACAGCTATCCTCTACCGCTCTGTCTCCTGGGAAGCTCTCCTCCAACACCGTTTGTGTACACCTGCCATTTGACAGGAGAAGGTGCCCCACAAAATACTGGCAACTGCTCCTGTCAGAATATCCCATGTGCAACTTGTTTGGTGAAATCTTAAAGAAGGGAAAGAAAAGAAGGAAAAAGAAA
>VXBH01003252.1:157224-201656 GCA_013400035.1 Rynchops niger
GAAGAAAAAAAAAAAAAAAAAAAAAAAAAAAAAGAGAGAAAGATTTGGGTTTTTTACTCCTCTCCCCCTCCGTTGCTGATGACTAAATTTTCTTCCTCAGCAGATCCACAAGCAGCCATTTCTGAAGAGAGCCAACATATCTAGGCCCTCAAATTCTTTCCTTTTCAAGGCTTAAAAATTCATCCTTCTTTAAATTCTACCATCAAAATGCTGCACATCTTTCTTGCTCTTATCTGCTGGTATAAACTCCATGGCTGTCTTCTCCTCCTCTAATACATGCAAATATCCCAGTAAACACCCCTCCTCCCCCATTAGTTTAACCATTTTGGGGAGCCTTCTTACTCTACATTTTTCCCCCACTTTTGTCACTTCCTTTAACTAGTTCTGACTGTTCACTCTTACCTTTAAATACTGATGGCTGTACATTTATAAATGTCTACAGAAGTTATGATTTTGTCTTGCTCGCAGCTTCTCACTTGTTCATTCTTGTTGTCCAAACACCTCTCCTAAATGCCCTAGTTGCTGCAAAACCTGCCTTTTTCTCCTTTCAATGCTATATTCGTAAGAATAGGTGGCTCTCATCCCCTTGGTTAATCCCTACTATTTCATGTTAAGGATTTTTCCAGTTTCCACCACTAAACTCAGTTTTAACATTTAATTTCTCTCATTCCAGAAAAAAAAAAAAAAAAATTAGACCCCAAGAAACTAAAAGAACCATGGATGTTAATATCCAAATTGCTTACCACAGAGGCTATTTTAGGAACTACCTCAAAGTTTGTTTTATATCCTCTCCCTTCTTCCTTGGTGCAAATGCTTTATCTGAAGGAAGACATGCCTGTAGAAAAATACTGTGCAACCCTAAATAGCCAGTGTAACTCAGTCAAGCTAAAGTTATTCAAATACACTTGCTGTCAGCAGAGGAAGCGGAAAGATGTTTGTGGCACCTTTTCCCGACATGATACGTATGTTAGTGTAGGTTTGTTAACCGCTGCAATGAAAAAAAATGCCCAATCAACAGATGTATTCAACTGCTTATGCACCTATTACTTTCTCCATTCTCTTAATGGCAGAAATTTCTTACGTATTTCATTATCATTATTTTGTAGTCTCCTTAGCGTCTGCACTCATTCTACTGTATTACAACCTATTCTTCATGGCTTACCTTAGCTTTGCCATCCTGTGCAGACATATATCCTACACACATGCTCTCTGTTGTATGGCTCCACAGAAATTCCACTATAAAGAAAAATGCAAGAAGTCATAAAAATGCGTTGGTTTAAAATATAAGATGTAATTTAACAGGACTGGAATCTTGAGAAACAAATAAAGCTTAAAATATAGTTTGGGAAAGGACAAAAACCAAACTTAAAAAGCAAAACCTACTTACCAGAATAATCCAATGTCAAAAGAAACAGCTATCAAATAAACAAGATTTTCCTGCACTATTTGCAGCCACAAACTGCAGAACTAATACCCAGAATGAGAATGTTGCTTCAATGAGATAGAGCCTCCAAGATGAGAAACGTATCAACTGCAACTGCAGTTAAAGGCTAGAATGAACTTTCAAAGCAGAGAGGCCTGTTGCACCCATGAAGTAGGATCAGATACAATTTGCATTTGCTTGCCTTGAACTCAGACCCGAGCACCCTACAACAGCATTAACCCGAAGGGCATATAAAGATTCTGTAGAATTGTAACACTATCAACAGAATAACCAGTAACAAACATTTTTTCACAGAACTGAGCATAAATATATACATCATATGTAACTACCAATGAGTAAATGGAGGTTTATGGTTTAGCTGCGCAAGTAGGATACAGGAAAACATGCAGAAGAAGTAGTAAAGTCTGCAAGATGAGAACTGAAGATATAGAGCAGGCAGGGAAGACATCTGGTAAAAGCAAAATAATCCTGCAGAAAAAGCAGGAGAGATGTCTGATGGAAGCAAGGTAACACTGCAAGAAAGACGCCTAGCAAAATTAGAGCAAGACCTAATCTGAAGTCCCAAAAAGTATGTTTGAAGTCACGAAAAGTTCCGAAAGTATGTTGAATGGCTTGTATCAGGAATAGCGTGGTCAGGACGAGGGAAGTGATCGTCCCCCTGTACTCAGCCCTGGTGAGGCCCCCACCTCAAATACTGTGTCCAGTTTTGGGCCCCTCACTACAAGACAGACTTTGAGGTGCTGGAGCGTGTCCAGAGAAGGGCAACGGAGCTGGTGAGGGGTCTGGAGCACAAGTCTGGTGAGGAGCGGCTGAGGGAGATGGGGGTGTCCAGCCTGGGGAAAAGGAGGCTGAGGGGAGACCTTCTCGCTCTCTACAGCTCCCTGAAAGGAGGGCATAGTGGGTCAGCCTCTTTTCCCAAGTAAAAAGAACAAGTGACAGGACAAGAGGAGATGGCCTCAAGTTGCACCAGGGGAAGTTTAGACTGGATATTAGGAAAAATTTCTTCACAGAAATGGTTATCAAACGTTGGAACATGCTGCCCAGGGAAGAGGCTGAGTCGCCATCCCTGGGGGTACACAGAAGACGTGTAGTCGTGGTGCTGAGGGCCACAGTTTAGTGGTGGACTTGGCAGTGCTAGGTTAATGGTTGGACTCAGTGATCTTAAAGGTCTTTTCCAACCTAACTGATTCTATGATTCTATTCTACAATCAAAGCGCTCTCAGATCTGATCACCTTGACTTCGCACTAGCTATACAGCATCAGCTTCCTGGTACTCACAGCTAATTTCCTTAACCGCTGCTAACATGTATTATTAGTGCGTGTTCATCCAGCAAGGTGCTGTTCTGAAGTCTGAAAGTGGCCCACTTTATCGATTCTTTAAACAGTGCATTACAGTGATCTTTAATTACATATATACACTGGTGTTTTTATATACATACACACCCCTACTAAGCTACAACAAAAAAATTCAGAAAAAGGGCACATTATTTATATGTTTAGCCCCCATCCAGTAGAGCTTTATAAATTGACACACTGTATTCTTCCTGCTCTATGTCACAGCTTGTTTTCTTTGTGTTCCTTAAGAACATAATTTGAAAGGGGGGAAAAAGAAAGAAAGAGTAGCCGATCAGAATTTGGGTGTTTCATGAAATATTGTAAAATGTTTATAAAATAGCACTGAAGTATATATTATTCCTTTGGATTACAGGAGGAGTCTTACATGAATTACACAAGATGCCATAAAAAGCTATTTCCAGATATTTCTTTTGAGAGAGAGTTTCACATACTGCAAAAAGCATCATTAGGTGGTTTTAAAACTCTTATTCATTCCTATTCCTCAGGTTGCTTTAACATGGTTGGTGAAGGTCACAGCGTGCTGAGTACGCTTATCCTTTGAACCATTTATCCTTGCATAGCAATTAACCTGCAGTAGAAGATCAAAGTTTAGACAATCCCGGCAAGACTTGAAGATTCTGACAGATACATAGATATCACTATAAAAGAAAAATGAACTTCATTTAGGATTTGCTCCCCCTGTAATAGATGCGTGACTGATATCGCCAAAGGTTAGTCTAAAACTTTCAGACTGAAACATATTTAGTGCAATGTAACTGCACTCGATGAGCCCAACCCCTCCCTAACACCCTAAAGGTTCAACTGTCAGTGAAAGCATCTATTTTTTGGAGACAAATTTAATCTTATCTTTCCGTTTTGAGAAGCTGGGAAACAGTTCAGGCCAAATATCCTCAATGTATTATTTCTTTGCCTTTGATAACTCTAGGCATATTCTTTTAAGTTTTTAACACTTTCTTCCTTCTACATTGTCGACCAAAGACAGCATGTACTAGCGTGAAACGTGGTTATTGCTAGCTATGACAAGTAGTGGAACTACAACGAAAATCCTAAATTACGTACTTATCTGAAGACACTAATTTTACATATTTTCACCCATTTAATAAATCACTTTCTTGTGATTTGTTTCAATAGTTAAAAAAAAATAAATAAAAAAAAGATCATCCCTGCAATAAAGACATGAGATTTGGTTATTCTATACACTGAGTTCTTCAGTATTACACAACTTATCTTCAACCCAAACACTACACACGTTAAATTATACATTAACTCAGCATACACTATAAGGCGGTAAATTTCTGTGGTACAGAAATTTCTTTAGAAATTTCTTTATATCTTTAGCAAATAAAATACCTTTAGAATAAGCTGTGCTACATTAATCTTATTTCAGTGGAAACCAAAAATCAACGGACAAATAGTCATTACTTATGTATGATATATGGGGTTTTTCTTTATTCATTTTGAGGGAAAAATACCAAGTCTTCCATAATAGGAACATGTGTTCTTACGTGAACGACAAACACGAAATGAATAGAAGGATTTCTCTCACTTCCAAACAAAAAAAAATTCAAAGTTAAGTTGATGTTGTTTGTTCTCATTTAATAGAACTTGTATTTCCATTTTCTTAACTCCCTTTTAGGGATAGAATTTATGTTGTAGGATGCTCTTCCACTAGATCAATAACATCATAATTATTCCATTTTAAAATCTGAAAACTGTAAATCAAACTTGCAACATTCTCTGTATGTTTAGCAAGCCATGCCCTGATTCTGGAGTCAGGATTAGACAGCCTTGGCTTTCAAATAATTGAAAGACAAGACTATAATGATTGTCAAAGTCTACTTTACAGTCTACTTCAAAAAGACAAGCTCTTCAAGTACTAACTCAGAAAAATATAACATACAAAAGCTATTTCTAAAACCTTTTCCCAAAATTCCTTTGCTGTCCATCAGAATAATTCCAGAACCATCATCAGAATTGTAAGGCTTCCCCTCCCAAATCTCTGGTTCTTTGTAACAGCAAACTAAAGGTACATGAAACTGAGATGACAAGATGATGAGATGTTGACCAGAAGCATAAAACACCCATAAACTTCCACTGTTGGGTAGAGAAACATGAATGTATTGACCGTATTGAACAAAACTACTTATTGGAGGGAATGACTGAAGGGGGGATCAAGTTGACTAACACAAAGTAGTACATGATATTTAAAGATTCTTGTAATGCAGACTAGCAAGCTGTCGTATGAGAACAAAACTGGAGAGATAACGTACACCTCATCCTGTGCAACTATAATAACTTGACCCTAACATCCTGGAAGTCACTGAACAGACAGCAATAAATACCAGAGCTTGTGCGAGTTAACCCATCATTAAGAATCTATCTGCTGGCTCACCTTTAGCACCTGCTCTGCCTGCTACTCCAGCCTGGCTGTAAGCAGGCAAACTCTGGTGACACAATCGTCAGATTTAGTGTGACAAAACCAGTAATGAATTAAAACAAAGGTGAGGTGTCTTTCTAAACAACAGCTGATAAAAAAAAAAAATCAATTACGCATTTCAAGAATTACCAGGTGAGATGTTATGACCTGCCATAATACACAAAGTTAAATTAGGTGATCAGATTTGTCATGGCAGAGCTTAGAAGATATGAAAGCTACTTCAAACCTGTAATGCTACTGACAGTGATTCGTGAAAAACTTGGGGAAACAATAATGAAGCAGAGGAGTACACAAAAGAAAAAAACTTTAATTCTGGTAGCATAACATATATATTAGACAGTTCCATGTGACCGAACACATAAGCATATGGCATGAACAGACACACATGCCCACATCTGAGGAGCAACCACAGGAAAGGAGATGGTACAAGTGTCATGCTGAAGTAATTCACATGCCCCCAGTCATGGGGGCATGACAGTTTGACCACGTCACAGTTTACTATAATACGCTCATTCTGCTATAAAGCAGCAAGACAGATGAGGATCTTGTTTTCAGAACACAAAGAGGGCTGAAGGGCCGTAAAGCTCAGAACCTTTTTAACACAGAGCCTCCTTACTGATGGGGGTGAAGTACAGTTTTTTGCTGATCTCAATAAAACCAGCAAGTATGCTGTTGTCTGTATATGCAAATAGTAACTGTGACTTATCTGAACAGATTTTCCTGGGCATAACAAGAAAAAAAAAAATCTAACCATAAAACAACTTCCCTTCCAAATTTTAAATGTATCCTCCAAACTTTCATATTTTGTCCTGCAAAAAGGAGGAACAAAGAACTTTATAGATAGCGTTTTTAGCAAACAAACCACTGAGAAGCAGTAAACAGTCACACCCCTCCAGCATTACCCCTGGCTCAAAGTATGATTTTTTTCTATAAGGAACATACCCTGCGTCACCACAAGCAACTGTTATTTCTATGCCATGGTTTTAGAAGGATCCCACATAACCCTCTGAATCACATTTCTCCTTAGAAATAATGAGGCAGAAACAATGCTCTTTTCTGCAGTTTTGGAGAACAAACAAGACTACTACTACTTATTTCACTTTCTAGAGTTTTATCATCTCAAACAATTTCAATTCCTTTTTGTTTTCTCTGTGGGCTCTGAACAATGGCAAACATGCACAGACAGTTTTTATTTCATCTTGCATTTTGAGTTAGCACCTCGCTCAAGTAAAAATGAGTAAGAATTTCTTACCTAGTAAAGTTGGCTTTTCCTGTGATGATTCAGGCTCTGCTGAACACCTGCAAGACCGAAGAACTATCACACCTCCGAGCACACCATCTTCATTGGCTAGAAAAGGTGAACCTGGGTAAAATTGTTGGGGAGAATTATTTGCAATAGGAGTAGTTCCTTAGGGTTTTTTTTGGTTTTGTTGTTGGTTGTTTTGTTTTGGGTTTTGTTTGTTTGTTTGTTTGTTTTTGTTTGTTTGTTTTTGGTTTTTTTTTTTAATTTCACTTCCCTGCCTTCCCCCTTTAATCTTGTCACTGTGTTGAAAAGACTGTCAGGTCAAGCAGTGCTTTTACAAAGGCATCAGTTTATTTTTTCTAATTTTTTAACTTTCTAAACAGCAATCCTCGAATCTACCAGTAATCAAAAAAGGAAAAAGAACTATATGGAATAAAAAAAAAAGTATTGGAAATTACATTTGTGAATGCAAACCCATTTGTTCTTGGATCAAGGAAGACATAACAATGAAAAAATGGAGCGTCAAGTTGAAAAAAATCATGTCTCAATATTTAGTTCTTTCTGTACTGTAATTAATATAAAGATGGCCACATATGAAAAGAATCAAGCAAATTTGGGTCACTTTTACAGTTTATTCATTTTTCCCAATTTAAAGCACTTTGTACAGAGACATCATCAAACTGCTATAGACTGTCTTCCTCGCTGTTTTAGGAATATTAGCAGAAAAGCCAAAACACATCCTACTTTTTAAAGTGGCTTTTCTGTTGTTCATTTAAGACACATGATATAAAACATCTTCTATCAGAAGATGGAAAAGTTTTAAGTTAGCTGAATCACGTCTAAGTACTCGTTTTCTGGTTTGTAATTAGAAATGAGATTCCTACAGTTTTAAATGTGGAAACAATGGTATGATTTACATATGAGTTAAAATGTCTTGAGCCACAAAATTAACCAAGTTCTTGCACTTAAGCCCAAATAGACCCTACTCACACATTTGCAATACACTGTGATTTAACACTGAACACAGAATTGCCGCAAGCATTTCAATTATTTTCTTTTAAATAAATTATTATACTATGTCTAGTGTACGGACACTGTAAAAGGATTTGTTGGCCACAAGAACTTTAGAGTAGATCTACTCATCAGTCTCCTTCAATTTGCCCACAGCTATTCGTATGCTTGAAATTACACTTTTAACACAAATAACAACAACAACAAAAAAAAACCAGTAAGAACCAACTTCAAGTTTTTCTGTAAGGAAAGCTGTAAGTTTTACCATGTTCCCTCCCAACAGAAGAGCAGCTACAAGGTGGTCATTATAGTAAAAGCCCATATTGCAGGAACATAATATATGTGATATGCTTAATAAACAGTAATGTCTTACTTGATTTCATACAAACAGATATTATCTTAAAGCGCCACCTGCTTTGTGCAAGAACTATTACTCTGTCCTAATTACACCTACTGAATTACTCAGCAATGGTGAACAATCCCTGCGAACCAAGAATCCAGTCAATCATAACATAATAGACAAGAAAACAGGCAAATATGTTTGGTCAAAATAGAAGTGCAAGGCTTTGGTAGTTGTAAAGAGTTTTACCACCTAAATCAAAATCTTTTACTCCAAGATGTTAAGTTTATCTCTTATGCTTTTACCGCATTAACCAAATGCTGGAAAAGTACATGGTATGATTTCTGCAAGCAAATGAACAAAAAACGTGTTTTTCTCCATAAGGCACACACATCCTTTAATCTTTATTTCAGAAACTCAGGTACTTCGAAGACAATATCTTAACTTGAACTTGGTCTGCAGACCTGATCTTATACTCAACTGCAAAAATTATTCTGGCTATAAGCCATGCTGCAGTGAAAAGGCATTGCAAACAGACAGAAAACAGTTTTGGTCTGTTGGTGTTTTGGGGGGGTTTCTTGTATTTTCTTTTGGCTTTTTTTTTTTTTTTTTTTTTTAATAAGCAGCGTTTCTCCTCCTCTTTCAAGGCCTGTGAAAGGTTCCTTCAAAGTTTTAGCAAAAAATACTAATAATCTATTTAATCAGAACAGTTTAAAGTGTTCTACCGCAGCAGAACACAGCCAGCAAACAGTATTTAAAGCAGACAGCATATTTAAGGCCATTCTAAAACACTAAGACTGGATGAACGTGTATAAAAACAGACAGCAACTACTAATGATAGACTTGATGTCACTAACGTCTGGTTCTAGAAATGCTTACATTGGGTTATTCACTTTTTTTTCTTTAGTGTTTTTCTTTCTTGTACACTCAGGAAATAGGAGATGAAAAAAGTCTGTAAATAACCCAATCGTGTTTCTTCATTTTCCTAGTATTTTTGTCAACTATATGCCCTCATCACTGAACAAATTTTCAATAATCTGAATAACTTGCACATGCTAGGCTCTCCCTTTTTAAGCTTTAAGAGAAAACTTGGCAGTACATTTCTTTCCACGTAAAGAGTCTGCAGCAAAACATGTAACACTACATTTTCACCAGAATTCTTTCATTTGTACAGGGATTTCTTTGCAAGAACAAAACATCCGTCGTCTTCAATAGAGTACAAAATGAGAAAAGTAATCACTCAAAGTCTGTGTTTTGCAAGACTTTTTTTAAAAGGGGTTTGAAAAAAAATAATGTAAAACTTGAGCTTCAAGCACATAAGACAAACTCTTAAGCTTACAATTTCAAGCAAAGAGATGCTCTACCTATACACACACCACTATGGTCACGGAGATCCCAGTTCTGACAGCTTAAATAGCATGCATTTATTTCTTTAAACATGCTGTCCTATTGCCCTAAATACGTACACAATTGTTTTCTGAACCAAGTTACTTCCTCCAATGATTGTGCACCATAGGAGCTTTGTTACTAGTCCACAAAATTAAAGGCTTTGAAGTCCATGCTAAACAGTGAAAAGCTAGAATACTGACTGTATTAATTCAGCCTTTGCTGAAGTACATTGTCACTCTACTGTTATTTGAACTAGAAAACTCAAGAGAAAGATTAATTTAAATAGCATGGCACATGATGAAAGTGTGATCAAGTCCAGTTTTAACTTTGGGACTCAGAAAACACACCAGATAAGCAAGAAGCTGACTTCTTTAAGAAAAGCACAAGTTGGGCCCTTGGAATAAGGACAAACGTTGGTTATGCCAAACAAGAGCAGGTCTCACTGCACTAACCTTGTAAGAATTGACAATAACGGTATTACTGGGGTGATACAGAGAGGAGTAAAATGGCTTAGAGTGACTTGCAGTGGGTAGTTTGAATGGAGTATTAAACCAGGAGATGTCTAACAAGTCTGTGTTATGCAAACAAAGCGAAGAAGATGGGATGCACGATCTCTCCTACGGACAGAATTTGCCCAGTGGTGCACAAAATCAAAACCCAGAACCTACGGGCCACCCTCATTTGTAGCACATCGACCAACATACTACAACACAACGATGAAAACAATGGGATCATGTTGGCTTTCTTGCTGCAGCCAGTCACGGTTCAGAGCCATAGCGATAGAGATTGAGCCAAAATACAGTTGCAACTCAAGAAATTACTGGGATTTAGTATTGTCAGCTGAGCTACTGAAGATTTTAAAATTTTTTTTTTTAAAGAACAATGCAGACGCAACTTTTAATCTTCTACACCATTTTATCATCAGCTGCAGAATGAACATTATTCTGGAAAGGAGAAAGTCTGAAACAAGAATATATCCCTTCTTCTCACCTCCAAACACAGAGAAAATGAAGAAACAAACACATAGCCACTTGCAAAACCCCTGCAACAGTTCATGATCTTCTCGCCCACACCACTTCCACAGTCTGTCCAGTTTCCCACTCCTGCTGGAAGTTGCCATCCACAGAGCTGTCAGAAGCAAATTGGGTGGCTACACCCTCATCCGTTCCGATTGCTTTCACCAGCAATTTCAGCTAAACTATCTCAGTGCAAAATCAGCAACACCATAGTAGATGCCTCCAATTCACTGCACTGGCTAAGATGTGGGGAATCAACCTCTAAATAGTGTCAGTAAAAAACAATTGCCTATAGTAATAACATTACAGTATTCTACACTTCAGTAAATTCAGAGAGATTGTTTCTCCTCCCCTAAAAATCAGACTCTAAGCCAAATTAAGTACACACTGAACAGCACATTCTTTAAAAGAGCGAACTTATTTTATTTTCCAATTAAAGTAATTTAAAAAAAAAAAAAAAAAAACAAAAACTTAAAAGAGGGATTCAAATATATAATATTTTTTTTACACAAAGATATTTCTGGATATACAGGCTTGTTACTGAGGATTACCATTATGCTAAAGAGTGTATTTTAACACAGCAATACAGTGCAAATGAGTAGGTTTAAGTTAAGCAAAATTCCGGACAGCTGAACGCTATGCACCCATTACTAAATCTGTAAAAATAATGGTAAGAAGTCGTATTATACTGTATTTCTAAACAAAATCCATGCACCGTGCACAGGAATGACTAAGTATTCTCAAAACACTGTAAATTCAAAGGTTGGGAACATATTTCATTAATTTACTTCTAAAAATCATTTTGTTTGAGAAAAAGAAATAAAAGAGGAGACTTCCGTAAAAAAAAAACAACAATATAAGTAACAGCATTTTTTCATATACATTATAATGGATAAGTATTTAAACAGGAAAAGGTGCAACTGAAATATGGCCATATATATTAAAGCCGTAATGGTTTCTCATTAAAAGGAAAAAGTAATCTGGCTCCTACATTCCTACATCATTTTTGTTCTCTCTGTACTCTTAGGAATGATAAATCTTGCTGAACAATTAAAAATTCAGTAAAACAAAATATGCCTACTAGCCAAAACCATAATTTTTTACTGTGATAAAATAGAATTGCTAGACAAATCTTTGACCTAATAGATTGCTAATGACAAAACTACAAAAACCTGGGACTCTTAATACCATTTTAGGTCTCACGAAACTCATCATTCCTTCCCAGTTACAATGGTATAACACTGAAGAATTTGGCATGAAAAAATCCAAAGCAAATCTTCAACTACAGCATGAACTAATAATGTTAGCACTCACTGCCCACACCAGCAAGAAGGGGAAGGAAATAACAAAGAAGAAACATCTTTCAATGGTTTTGGTTTAATCCTCACCTCTCCCAGTCACGAAATAATATTTTACAACATGCATTTCCCTCCTTCAAAGCTCAACTATTCTGTTATTGCTAGCTGCCGTACAGAAAGCATTATCAAGATTTTATGTGTAGATTTTGTACGTTATGAATCGTCAGTAATGGTCTCTTCGAAATAAGCAAACAGGCCCTCATAGCAGCTCCACATTCACAGATCCCATCGCGTTCTGCAAGAGCAACTGCAATCAAACACCAAGACCCGGGTTCAGCCTCAGACCGGGGACAGAGCAAGCAGATTTCACAAGTGTTAAGGCAAACAATGGCCTCACCATTCCTCCTTGCCCCAGAGGAACTACAGCTACAAGCGATGAACATTCTTTCTTCTACATCTCTTGTAAATTAAACCACTCCCATGCTGGAGGTTGCCTACTCCAAAGCATGTGGTTGATAAGACTTCATTTCTGATCCTGTGCTTTTTCCCCCCAGTTGTAGCTACTGGACTGATCCAGCACAGCACAGATTTGATATTAAACTGTAAAAGAAGTGTTTTATTTACACTTACCCAGCCGAAGGATTAACCAGCTGTTCATCAGATGTTTTACATTCATGCTCTTTCATAGTGGAGAAACCATTACCAGCTTCATTGTTTACATTAGCTTTCAAAGTCTTCAGAACTTTGCTCTAAACACTGACTGTGGCATGGTGTAACCAATTAAGTGCTTCAGCATCCCCAAGTTTTAACAGAGCGCAGCTAAACAGTTCTAAATCTTCTCATGCTGTAATGTGAGTGAAATTCGGATTTTTTCAGGTCAATATATAGATCACCACTGGCCATTGTCAGCTTGTGTACAGAACGTGTTTAAAGTGAAGCTGTTTGCCACTCTGCTTCTGCTATGTACTCCACTAAACTTCAAGTGAACAATTTAAATGAGCATTAGAGGAGTATATAAGCATTGAAGGAAGCCTGCTTTTAATTTCATGCACCATTATTTGTTAAATGTTTAAGCACACGCTGTCTGAAAGCAGAGATCTTTATATTTTATAAGTAAGCTTAATTTAAAACATCTGTTTAGAATTTTTAAAGAAGGCGCATGGAAAAGCACCTGTACTTTCAAGCTTTACAGGTCAGATTATAAGAAATTAAATAACTAGGAATACCGCCATCCAATAAAACCACAATGCTTTGGATAAGGTGAAGCACAGTCAGGACCTAGACAAATCCTCGTGTAACAGCACCGTGTTATGTTCGTTTTTCAGCTGGTTTTATTGCACAGGTAACGAATAAGCCTATTCAATTCTGTCTACCATCAATACAAACTTGTGAAATTGTAAACTTGCGGTGGATGAAATATGTGAAACTTCAGGATCACTTCATTCTCTTCCCAAATCTTTTCCTCTCTGTCATGGAGAAAACACAATGCTTCCATAGCATCCTTCCTCAGCTACAAAACCACAAAGGATGCCACAAAGCTTAGTGCAAGGCAGCACCGCTGTACCTCAGTATAAAGCAACACCACCACTGTGTAACGACAGTCACTGGCGGTCTTGTAACTGTTTTTAAGTATGACACTTTTATCCTCACCAACCAGCATAACTCATAATTGGGAAATTCGTATTCTATGATTCCTAACTGTCCAAACCCTTTCTCCCAAGAGAGGTATGCGACAAAAAATTTCTAAAAGAGAAAACGTGTCAGCGTTATCCTTCTGCTGTTACCTTTCTGCAGACACTGCTCATTTGTGAGCTGAAGCACAACTTAAACTCAAAAATAGACAAACATATTTCCACTAAGGAAAGAACAAATATCAGATTCCATTTATGTCTTTCAGCTCGTTATTTTCTAATACTTTATAAGATGCTTTAAAGTACAATTCATAACGCTGCCATTGTTAAAAGCCCAGATTTCCTGCCAGTGAGATGACACAAACATTTACTCTAAGTCTGCATTCCACAAACTTGGCTACATTTGAAAGGAATGATGAGTAACAAGATCCTCTGTTCTTCTGTTTGGAAGGTATCAGTGTTTACAGAACACCATTCTTCGACGTACCAAGCCTTTAGCGCTCTTCAACTAAAGATGGATATCTGGATAGCCCATTTGATTTACAAAAAGTTTAAATTTAATTTCTCTCACCTCCAATTCAACCATCAATTGCGCATTATCCATAGTAAGTTGGCTCTGAGAAAGGATGAGAGAAGCACATCTGCCATTAGTTTGTTCATCACCTGCTGTTTAAACAGCACTCACTGTTTAAGCCAGGCATTCCCTAGCTGGAAGGATTCCCAGGGCCTCTGCGGAGACTCGGAGAGTTCTGTAAACAGGAAGCACCAATCTGATGGCAACTGCCAAAATCAGCTGTTCATCCCTCCAACACAAGTAACGCACATTTTGACTTCTGACAAAACATTCTAAACATTTTAGCTCTGCTTTGTTAAAGCTTTTTTTTTTTTTTTTTTGGCCTTGTTCCATTATAATTCTGGTGAAAGTTTGACATGACCACAAAATAGGGCTTTTAGAAAGAGTAGCAGGGAAAGAATCCATGCCATCAGCAAGAAGGCTATTAGCCCCTTTTATCCTATTGTTTCACACCGGTAAGAAAACCTGCATCCCACCATATATCCTGAGATGTCAACTAGCATATCAGCACCTATGAAAATTCAGAGGAAAAAAAACACTATTTAGTATAAGCCTAATGTTTTAAGTGTAATGCATTTTTTCAACTGTTACGCTATATTAGCAAGACGTAACTTTGCATTCCATCTTCAAAATTGCCAAGATCCCCCCAGATTACACTACTGGCTACAAACTTAGCTTTACATCACACGTAAACGGTAAGACGTATCTGGATTTTGAGGTTTTCCTCCATCAGTCTTCACTCATAAGACAGCTGAGGGCAAACTAGATTTTATGCTTTCTAATCAAAACACAGAACCCAAGCACTTCACCTACACAAAAAAAACCAAACCCACGGCTGTATCTTTATTTTTTCCCCCCACGTCAGCACTGCCCCGAAGTACAACTAAGAAGATAATACACACACATCCTGACAGGCAACAAAAACTTGCAGTGATGAGTTTCTGAAAATACAAGTCGGATCTAGTCCTCATTAAAACGTGCAACTTTAAAAAGGAATTATAAAATACCTTTTTTCAAATTTTCTTATCACGAAAAGCATTCATTTGATACTGTCATTCTTTTCACTTTCCCTTGCTTTATTGGTTTTAGTCTGTTTTCCCAAGGCAATACACCACCACACTGTTAGCGTGGTATCTCTGTCTGTGCAGCTCCTCTTTCTCAGCATTGGACAGTTTCAGGTATAACAAAAACTTTAGCAACATTCAATATGTTGTTAAGTCCCATAGAAACATTTTCACGTTTTCAGTAAAGTATGTAATGTATATATCACACACAGGCCAGTTAACATTTAAAATAAAAAAATCTGCTATGCAAACTTGTGGCAAAATACATTTGGACCAAACAGCAAAAGAAGAACTGCATTTTTGCACAAAGTTACCAAAAACAAAAAAGAAAACCCAGAAAATTCAAAGCAACTTCAAGGAGACACCTCGACTAAAAAGTTCTTGAATTTTCTGTTTTGGTTTTTTGTTTTTTTTTTTTGTTTTTTTTTTTTTTAATCGGCCAGTTTCTACAAATTACTTTGACAGTAGCTTTCTATTTCGTGTGTGTGTGCATACACTAACATGAAATTGCATAAGGATATGTAGAATTTCTACTTGCTTTTAGTACTGCTACCACAAATAGGACAATTGATTTTGAGAGTATGGACTAAAGATCTATCTTTCTTGAAGACAGGCCACTTCCATACACCACCTTCAGAGTACCATTACGAATTAGTGAAGCTATCACAAGCATCCTTCCTAAAGGCTTCTCTTGGGTAAATAAATCCCCTCATGTTGTACCACTATGCACTGGAATAAGTGATTAAATACAAAAAGTTGCGTGTGTGCTGCTTGGATTATAATCTCTTTGGGGAACATACTGGGGTTACTTTGTTCTGCATTATCAGAGCACCTAGAAATGACTGCAGTGACTGCAACAGAGCAGTAGATTATCAAGTGCAGCCTTCCAAAGCCAAGGTGACTTCCCCTCAGACAGTCAAATGTCATGTTGTCAGAAGCAGAGTTTAATATGGATTCAACATTATAAGGAGAAACAAAAACTGCAATGCATTGCTTGCCAAGACCAAGTGCAACGGTTCCTGGGTCCCAAAAAAGTATGCATACATCCCTCTTTCAGTTCTAATTAAAATACCATAAAAAAGAACTTTGGCAATGCAGTGTACAAGAAGTGTTATCCTGTCCCCAAGAAATTCTGAAGGTCAAAACTGTCTGTGGATTCTAAAGCTTCAGAAGTTTTAAGGACTATAAGGCAGTGCAAGTCAACATATATGCCAGAAGACTCACTGGAATCTATGCTATCTTCAAAAGTTCAAGCTTATATAGAGATTTTAAAATTCCACATTTATGTTTGGGTTACAACTTGAAGATCTATATTCACAAGAAATTAAACATGTATAAACAGTCATGTATAATCCTCCCAAATCAAGGAAAAAATTTGTTTTTACCTTACAATAGTCTTGAATGAAGTCTACTTCATTTTTTCAGGAAATTAATTTCATCATGTAACTAGCAAACCAGAAGCTGTCTGTCCATAGCATTTAATTAGAACATGCAGTGGTTTTGAGGCCTATTATAGTTAAAAGGGTTAACATAATGAATAATTCTTATTAATGCTCCTAAACCACCAATTCTAAAATATGCAATTGTACACCACAGGCAGTGACTCAGGCAGGAAATTCTTTCTTCACACCTCCCCGGGTATTCTATGACTCACATAACAATTGAGGTATTTCCAAGGGTTTTCTTTTAGATTTCCTAAAATATTCTTCTGTAGTTTGATTTAACATTTTTTAGATGTAACACGACACTAAATTTAAAGCCAACTGCAACATAAGACTTTAACAGAAATCACAAAAATAAGTATCTTTATTTTATTTAATAGGTTTAATTGCATTTTAAGCAATGTTATGCAATTAGTACCATATACTTACCAATAAACTTGTTTTGCATAGTCTCTAGGAGAGCTTGGTGGGCATCTTCTGTTTGCAAAGCACACGAACATTCTCTGGCCAGTATGGTTCGGACAAGGTGCTCTCCACAACCTAAAGAAATATTAAGATTGGGAATAGTCAAAATTCAGATACCGCTTATGAAAAAACTCTGTCATTACTTTACATCATCCTAGCCAAATTAAAAATAAAATAAAAATAAAAATAAAAATAAAAATAAAAATAAAAATAAAAATAAAAATAAAAATAAAAATAAAAATAAAAATAAAAGCCCATGACAGGTTTCTGACATGTTTTTTTATTGTTATTTTTTACAGAGTGAGCCTGAGTCACACGAAAATTCAATGACGTCAGCNAAAACTTTGTGTAATCTTTAAAGGTTTTTCTTCGAGAAACTAAAAAGCTCTAGCAAACAACCACTTATTGCCTCAGTGCTTTCTGTAACTATCCCCTGAAACCTGTTGATGATGAAGACAAATTGGTCATTAGTGCTACTCTTACTCTGTAGGAGGGCTTTCACACCTGCTGTGTTTCTCCCACGCTCTTTTCCATTCCTTTAATGTCCTTTGGGACATACAGCTGTCGCCAAATGGTATAGTGCGTGTTTACTGAATCAAAGTTTTCCTGGACAGGGAAACATGTTGGTGATACCTTCTGCACACATACAAAAATCATTATACTATGGTGCCTCCCATTTGTTGGCACCTTTCCTCTAAGGTAAAGGAGCAGATGAACCAGCTAGAAGAGGGCTAACCAAGCACCAGTTAAACTGAAATCCCGATTAGGAAAAAAGGAAAAAAGGAAAAAACACAATTAACTAATTCAACAGCTTTTACAGTTGGATCAGATTTGTAACTTCAGCATATATCAGGGCCTAAAACTGCATTAGACACCAGAATATATAGAGAGAGGTTAAATATAGTCAATTCCCAATTATCTATATATATTTCTAGCAAATTTCTCATTAATCATGACAAGATGCAAGCACTGTGCTGGCTCCATACAAAAGTCAGCTATAATCCAGTTGGACTCACTAGCTCAGGTGCAGAACTATAGAAGTACACCTACGCAGCTTGCAGAGACAATTTATGGCTGGAAACAATCTAGCTGCTTTCACAGGGCAGAGAGCCGGAGCTGGTAAGACATCAGACCTAAGCTGGCTTCAGACAAAGGCAGCTCAGTCTCCACGGATAACATTCACTTTACTGGAACCACTAACAAGCCCGGAACAGAGAAAACTGAGTGGCTCTGGCTGAAGCCGGCCTAGATCTGGCACAAAGAAAGAATAAATAAACCCAACCCAAACTGGCTCCAGTGCAGCCTGCTGAGCGTCTCAGTGCTGCGCTTCCCAGTATGCTGAGTTCAGAGCCCTGACCGGTTTGGGCACAACGTTGCATGAATTCACATCGGCAGGTCTAGCACCATGTCTCAGAGCTACTCACAGACTGGCTTCTTGTTCTTGCCACCGTATATAAGGCCTAATTAACATGGCAACCTACTCCAAGAATGTCTCTTTCTGATTACTTCTCACACAATTACATCCTTCCCCTTAAAGGCAAAGCGAGTTTACAAATGCTGTTCTTCAAACACTGATAATGGGCGGAGGGAGGGGGGGGAAGGGGGAGAAAGGACCCCTCAACCCAGCATTTCCAGGATTAAAAAAAAAGCAACAACAAAACCCCATGGAGCATTATACATACATTAGGTACCAGAGAATAAGCCCAGGGACCAGACTGCAGAAAAATTGTGTACACGTGTCCTAAAAGCTTGGTATCTTCAATCATCAAAATTGCACCTTAGTCTTCAGTTATGTACTCCTAATGGGCAGCCTCTCCTGATTGATATTATTCAGTTAAACTGAATTGTTTGAAGCGAGGTACTGGGCCATTGAATCTACATACAATTGGCACTGCAGAAAGACACAAAATTCTCTGTATAGCAAACACTGAGTAATAAACCAGTTACAAATGTAGAGGAAAATGAAAGTGCTGAAATGCTACAACAATCACACAGCAAAGGGAGGCAGCTCTTGAGAGCACAAGAAAAAAAAAAGTGTTTTCATTGAGACTTCCAAGCTCTGGAGTCATTGAGAGAAGTGTCCTGGTCAGGATATTAACTTCAAGAGGCTCACACACTCCAGTGTCCTCAACGCCTGCTTACCGGAGGCTCTCTCCATTCATTGCCTCATTACTTCCATGCTCCAAAGCTTTTGACCGCAACAGAATTGAGAGTTATCTAATATTTATTGAAGACAAAGTAATGTACAGAGAACATGCAGAAATGGCAAGATGCATTTTACCCATAGAACACGGCTATTACGTTTGTTTGGTTTTTTTTTTTTTTTACACTAAGAAAATGTAATCATTATGAAGTTTTTCTGTAAAGAATAAAACTAAACAAGCATATGCTCCAGCAAAAACTTAGCAAGTTGATTTTTTTCTTGAAAAGAACCTGTTAACACCTTTAAATATAATATTTAGGCCCTACGTGAGGTAAAAAGCATGGGACTTAGAATGCAAATCAAGCAAATGAGACACAAAAATCAGAGTGAGCCTATGCTTCTCCTCTGCATCAAGTAATAAAACCAGATGTTACAACTTCACAAATTTTAAGTAATTCCTAAATTGGCATCAAAAAGACAATAGCCATTTTTTAGCATGATGTATGTTATTTTCCCCCCCAAGAGAATGACTTTATTGAAGAGTTCCCATAACATCAAGTCTGCTACACAAAAAAAATTAAGAGAGAGAAAACTTAATATGGGTTAAGAACAGCTGCAGCCCGCTGATGTGATCCAGGATCAACCACAAGGAAAGCAGCCTTGCAATTCTACTAACACATCACACATCTCTACATCCCCACAGACAAAGTCATTTCTTTTTGTCATATTTATGTCAACCTATAAGGCAGCAAACTTACAGACTGCTGCTGGCAGTGTTTGTAAAAATCTTTCAACACATCACACACCAGCAATCTGCAGGGACAGATAACTAATGAAAATAATCCCCTTAATTCAAAAAGAAAAAAATGTTACTGCCGTTTTAATGTAGGAACATCTATTTTTGAATAAGAAAAACAACTAAGCAGCGTTTCACATATTTTGACCAGATAAAGGCTGGGAAAAAGAATTACCCTAATTATTCCAATAGACTTGCCCTTCCTATCATCTCAAGTTAGAAGCAAATACTAGAGCATGAATGGCTTTGTAGGTTCAGCAGACCTGTATGTCTCTATAGTCTCAAACTGGGAAAACTCTCTAGGTAATATCAGGGCTAGACACAAAATAAACGTATACAGAATTACCGTAATCGAAATCTAATTTATAAAACTTACAGTGTAAAGTTGTGGGCTCAAATTTATAGTTCCATTCACTTGTAATCTAACCACCAGCATTAGCCGACTTCTGAAAAGGTTTTATTAACATGACTCAAGACAGCAACTAGAGTCAAAGCTACTTTAACACATTTCCAAATCATGAATATAAGCTGATGAAAATGTAAATCTGGTTCATTTGCTTAACTATCTCACATCATACTACATTTAACTGTATGTGTTATTATACTTTGAGGTTTTTCACTGAATAATAATGAAACCAAACCAACTGGGACTCCTAATAAGAATTTTTCAATTCTACATTGAAGTCTCAAACGCACTTGTTTTAGTAACTTTCCTGTAAGCAGAGTTTAAATCATTTCATTATCCTTTCCCAGTTAAGATGATGACTCCTTCGGTAACCTGAAGCTCATTATATCTCAGAGACAAAGGCTTTGCAATGACAGATCAAAGCTTCCATAAGCCTTCACACAAGAGTGACTCAAATGGAGATGACTATCTGGAAAACTGGGTTAAATTAGTGCTTCTCACTGTTTCACATAGTAAACAAATTATTTTCCTAACACAGTAATATTGTGCAAACACCATGCTGCCTACTCATAACCCAGCTGCTGACAAAACTACTGCTGTTGGAACTACTGTTGTCTATGTTTGCAGGGCTAAGTACAGTTAGTTGTCCTCCTCTGGGATCGCTGCTGGCAATGTATCTACAGGAAATGTATATTCTACCTTGATAAATAAATAGATAAACACAAAGACAGATAAAGATTACCATTTTGATGCAAGTTTCTCACCTCCTAGGTTACAGGGAACTAAGTTTAAAACCCAGATTCCTAAAGGCACATGGCACCACCAAGCACCTATGATGAGGAAGCAAAGAAGGATAAGGCTCAACAGTCATAGCACATTTATCTTGCCCTCGAACTGATAGGTTTGGTGAGAACCACCAAACCCCACACCTGTCTTCAACTAGAAGTTTAAAACTCTGTCTGAAAACCACTTGGAGATCATACTGAAAACCTCTGGAGATCATACAGAAAGCATCAGGACTGATTTTCAGAGACACATATCATCTTGGATCATGCTTTTAATGCAGTGTTTCTTTCAAAGTGCAAAGCTGACCAACAGTGAAATATGACTTCCCTTTTCTGTGAGTATTTATATGTGTAATTTTTGAAAATAATACCACTTTTCCTATTCAGGCACTCATCGATTCATACAAGATCCCCACAAGAACAATCTGGGAATCTGTAAGACTTTTTTTTTCCATAATCTCTTTTATCTTCTGTTATCCTATTATAACTTAACAGTTATATATGTATCAGTAGTCCTCTCAAGTTACTATTTCAGCCAAAAATAGCATAGAAAAGCACAAAGTCCTGAACAGGCATTATTCGAGCTTTAAAAGCACTGCAAGATGGTTGTTCCTGCGCTCCACACCCCATGCACCAGATGTTGCTGATTAGTGAATCACAGATCAGGCAAACCAGAAGTACCTGTTATGTTGTACAGAGCTGTACAACAAGCGAGATACATGCCTTCCTCCAGAGGAATGAGAAACAGGAACCCATCACGGAAACCTGTTACTATGCTGACGAACGACAATAAATTTTCCACTGTCATTCACAATTTTAGTAGCAAGCAGATACTCTATAAAGAAACTCTTTGGTACCCGAATATCAGTATAGACACAAGACAAGAAACGTATCAAAGTTGTATATCTTAGCCAGAATAAATGTGAACTGTACACCTTACTGACCCATTTAAAGGTTTAAGAATTTTTTTGTTACAGTCCATAAAGTTACATAGAAGTACATACCCCAGTTCACAATTTCAATGTTTTCTGCATACACCTGATCACCTTAGTAATGAACAAAGCTCAGCAAGTTTTATGAACATATGAACCACTAGCCATTATGCCAGAGCCAGGCCCAGTCTTTGCATTTCAAGTACTGTTTAGCTGGATGCATATATCGGTCTTTAAGCTCTTTTTGAACATTTTGTTCTGTTTAGCTTGTCAGTAAATGAAACCAATGTAATGCAATTGCATAGCACAGATAGGTACACACTGTAGCACGGTAGCCACAGAGACAATCCAGATACTGTTTGTGAAAGCGTCAAGTTGCTGAACTGAGAAAACAGACAAGTCAGTAACGTAAAAGCTAGAGCTTAAAATTTGTATTTTTCCTGCCTAAGTGATCTTTACTAGTTAATAGCTCTATTCTGTAGTAAGTTGCTAGTTAGCCTATGCACAACTTTCACAACAACCAAGTTACTAGGGCTTTTTTGCGGGTTTGGTTGCTGGTTTGTGGTTGTGTGGTGGTTTTTTTTTTTTTGTTTTGATTTTTTTTTTTTTTTTTTACAATTGTTAACATCTTTGATTTTCAGCTATTACATTGGACACTATGGAAATCCATATATTACATAGTCCAATATTACATTGGACACTAAGAAATCCAAGCTATAATATTTAAATTTTAATCTAGCCCTCTGTACCAAACAGTAACTAATCAATTCATAGGTTATACAAACCTTAACTTGCTATAGACTTCGGTCCTTAATTTGAGCTTTGTGCAAGAAACTAAGGATGAAATCACTGCTTTTTCCTCAGCCTAGTAACTTCTCCATTAGATTTCTAATGCTTGAAATAACCACAAGAAGAAGGGGAAGAACCCAGCACAATATAAGCTGAATATCCCATACAAGGCGTGCTCTGCATCTTATAATGTTCTACACCAATGGACCCAGGATGGCAAGTGAAAGGAAGGCCTTCTGCAAAGCAAGGGCCTCCGAGCAGCGTGTCAGAAAGAAATTGTTTTTCTGCTTCTTTTGATGGGAGATGCTTTCAAGTCAGGAAATTAGAAACAGGTGTGCCAGAGGGCACACACACATCCATGCACCACACTGAAAAACAGGCGTTTTCAATTTTCAGACATGAAAGAGACTCCTGTTGAATGGAAGGAGAAATGAAAATCTTGCCTGCTTTCTGCAAGCCATAAGAAGAGAGCTTTGACAAGCTGCCAGAGCCTGTCTAGCTATTGAAACATACAGTACCTCAAAACAAAGTGCCGGAACTTGTTTTAAAGGAGGACAAAATGGAAACTTGCATTACTCACATTCATGCGAGAATGGAAAAATTAATGTAGTTTACTCCCCTGCCAAAGTATGACTCTTCTCTTTTCAGAAGTTAAAGATAGAAGTTACAGGTTATCTGTATTTTATTATCTATTCCATACAGTGGAGTCTGAACCTGGGCCTGTTAAGTTGTTTCAACTCTGATGTTGTTATTTTCAGTTCAATAGCAGCGCCTAGAATAGAACTGTCAGTTAGCAAGTTAAAAACCAACTATTTCTGCTTTATTTGCTGAATAGCTTCTAATTATGGCTAACGGAAAGACAGCGAAACCTGTATTTTAGCAAGCTCTGGTTGTCATTACCAGCATCTCCAGAAAGAACTGACTAACAGCTTGCAAGCCAATGATTTTAAAAAACAAAATACAGTACAATAAAAATATCTGGCTGGTAAGTTACTGATACGTATTAAAATAAAAATTTAAAGTCGAATTCTGAAAAGACATTAAATGCTACAGTCTAGCATAATGCACGAGAGTACTCAATTAAAATTGCATAACTTTAGCGTTAGCATAACGCTCCTATCAGCTGCTGCATCTTGCCTTCAAACTAGCACGGGAAATTTTTAACTTACTGACCTGCCGCCAGGAAGAACACCTGCAAACAAAGGCCTGTCCAATTCCTAAAGCATTGATCCTAGAGAGAGCAATGGAGCACATTCTTGTTGTAGAGAGAAAATTCTTAGACGATTTAAGTTCCAAGCTAACAAGCACCTACGAAGAATATGCAAATGGAAATTTTCCAAAAAGGTTGTAATTTCAGTAAATTTGGGTAGGTTTCAAAGATAACAAAAGACAACTTCAACATCCAGACAAACCGTGTTTCAAGTATCTTCTCTAAAGAAAGCTGGGAAAACACTTTCTATATCTTTAATTTTATAATATGGGCAAAATAAACTAAAATCGCTCTGAAGAACAACTCATCCAGCTTTTCTACAATTTTACAGAGAAGGGGAAAAAAAAAAAGGCTGAAGGGTTAAAACATGCCAAATGTATTAATCCTTCACTTCTAAATAGTGGGAAATGCCAGATAACTTTAACTATAAAAAAAACTATTTGTTACAGTTATCATGAAGAAGAAGAATTTCAGATATACCTCCAAGAGAGGTTAGAATGAAGAATAAATAGTTCCATTAAACTGGACGTGTATTTTACATTCCCCTTTCCATTTAATATATTTTGAAAGATTAACTTCAGTTAAATGGAAAAAGAAAAAACAAACTACTTTTTGCCTAGTCTTTGATGAGAAGCTTTGTTGCGATTGATTTCTTTGTAAAAATACCATACCTTTACAAGTACATCACTTTTGTCAAACTAAATTTACAGGAAAGGAAATAAGACAGTAGCTTATCTGTTAGCTAACTAGATGTATACAACCATTTTCTCCCAACCACAGAAAAATGTTAAAGACACAAAATAGAGCTCGGTTTGCTGCCGTCTCCATTTCGCTTTGTATCACTGCATCTATTTGAAGCCATTTGGGCAAGGTACGGCAAATAGGAATGGGACTAACAGTGTCCAGAGAAGGAGATGGTGCTGCACGGCTGGCTGCTGCCCCGGGCTATGAAGACACTGCTCGGTGTGCAGCGGGCCTTCTGAAGCAGACTACCACTTCTAAAATGCCCGTGCAAGTTCATGCTTACAATATATTATTACGTTAAGTCCAATTAAAATTTCAAGAGGCCATAAGCACTCTGACTGCTGCATCCATCCAGTCCTGCTTAAAAGCAACCCCTCCAAAGACAATTCAAACAACCATCCTGATGATTTTGTGGACAAACCCCTCAGCTTTGAACACCGTGGTGCCGCGTTTAATTGACTGCTTATTAACACTACCATTCCCACAAATCATCTCTGCCTCTTGCTTCCTCTCTCTTCACACAGCCTCGTGGTGGCTGTAAGTTAGCTCAGACACCACATGCTACAGCAACTGAAGCCTCCAAACAGCATCTGGACACAAAGCCTGAACTCTTGACAGAAGCATTCACTTCAGAGGTAAATACTGATGTGTCTGGAGACAGACCTCTTTCTTCCTCTACCCTCTGGTTCACTGGAACAATGACATAACTCTTCTCCATATGCAGCTGCTTCATCTGTGATGCATTACATTACCTATTATTCCCCAAACCTTACAGGACCAGACTGATTTTCAGAGATAATACATATTTCTACAAGGAGATGAACTGTACTGTAATATCTATCTCACATAGTGTAGCTCAAACATCTATACAGGATACAAGATTGGCATGCGAAATTGGAGCATGGACTCGGAAGGACACAGGCCAGACAGACAAGTGGCACCTGCCCAGGTATTGGCAATCCCTGGAACCCAGCACAGCCACTACTACCCTCACACATGGGGATCACAAAGCCAAAGTCCCACATCACAAGCCAATTTATTGGCATTAAAGCTTCCTTGAAAAATATTTACTACACAGATTTGCACATCACTGTGGTTCCTGTCAAAAATGAGTTTTCAAGTAAGAATTTACGGTTCAGTGGCTTCCATAAGGAGAGACTGAAATCCTGGCTGAGGACACAGCTCAGCAACAAATTCAGTAAGCACAAGCCATCTCTCCATAGGCGCCATTTCCTATTCCACATTACCTGTTCCATTTTGCCAGCAAAAGCATTCATGAGGCACACAATGGACTGGAAAGAAGAATAGATATGAACAAAAAGTAAAAGTTTGAGCAGGAAAAGGCAGGGGGGAGGAAGAGTGAATACACTTATTTTCTTATTGACAAGGATTTCGAAAATGAGAGAACCCTCCTTCAGCAGGGGGGCTGGACTAGATGATGTCCTGCGGTTCCTTCCAAGTCAAACAATTCTTCACTACACAGAATATGCTATTTTTCAGTTCACGGAATGATGCATCATATATATGTATGTATATCCAACACAGCTTTTAAAGTATTTTGATGTAATCTCTAAAATGCCTTTATGAGAACAGAGGCTGCTGCTTTTGACCAGTGACCTTAAGAGCCAGACCTTTAGGATCTTGGTGAATTCACCAACACAAGAAATTGTTAAGGGACTTGGGCACATTCTGCCTATTTACACAGAATACATCCAGTCTGTGTAAGTATTTCTAAAACATTGTTACCTGTGTCTGATTTTCATGCAGTGAGGAATAGACTCTGGGCAAGAGAGAAGAGCACAACATCATTGAAAGACTTTTCCCAGACTGAATCCTCAACTACACCTCAAGTTTGGGCCCAGAAATCTGATATCCCTGCTACTTTCTCAGCAAAACACAACTTTGGGCTCAGTCTTGAAGCCTAATTATAAGCTCCTTTCTCTTTAGGATTATAAACCATAATTAGGTCCCATTTAAATTCTCCATAAGACATCACATCACCATACCTTTCTTGTATCAAATATTCTGCTCATGTGGATTCTAGTGAAAGCTGAGACTTTCCAGCTTTGTGTTATGGAATTTGGCATTTTGTAAATAACGCAAAACCTTCTGTTTGTCTCCAGAAATGCAGTATTAAAAGGTTTGCTGGCTTCAGTGGCTGCTGCACATACACAAAACACAGCACCCATGCACCAAGAATGGGTAAGTATGCTTTCGACTACCTACTGTTATAAAGATGTAAAGGGGAATGCAACCCATTATTCTCAGTCTCTACATTTCCCCTCAAAAATTCCACTTACAGCTGCATTTTCAAAGCCTCCCACATCAGCTGTTACTGTGAATTTTGTATTTAACTGTAAAATTTATATTTAAGGTTCTGTATATCCAAAGAGGATTATTACCTTTCAACTTATCTCCCAGGAAAAACGCAGCCTGCCTCTTACCCCAGTAGCAATACTTTTGGCACAGTTTGTAGATGAATACTCACAATCATCATGGATGTTCCAACTGTGGAGGGGATTCAATGTCATGCTTGATATTATTTTGAATTAGAAGAATATTCACAAAGTCTTTGATTCTTATTATGTTCAGGAAAAAATAGGAAATGTTTTCTTAAAGTACAGCCAAAAACCAGACTATTGTTTCTCCTGCGGTTGGGTTTTGTTCACAAATGTTTTCCCTCCAAATAATACCCATCTTCCTGTGTTTACATTCATATACCAACAAAAAACATGCACTAAGGAGTTCCAAGTGGCCTTATGAGTGTGGTTTTGGACTCTTTTTTGGGGGAGGCGGGAGGGGATGCTTAAAGGGGAGTTTAAAGTTTCGTTTGTGTCTGTGTGTGTGCGCAAATCTGTGCACGCGTGCATGCACAAGCTTTTAAAAGACCAAAGATTTGGCTTCTACTATGTTGATCCAAAAAACAGTTTAGTTGTTAATTACATTTATACTAAATAAAGGCCACTGGTAATGCTCATGTCGTTTTACAAGCTTTCACTCAGTCTCCACCATCACTCTTACATGGAATGGCACTTGCATTATGTTGGTAGATATCACAGTTGAGGTTGCCCACATATTTTAGCTATGCTTGCACTTGCAACATTCTCTGAATTTCTTGAATTTTAATACTGGTTTTCAGATATTTTTACAGAATTCCTGTAATGTTTATCCTTCAATTCCTAGTAAAGTCCCAGAGCCCTTTATTCCCCCTCCCCAAAAAATTATTACTTTTAATATAATTCAGAGTTCATATGTTGAAATGTCTCCAAAAATTGATAAAAAAAAACCTAGAAAGATTTTACTTGTTTACACAGAAACTGAATTTTAGACTGAAAGTTACAGAATAAACCTTGAATTTAAGGCCCTTTATATTCAGTCATCCCTAAGTTACACTGTCTCCTCCATTCCTGTCCTTAGAAAGTTTTCAACTTTTGATTTCAGTTGTCCCACCCCCTCTTAAACTATAGCCATAAAATGTGAGTTTTACAATATCCTGTATTTTATAAACCATGAAGTAACTTTTGAAAAGCCAAAAAAAATAAAACCAAAGACACTGTGGCTAAACAACAAAGCCAAGAGACTGTTAGAGGTAAGGAAAAAAAAAAGTTCAAAAAGTTGAAGTCATGCCCAAACAAATTCAGAACAACCACCTTTGGCACATTCAATACAGAATCACGATAAAAATGGCCCAAAACATTTGAGAGACAACTTGCTAAAGGCATAAGAACTAATACCAAGTCCTTCCTGAACAGGCAAAAGCAGGAAGCATGCCAGCATCCACAGGGCCAAGAGAATATCAAGATGTATAAGCATGTCTTCAAACAATACATGCCCACCAAAAGAAAGCTACATGAATTTGGAAGTACTTTAATGGAAATGCCTTTTTTTTTTTAATATATGAGGAAGGTATTGAAAGATGTGTCTCAAATTGACGCTTTGATAGAAGGATTTTAGAACAAAACTAATAAAAATTCAAGAATAAAACCTACTGTGGTACTAACTGTGGCATTGGAACTAACACTTTTTTTTCCAAGAAAGCTTCTACAAAGGTAAACCATTGCAAAATAAGAAAAACATTCCCAGCAAAATGTACATAACTGGTCTTCTAAGTACAAAGAGAAATGAGAAATCTTGAGAAAGTCATCCTGACGTATTAAAACCAAAGGTATCTCCAGCTTCTAAAGTCCCAGTATCACAAATTGCTAGAAACTTGAATAACACAGTGGAGATGCTTTTCCCAGTCCTGTACGTTTCCTTGGAGACCTGTAAAGACCGTCTTCTGTCTGAAGCAGGACACCAAATTAGCTGGAGCTCTGGTTTGACCCAATGTGTTCATTCTTACGTTCCTGTCAATTCTGCATGGATTTCAATGAGCAAGTTTGTATTCTGTATACTTGGAATTACTATTCCAAACTCTTTTTCCCCACACCACAGATTTTCCCCAACCTGTTCAATGTTTTGCTGATCATAGCCTCCAAAACCCAAAGACATGAGCAATTTTGTAAGTATGGAATCAAAATAGTTTACAAAACCTAGCCCTTAAAAATTGCCAAAGAACATCCTTCTTCAAGACTGAATATAGAGCCTGATACAACAAACTCTCAAGGCTTGGCTTTCTTTCCTCAGCTATCACTAAACAATTAAAAAGTCTAAACCAGCACAAATGTGAAACCTTTTATTTCACATAGAATCCTTAAGTTAAAGTTATATGGTTTAACATATATTAATACTTAATAATTTTGAGCATACTTTAGATAAAGCTTTAAGGGAATCATAGTTAAACTTTTCTCTTCATTCAAGACTTTTTTAAAATTCCAAATGCAATTTGATGAATCAGCTATTCTGTGAAGTCATTTAACAATAAATACTAAAGTCTACACATACAGTATGCAATACACACAGCAACCATTTTTTTCTTCTCTCCCAGCCCCCCCCATACAACAGAAAAAAAAAAATGCCCTGTAGAAAATGTTAGGATAAATTTATGTCAAATTTACCACTTAAAGACAAATTAAAATGAAGAGACTCGTGAAATTAAAACAATAAAATGTTATATTGTGAAAACTACAGAAATCTAAACAGATTCTAAATTTCAGTTACTTTACGTACAAATTTTAAGTGCTTTTACATACAAGTATATATGTCTGTATGTAAAATGAAACATGAAATTAATGTGCATGCACACAGTTTTTATTTATACATAACATGCAAGTTTCATTTGTTGCCTTTTTTTTTTTTTAAATATATGTCCACACAAAACCAATTTAGAAACCTACAAGAGGGTGTTACAATCACTATTACAGATACAGCCTAGTCTGATTGTAGGTACACCAAGTGATAACCTTATCTTCTCTTAGGAAGCACTGTCATTCTTAGAGCTTTCCAAATCAGGGCATCTTCTAGAGTTCAGGTAGGACCTTTATTTTCTAAAAACGTCATCCAACAACGGTGTATGTTAAGGTATCATTTTCTTGCCTAGCCTCAGCAATTTCACCTTTTGAATATTTGCAGAAGTTTATGCCCCATTCCCATCTCCTGTTGTGATCCAGCCAAATTGTAAGTTTCATTCTTTCAACCTTTCCTATGATTTAATTTTTCCATCCCTCTACCCCTTAATTAACTTTATGGTTCAGATTGTTGGATGCTCATATTTTAAACAAGAGTCAGGCATCAATATATTTTAAAACTGCACTAAACGTAAATTACATTATAAAATAAAACATTATGAGCTTCTGAAAATGGAAAAAAGAATGGTGTTGATTACAGAAGAGTTCTCACTTCCTGTAAACATTTCTATCTCCCTCCCTCTCTCTCTCTCTCACACACACACACACACACTTTAAAGGAAAACCAGAAACAAGAGTTTAATTAAACACCGCTAGTCTGAATTTCAAATCACTGAATAAACAGATGGCCACGCTTCATAAACCGCTAGCAGACTATTTCAATTAACTGGGATTGGTATTAACATAATGTCATGGAAGCGAGAAGATTTGAACCAAAGAAACATACATACATATATATATGTGTGTGTGTGTAATAGTTATAAATAATATAACATTAAAGTATTTGCCACTATATAAAATTGGTACCAGCAAAAAGGAAGGAGGCTTCTATTTAAGGCCATCATTATACCTAGATACCTCCTTTAAGAGTATCAGGATGCTTGCCAGTACTTGCATAGATCCAGCTGACTTTGTAAATAACAGTTTAAAAAAATTAAAGTGGCATTCGCAGCTTTTCCACAAACAATCTCTAATATTGGACTTATACTCGCTGACTATATACAATATATTATAACATATAATATATATTTATATGTAAATAAACAATAAGCATATAGTCTAGAAATAATGTTAATATTTTAATTCACCGTTCACAGAAATACTACACTTGGAATTTGTAAACTAATTACAGAGAAAGACAGCAACTTTTTGAAATATGTATAAAAGTAGTAAATACCTGAAGTACTCACAGCAGTGGAGTAAGGGGTATGAGCTCCTGTGTTTTCAGCCCAGCAGCCACAACCATAAAGAGCTGCCTAAGGAAAGAAGCGCATCTTTCATCAATTTAAGTATGCAAGGTTTTTGGTTTGTTCCCTTGCCTTAAAAGAAACAAAACAAACCACCATCAAAAAACCCCGAAGCAAAAAGAACAAACAAAGACCAACACAAGAAAATCCAAATATTAATACAAAAGATAAACAAGAAAATCACAACAGTACAAATTATAATCCCAATCCATTTGGCTATATCTTCTTTTACTATTCTTCAGAACTGAGTGATTATCACAGGTATCTGATATTCTAACCTCACTTTACAGAAAACGAGGGTACAGATATCAAATTAAAAAATTCCAGCTTTTTCCTACTTATGTAAAGTCCCTTTCACTCTGCTATTCCAAAAGAAAATCTTAAATACATTTCAAAGGAGAACTGCTTTTAGGACAGTGGCAAAAGTCAACCAAAAATTCAGCTATACAGCAACGGAGTATGACATTTCTGATGCACCTCAAAATTCCTATAAGGAATGCCTATAACTGACGTGATCTTTTAATACCTTTGTCACTTCTACCAATTCACAAGATCATTTAAAAATTAAATAGGACAGCTTCCCTAAATATTGATGAAAATCTTATTTAAAAACACTCTAAGCTTTTAAGAGACTGTTTGTGGTACTAAGGAGGTACTTAAGGCCATGAAATTAGCTTATCAATAGCTCTGACAAAAGATAACTAACTACAGAACAACTCCTTACCTATGTTTATACGCTTCATAATACTGATGGAAGACACTAAAAAGAAAACTTGCATTCCAATGCAGTGATAACGCCTTCAGAGTTTAAGGGGAAGGAAGGGAGAACATCAGTTTGCTCTCACAGCTTTTACTTAGTGTCACAATTGCTGAACAATCATTCCCAACTGAAAAGACATCATCACCTGACCAACTCTTCCAGGATGCTTTAGTGCTAAACCTCCACTGGAGACAGCAGCAGCAACATTTCCTTCTTGGTCAACAACAACTGCACCCACTGTATCCAATGTTCCTGAGTCATTCTCCTGCAGGACACACAAACAGAAACAACTGCTAAAAATAGTATATTAAAGTCATATTATACTTCTTAGCAGTGTGCAAACTAAAGTGCACAAACCCAATTGTCAGGCTGAAACATGTTCATGCATATTGTAGCAATTGTGCTGCCATAAATCTCCCCAAAATGCTCTCCTGCCTCAGACAGGACCTGAAGAAAACTTCTCTGGAAACAAGAAGGTGAAAAACACCTCACAACTCCTCCAATGCTTAGATTACCTGCCTTCACTCACAGAAGTGCCAAAAATGCTGTTTTCTTAGTGTTGGGCACTTGATCCCTAAGAAATGATTCAGCAGCTCGTTCCAAAGATGCCATATCAAAAGGCCTTTCCCAAAAGCTTCGAGATGGCATTTTCAGAGACTCTGGTGTTTAAAGCTATGCATGATTAACAAAAAAAAGAAAACAAAAGCCACTCCACTTGAAGGAGCTTACCATGTAAAGAGAAAGTTCTAATATTCTGAGCAAGACAATAAATGGAAGCCTTGAGAAGAAATCTCCCACAGGATAGATTCTTCCTCCCAGACTTCGTCTCAGTTCAGCAATTTAGTGGCTTCCTGGTTGAAACACATTACACTTTGCTCCCTCTGGGTCACCAAAAAATCATCCTACTTCCATTGCTTCTGAGGCAGATTTGATCTCCTAAGAGCAGGGGTCTTTAAGCATCCATTCCTGATGTAAGCTCTCTGCGTGCTGCCCCACAAACACTTCAGCTTTCTCACCTCAGATCTTTCCGTCCTTCCCCCCTTCCTCAATACATCGCATTCAGTCACTCTGACAAAAAAAAACCAGTTTTCCCCACTCTGTCTAGGCTTGCCCTAGACTCCCTTCTCTGCAGAACCCAGGCCAAGGCACTCTGACTTCATGCCCAGTCACACTCTTTTGATGGGACACAGCATGCAGTGTACAGAAAATAAAATGAATAAACTAAACCAATACATCATCCATCACATACTCCAAAGATGAATGCCGCTGTTGCACAAGCCCTCAAGCCTTTAGCTGATCAGTCTTTCCTGTATAAAAACTTACCTGAATTTTAAAAATCCCACATAAACCTACCCAAGCAAATAATCTCAAAGGATATTAAGCTTTTCATATAAATGCCTATTTTCTGGACTAGGATCCAGGGGTAGGAAGAAGAAAAAAAAAAAAAAGCCCCAAACCTACACGTAACTATTCAATTTTCCAAGTTCACATCATCAATTAAAATTTCCTTGGCCATACAGTGTCACTTGTCAAGCAGAATTCTTAGGAAACTCATGCTGATGATACTCTGTCCACGCTTAATTTGAGAGATAACTCTTAATACTGTACCAGTCTAAAAAGGAAAACTATGCAATGCAGCACGACAGTGTTCCACAGCATTTTTCAAGCAACTGGAAACCCTAAGCAGAAGTGTCATCTCCTTGGCTTTTACCCAGAATAACAGTAAGTTTCTTCTCTTCACCTACATCTTCCTGAACAAGTTCCACACTCAGAAGCTGGCACTAGCCATATTCAGTATTAAAACAAACAGATGGATGCCCTAAGAGTAAAGAAGAATAACTGCTTAGAAAAATAGAAGTGAAAAATTATAGATCTAGGGTCTCAACTGGCATTGGGAAGAAGAGTAAACTGAAAAGCAGAGGAAGGCAAAAACCAGGATCAGGAAAAGTAGGAGAATGAGAGGCAAAAGGAACTTTTGAGGACTGGAGCAAAGGGGATAAGAAAGAGCAAGTTCCCTTCTAAGTTGTAAAAATAAAAGAAAGTTAAGGAACCCTTCCCATAACATCTCATGGGCAAACATATTTCACATCTCTCAGGACTGACAGCCACCACCTAATTCAGGTATTATTAACGCAGTTAGAACAAAACCATTCAGTGGATCGAAAAGCTCTTAAGCAGCAAAGAAGGCTGCTCACTGGAGGTGCAGGCTCCCATCCTTGGAGGTTTTCAAGATCAGACTGGATAAAGCTCTTCCCAACATGAATTTTCCTATGCTCCTATGACTTCTATACAGAGGAGAACTACTAATATGATGCAGGTTTTGTTGTTCATATCCTGCCCCCTTTTATCAAAGGAAATTATACCCACAACAAAAAACTTGATTAATAGACAACTACAGATAGGAAAATCGAGCCTGTTAAAGTTAGGAAATGCCAGAATTAAGGCCACCTGTGTAATCTTAATTCATATGAAATCAAACACTTGGGGCTCCCATAATGAACAGAACTACATTTTAGAAGGCTGAGGCTCAGAATGGGTCGGGATGTTTTCCGTATCATCTGACAGCAAAGAAAAAATGCGTGCAAGCCTTCTTTGCAGCAGCTGTAAAACTCTTGGCTCAATCTGCCATCCATCTTCCACTTTAGCTCTCACATGCATAAAATATTTGCCTTCAGTAACTATACGACTAATTTATTTTTTAAAAAGACATTTTAATCAAAAAACCACAAGCATTTACAAGTACACGTTACACGGAAACTTTCTTCACCATTATTTCTTTTAAAGGATGTATTTCACATCAGTACTTGCTGTCAATTCAGTAGTATAGTTTGCTTGCTTCAGCTTATTTTATTTTGAGATGGGGCAACTTAAGAGGCTTTATTAAGAAGTATTACTATCATCAAAGACCATTACAGTATTGATGTGGGACAGAAAATTTATTTCTTTTTTTAAGGAAGAAGAAATGCATAAAATTCAAATTCCTGTTCAAACTACAATAATAAATAAAACAGACACTAGGATTGCCATAGTTGACTGCTACACTTGCAATTACCTTCACACAGCTATAAAAAATTTGATTTGAGGAAAAAGTTAAGTGATTAAAACTCATATAATGGGAATGATGCATTGCCAGTCTCATTGAATGATGCATTGACTGTTGCTCACCCAAAGCCTTCAAGCTGGAATTGGATAAAAGTTCATGTGGTACGTTCAAGATGATAAATGACCAAAATATAATGCACAAAATACTTCAAAGAAAGTAATGCTTTTCTGTTGAACAAAGACAAATGTATTTTTCTTTTCTAAATACATCTCAATACTGTAGCTGACAAATATGAAACTGCTGATTCCATACAAATAATTCAAACTGTTGTACACATACTTGAGTACACATGTTAAACTACATAAAAACCCAATCAGTTTTAATAAAAGTCAAACTAAATAATGTTATATATGGAGTTAAATAACTAGCCTATAAAAAAATAACTTATAAACACTAACCTATTAAAAAAATTCATGTGCACTGGAAATTCTTAGTGCCACTTATTCAAATCGAGGACAACTCCTCTCACAGGTAACTTCAGCATAGCTGTAAAAAAAGTTTGTAATAGCAGAAGACAAATTAAAAATAGGGCTTTTAGCCAAACTCTACTACGCTACTTTCAATGACAACTGCCTCTGGTAAAAAACAGGTTAAGAGTAAGACAAACATTTGCTTCTGCATTTACTGGTGATTGAAGTGAGAACTTCAGAATGATGTCTGGCTGAATTAACAAATCATAGCCAGTCCTCACACACAAACAAAAATTGTTTCTTAACTAAGTAAATCAATATATAAATCCCTACAATCTAAAAAAAAAAAAAAAATCTCGATTTTCACACCTTCAAAATTTGGTGAATTATTAACCCATATTAACAGGTCTTCCTATGTGGAATTGTATAACCCTCTACAAATCCTACCTGGGGTAAACAATGAAAAATACAGCAAAGAGAAAATTCCATTCACTTGGGAAATAAAAGTCCTTTAGTAAGTCACCCTGACTAGTTTTTTCCATGGAATGTTTATTAAATTTCAACTGCCTCTCATTCTTTTCAAGCTTGGTATAACTTAACTTTTATTGAAAAGTAATTTTTAAAATGGTATGTTTATTTTAACTGGTGAATTTTATCAGCAGCTGAAAATTTTCAAGTAATTTCAGCTTGTTTTGGTCTGCAATACTATTACTTCACACAGGCCTTTCAGTTATGATTTCCATTCAATTTCACTTTTTTTAACATCCTTTCTACCTTGCTCTTCTCCCAACTTTGTAAATTTCCTAGAGAAAAAAATGACCAGAATTTATAACAAGTGTACAGTACTGGCAACAGAAGCACATAAGCTAAGCTGCAGCACAGGGCTGAAGCAGGTAAATCAGCTATGAAGGGACAGGTCTGCAGCTCAAGAGAAGGACAGCAAATACAAAAATTAAATGATTATTTGCCAATTAAAGCTTAACTTTGACTAGAAGATTAACTTTTAATTATTCAAGTATTTAAATGGTTTTTAAACAATTATTTTTAAAGCTTTTATGAGAGCTCAGCTGTGACAGTACAGGTTTGGGGATGACAGATCCCGTGCCTCACCCTTGCTAAATGACCCTTTTCTAATAGCTTAGAGACTTATTCTGCCTTTTTTTTTTTTTTCTGTTTCATTTTGAAAAACTAACCTTCCTGTAAGGCTGCAATTATCTTACAGTCTGTGGATAACACAAGCAGTCCACATTGTTGGCATGGTTTGGTTTTCATCCCCGCTCCGTGGACAGGATGTGCCCAGAAAGCTGACAAAACCGATGTGTTGTTACTGGATTACTTACCAGCGAGTAGAGCTTTATTTGATCACCTCCTTTACCTACCCTCATTGGCCTTTGGGGGTCTCCCACAAGCGCTGCACATGACTCTGGAGCCCTTGAAATTTCAAATTGCAGGTCGGTAAGCTCACGCATTGGCGTATGTTTCAAGCATTGACTTGCCCCTTATTACATGAACATCAATACTGTACAGAGATCCCTCCTCCCTCAGTTACACTTTACCACCGTTAGTTTCACAAGGAGGTACGTGAAGTTCTGTACACAGGACAAGTTCCAAAATGAATAACCTTTTTCCGCCCCTTCTATCCTTACTTTCTTTACAAGTCTTACCTCCTTGAAAATAAAAAACTTAGCACCCCGCTAGGGACAACTTCTTGTCTAAGAACACAGAAGAAAAATGCCTAATTTATCACTCGTTTTCATTTGCACAGACTCCAAATTTTTTTGCCAATTCTCTGGGATTTAGACATTATTTATATCAACATATGCAACTACATAAGGCAGTGGTCAGTCAGCTTACCAAAGCAAAGAGAAATGGCCAATCTGAAAGCCCACAGGCCCCAAATAAAGCATAGGCATTTAATTTAATGAGCTATACTTTGATATTCAACACTAAACACAAATACTGTGATTGACATTCTCAAATGGTAACAAAGGCTCTGAATTCAAACTAAGAGTGAGAGGAACAGAGAGAATCCTAATAGTTTTGTAGTACAAGTAATATGGGCCAGGTCAATGCTAGATGCATGCACAGATGCACATGTTTACCTACCTGAGATTTCAAATTTCACCAATTCCAGCTCCATAATGCAGTGCGCTCAGGAAACATTAAAAAGTGGGAAACAGTGACAGAGATCCCAAGCTAAAGAAAATGTTTCAGTAAATAATTATCTGTTTGTGGTGACATTTGTCATATTTCCAGTTCAAAATGAGCAAAATATTTTTCATAGCACAAACCAGATACCAAGTGAGAGTCTGGTTTTCAAATAGCAAGGCAGGTAGTTTTAATTGCACTAAGTTATCATTATACCATCTAAACGCTATGCTAGTCAAGAAGTGACTTTCTGATGCTACATTAGTCTCACTGTATATATACGACATGAAATTTATTAGTAATCAGCTGTAAGTTTAGGATGGCACAACGAAATTTTAAATAGGAACTAACCTTTTCATTTGATTGTCTTCTTTTCTTTAGTTGAATGAGATCTGTTTCCACCTTTTCAGCCAACTCCAGCTTCCTCTTGTTCCTCTTAAAAGCTGCTAAACTAAACCCTATAAAAATAATTCAAAAGCATTTAACTAAGTAAAATTTACTTAATTTGAACACATATTGATAAGTTTACATTTTGGAGGTCTCATCCCTAACGTATTTTTAGTGATGCAGGAAGCATCAATAAAAAAAGCCAACAACTAAGTATTTAAGCTTCAGTACAAGATGTTTACATCTTTTCCTAAGTGAAAAAAGTTCCATTGTTCAGCAACAGTGATGGGTAAAATATCTATTAGAAACAAGTTGCTGAACACATATGGAAGCTATGTTGGTCTAAATATCTCTCCGTTTGGCAAAGAAGCAGCACTGTACAGAAGAGAATGGAATAAGCGGCTTGTGTTAAAATTATTGTTTTTGACTGCTGACGAATAAATAGATACCATGTGAGCTCATTTTGATATCCATAAAATTAGGCTACTATTTTATTACCTTAATTGCATATCTGTATGTTTACCCATATATTTAAAGCCACACAATAGTCTAGCAATATTTTTATGTTCCATAATCCAACACAGTCTGAAGACCACCTAGGTATTGAAAAGACAAATATATATTTTCCACATCTAAGTCCCACATTCAGAAAGGAAGTGTTCTCTTAACTGGACTAAAAAAAAAAAAAAATGTTACATTTAAGATATCAAAATGACATGTTTCCATTTTAGAAGTTTCAGTTCATGAAAAAATTGCAGATACTGACATATTTAGTTTAAATTAGTTTTGACTTAATATCATCCACAGATTGTCTTAACATCCCCTTTGAAATGTAGAGAAAACGGGGGGGGGAAATGCCTTCTGTCACTCAAGTCATGCAAAAATCAAGCTATTAGGAGGGCAGAGGTATACACAGGTAAGTCACAAATTCAATGGAAGTTAAAAATCACAGGTTTCCTATTGAGTCTATAAGCCTTAAAAGTGTCATTTAAAATGAAATTCTGAATATAGCTACATCACTATTATTCAGAAGACTGGAACAGCTGCAAGAACAGTCTATGAATAAAATCAATATTGCAGAGCCAACAGAACACAAAGCTTTCATTTACAATTCTCACAAAGTACACAGACAGTGAGCATTTTACTTCTTTGAAATTTCCCCATGCAGGTGCCAAAATCACCTAGTGAACTCTCCTTTAAACCTGTTTTTAAGTATATAAAACTGGACCTTAAAATACCACAGTTATTCAAGTGTATAACCTAAAAGTAATGAGAAAGCTGGCATTTCTCTCCAAAAACCTAATGAATACCAGTTTCTTAAAACTATAAACACATATTAATCTGCCATCACCACGAAAGGAACTCTTTCTACCATACCGAGCTGATTAATGCAGCTGGTTTGGACAACAACTTTCTATGTTTGAAAAGAGGTCCAAGAGGTAAAAACCAAACACTTGATAAGGGGGAGCAGGCAGGGAATCATTTTAGTTTTGTACTAATTGGGGATGGGAATGAATAAACAAACAAAAAAATCCCACAAAAATCAAGAATTTGTTAAACAGAAGTGTCCCAAATTAAAAATTAAACTAAGCCAGCACATTGTTTCTAACAGAATTTTTAAATTCTGTCAGAAACTTGTAAGTTGCATGACTTTAATAAATACAGCAAATATCTATGGGCAGAGCCACAATCTGGGTGAGTAAGAATGGTGTCTGGCCTCGGTACTCATCACAAGTAGATATTACACCGGGATAAATATCCCTGGTATCTGCTGCTGCCATTGCCTCCCATCAATTCAGAAAAAAGCTAGATATTCAGAAAAAAACTAGAGAAGAAAGACAAATAGGAGAGTGCAGGAGCTCATACATGAAAATCTGAACACAAGAAGTTTTCCGGGCCCTCCAGAATCTAATGCTAGTGGTGTTCTAAAACCTTCTGCATATTTGCATGTCCACCAGTTCAAATATATGCACAAAGATCACATCGAAACTAGAGGACATGTGGGCTAGTTCCAAGATGCCCCGCCAGCAACACAGCGCTGCTGTATGGCCTCTCAGCATCATCACTCCAGCTATACCTTGGTTGCTACTTATCCTGCTATTTTCCCCCACAACATATGAAATTCTCCAAGCTTATGAGAGATGTTTCATTCACTTAAGTCCTCAGTCTCTAGCTAAGCAATTAAACAATTTAAAGCACCTTGTGCTTTAAAATTGTATTTGTCTTCAAAAGAAGAAAAAACGAAGATTTGCTTTGAAGGATCTAATTGTTAACAGTAACTTCTTATCTGCATTGTTAACTCAAAGTGGTATCGGTAAGCTAGGAAATACAGGACAGAAAACAAGTCATTATTAACAAAGAAATATACATTTTACTGTACTACGTATGAAATTGAAAACGAACACTATGTATGAAATTAGGCTAGCAATGTACCACCTTGTCCATGTTTACAGAATGGATGACCCTATCCATGTCAGACAGAGATGAAGAAAGTTTTCTAGTAACATACAATGATGCGGGTTGGAAGGGATCTTAGGAGGTCGTGTACTCTAACCTCCTAGGAAAAGTAAGTCCAATTCAAAACGGCTGCATAGGAGCTTTTAAATTAGTCAAAACCTCACGTATTCGCTTTCATATCGGTCTTCTATGATCCTAGCCCTGCGCATCACACACCCCCATAACTAACATACTAAAACACACAAACAGAACAGTCTAGATTAAGGAAGCTAGCATGTTTGCCTAGTAAAATACACAAACTTTCCCAGCTTCCCCCATCACAATATCTACAACATACTATTCATCACCTCCTATTTGTGACAGATAGTGTGATATTTGTCACATTGGAAAGTTCATACTCTTATACTAGATAGAGCGATTAGAGATGTGCCAGTCGTAGTGTATTAATTCACTAACTCCTAAGTTTTATTCTGTTTGGCATGAAACGTCATACCTATCCATACTGTAAGGGAAAAAAAAGTCTATTCAGACCTCCCCTAGAGTGGAAATTCTTGTGCTCAGGCTACATTCAATTTCAGAATAGTTCTTAGGATTAACTTGCATCTGAAAATTGAAGATTTTGTTTTAGCAAGGCCTGATGAATAATTGCCTTTCATTATTTAGGGAAAATCATTATTATCAGTGATTATCAATTCCTCTTAGCAGGATAAAACAGCTATTACCTCCAAAGTGACCAAAGTATTGTGAAATAAAGGACCAGTCTGTAAAACAAAACCTAGCAATTTCCCTTTTTTCCTTTGACATAGATTTATGCACAACTTCAAACGACCACTTAAAAAACAAAATGTCTTGAATCTTAAATTTGATTTTTTTTCCCCCGAAAAATAAGTGAATAATGACTAACAGCAAGTGAAAGGCTGCCTGCCCGCCCTTGGTTTATTCCTGCCTTTGCGATATTCTATCTATATAAAACCACTATAAATGCCATTAAACTGCCTACTTCTCTGTTTGCTTTGTCTTGCTCTACAAGTGACAAAAGAAAACAGAAAACACAAGTGAGCTTCATGCTAAACAAATGAAAGATGAAATTAAAGTTTTTTTCTGAAAACATCCTGTAAGTTTGGTCCTTGTCAAAGAATATATTATGGGGTTTAAAGTTCAAGAAAACATTTTGTGAACTAAAAAAAAATGCCAGGATTCAAATGTGCTTGGTTAATGACGCACGCATAACACGGAAAAATAACCTACTCAAAAATTATTTTGAAAACAGGCACTATACATAGAAGGAAATTGCCTACACACAGCTTAGGTACATAATTCACATTAAATCTAAAACAAAACCTCCACTTTGTGGTGCAAGGATGCTAAGAAATTTTGCTGGTCCTAACTCACCTTCTCCAACAAGACACTCTCACCTTCTCCAACAAGACAGCATATTCCAAGCTTGAGAAGAGGAAAAGTACACAACACAGTGTTGAAGACAGGCACGTTTTCCTAAAACGAATGCAATATGGCTACATCAGCCTGATGTTGCCTGGTTCAAGGAGAAAGGGAAGCAAGAGAGGTAGAGCTGAGTGACTGGGGAGGGGAGGAAGCTAGAAAGAGAGAGGTAAGGGAGCAGATGGAATTTTAGTTTGAAAAATTCTTGGATCACAGCTCAGATCTATTGTTGTTGGAATATACGGAAAGGTATTTAGTACAACATCCTTTGATTTTGCTCAAGAATTTAAAAGTTTAGATGAAAATCAAATATGTTCTTTAAGATAAAAGTCTCTGACTATTACCACCCTACACAGTAATAGCCTCCACGCTGAAACTCATTCTTAAAAGAACTGCATCTCGGAAGCCACAGAGTACAACCAGCCATTCTGTTTTGCTTTCTCATTTATGTACATACTGTCATAAATAAAACTACTTCAGAGCTACTGGGAGAGGAAGAAAAAAAATAGAACAAAAAAACCCCACAGCTTTACAAAATGATGGTCTGTTTAAGTGCCATGCTCATGCCTCATCCAGATTAAAGACATGTAACTAGTGACAACAGAAGCGTATCAGAACTAGAACATTATTAAAAGGTCAGGACTTCAGTCTCACACTTATGATAATCATCACATGTCCCTGCAATGCAGCATGGATACCTTTTTAAGAATGAATAATCTTCAAGGACCTGAAAACATCTTCCCAGACCTCCACATTCTCCCCCGCAAGCTACCAACAGGAGCTACTCACACATACTCTGTACTTAAATGCACTGCATTTTGGGTCGAACTGTGCTAGACGGTGGAAGCACTGGGTGGAATACTTGGTCACAGCAGAGTTGTAGAAGTTGAGACAAGTGCAGGGGTTTGCTGTGGAGAAGGGTCAGTGTCTGAGCACAGAACAGGCAGAAGAAGCTCCTGCTCAACACTACTTGCCTACATGAGAAGTTGGTATTAGTGGATGTAGTGTCAGAACATGTGCTTGATAATATTATATATTATCAATAAATGCAGAAGAAAAATCTCAAAGTTAAGACTGTCATAGATTTTCCGATTTTCAAAAAGTTCCAGTGTTACTGGGTACCCTGCTGAAAAAGGACCACAAGACCTTCATCACATAATTCATTAGCACAAGATCTATCTCCTACATTATCACAGCTAGGTAATAAATAAAACTTTTAAACGGGCTTTTTACATCGTTATCACCACTTAACAGAATGAGAAAGACATTTTCAGCAAGCAGGTCAGTGGAAGAAAAAGAAATAGAGCATTGGTCTCAAAGTCACTTCAGAGATGTCATCTGTGTGCCACTTGTTTGCCATAAAACTTCCACATCATTTACTCATCTCTGGTACTAACCCTGCTGGCACCGTGACAGCCTCATCATTCCCATAACTCCCTTTGCCATTATGCTATGGTACAAGTGTAAATTTAACCAAAAATCTTGACAGTTCTATTTCATAATGATACAGCTACTCAGTAAATGAAAGACAACTGTATTCCCTATTTTACACAGCTCTTCTTAGTCACCTTTCACAGCCCATTAGAAATGATCCAGAGAACAGAGGCAAGAGAAAAATAATTAGAGAGAAATTTAGAATTGTCCTATTCGTGGACTCCTTGAAACTACTGAACTGTACATAGAGAACAAAATGCAAGAGTAAGGCTTTTTTTTTTTTCTTTTAATAATGGTAAAATTCATACATGTCTACTTATTAATTCTAGATCTGTGCACTTCAAGTAAGCTTTCAGCTGACAGGCTGTTTATTATAGCACACTAACATTTCTTGTCTGAAGTTAATGCAAAAACTTTTTAGTAAAAAGCCCACATTTCCTTAAAATTCCCACGCTTTTACAAGCCACATCTATTCCCTTCCATATTTTCAGGCTAGGTAAAAAAATATTTAAGTAAACAATTAAGTTTTCAAATAGAAGCTAACAAATATATATTTCTAACACCACTAAATCACAAATCAAGTTCAGGACAATATTCAAACCTTCCTATTTACAGTGGTGAAAGAGCAAGCTGGGAACGCAAACACAAACTGCAATGTTCCTATTACAGTCATAACAAATTATTCTGCAACAAAACATTATGCAACCTAGGACTGTTCAGCATTCGTTGTTTAAAAGCAAACTGTAAATTGAAAATACTAAGAAAAGTCAATGAATATTTTTAAATCTTCGGAGGACAGATCAAGCTCTGACCAATCATATAGCACCCCCTGGCAGACATTTCTTATAGTCCACTGAAAAGAATGAGAATGGAGAACTTTCTACATTTTATCTTTCTATTCCATATTAAAAGAGAATGCAACTATTGGAGGGAAGTGAATTAAAAAGGAATATACCAGCAAATTAGTTAACCCACAGGAATTAAAATGATCCAGTGAAGAATTCTGTTGAGCAGTTGCTAAAATAAATGGCTCAAATGAAAACAGACAGATGAAAATAAATTTTGTTTTAACAAAGCTATTTTAAATGACAAATTAACACCACTTATGCTTGTGTTAGGATCAAAGACTACTAGTGCTACTTCTCATGTTGCCATACTTTGACAGAGACAGCGACATGAATGGGGGGAAAAAAAAAAAAAACAACAACCCACCACCACACTTAGCATCGAAACCACATACCAACCA
>VXBH01003252.1:201663-229774 GCA_013400035.1 Rynchops niger
ATACCCCCCCCCCCCGCCCCCCACCCAATCTTTCTCAGAGCACTACTATGTAGATCTGTTCTTCATATAACAGGAACTCAGGGTAAACTGTTGCTGGAGATACTATTTATTACTAATTCCTGGAAGAAATCTCTTTTTTTCCATCAAGCAGCCTTTCCTTACCCCTAGAAGATTTTCATTCAAAGCATCTTCTACTTCAGCCCAACTTTCTTCCTGACTAAGTTATGGCCACTCTACTGGCTGCAATTAACTGCTCAGATTTCCGAACAGCAAGTGAACCTACAATATTACATCCAGTTCCAGGGAGGATTTAAGTCATGTCTGGCCTCTTTCTGTGCACCCCCCCCTTTTTTTTTTTGTTTTTTATTGACAGTGAAAAACACGCACTTAAGAGAGGTCATTTACTCTGCATATTATGGTACAGAGGTAGCAACTTTTACTGTTAAAAGACAAGCCTCTTCTGAGAGATACCTCTTAGATTCCCAAAAGTAGGCACATACTCAGATTAACCAAGTTTCTTAATCAAACGCCCCAAACCCTTGAGTTTCTCTCCAGATCTCTTCCATTCTCACCCTAAAAACAAAGGAACAAACATGGTCTAAGCCACTGCCCTGAGCCACTGACTGAACCTCAAAGCACAGTTCTAGTAATATGGCAAACGTTTTTCTTAATGCAACAATAGGGAAGTGGAGGAGAGAACTGGGAGTGGGGTGAGGTTTGGGGGTTGGAGGAGAAGCAGGCTCGGTAGATAATACTGGTGGCCAGGGAGACGTATGGTGTCAGTAGAAGTATGACAATCCGCGTGACACTTATCTAGAAAAGGCTCTCCCTCCTTAAAGAATCTAAGCAGCCATAAGATAAAAGGGAATTTCCCTGCATACACAAAATTGGTTAAAAAAGGCAAAACAAAATACAAATAAATAAATGGCCTGTTACAAGTGGAATGCCAAACCAACCTATAGTAGCACTTAGGCCGTTCAACAAGAAGATGTGATTTTGCTGATTACACTAAGTTATTCAAGGTAATAAGAGTACTTGACTGAAGAAGGATTCCGAGTAGTGACCTGACAATAAAAGAGCAGATTTTATTCAGCAAGTCTCAAAATAATGAAAAAGAGGTAGTTCTTCACACAGCCCATAGTTGTAAAGGTTTTTGCAGATGCTAGAAATTAATATGGGCTCAAAAGGAAACAACAATTTCATGGCAAAAAATGCCACAGATTATCTCCATGTATGCAGGAACCAGTCATGACTCAGGAATGTCATCTGGGATAGCAAATGGTGGTAGGGAAAGGCAAGTATATATCTGCTGTGTTCTTATAGTCTTCCTTAAACCTCTTTTGTTTACTCTTGGATTCTGGTTATCAAGTTATATGGATCCACTGCAGCTGCTTTTGTTCTTATGCACTGTAACTGACTGAAGGACTTATAGCCACTTCCACATTGTTGGAGGTACAAGATTGATCCATGAGTAGCTACCTTCCTTCTCTTTCCCTTTGAAGACTTAACATTATAAGCAACTGTGAGGTGAGATGCTGTCTTACACCACGTTATCTTTGCCAAATCAACTACTTCACATCTACTATAGCCCGATCTGAAAAATTCAGATAAAAGCAGTTCAGTTATTACTGGTGCAGGCATGGATATTGACACCTGAAGATGTACCTCAAATTTACATTGCCTATTTTGAGTAAAGTATACTTTTAACAGTTATAAGAGGTTGCATGGTACAGTAAATTAGCATTTCTAAGCTGTAATTACACTCTTCACACTTTGATCACACTTTCAAAGCAGTCTCCCTAGCACAGGGTAGCAAAGCTCTAGCATAAGCTAGTATGGGCTCTAGTATTGGCAGGAATTAAGCTCTAATACGGGCAGGAATTAATAAATTCAGCTTTCTTGCAGACTGTAGGCAATACAGGCAGATCACATTTCATTTTTTCTTTTTAAAAAAGACCCACTCACTACACTGGAAAACAACCAGATTTCTACAAACAGTAGAAACCCCATTTCCTCGCACGCTTGGCAAACTGAAGAAGACAAAGCAGGTGAGCCTTGACGTAACCTTGATGTAGTTTAACAAGTAACATGGTTTAAAACATCATTTCAGTTTGGTGCTTAGTCAGTCTGATAGTTCAGAGAGAATTACGGAGTGTGACCACAAAGCTGATTGTGCAACTTTCTTTGTAACTGATCACACAGAGAGCTCCATCCGTGCAAAACCAACCACACAATCCCCCAGCCTTACAGAATGTGTAACATTACTCTTGCCATCTCAGCTCCAGGAAAAGGGAGACAGAATAACGCAACTTCAAGAATGTATTTTCCATGTGTAGCACAGAGAAGCCAGAACATATGCACCTATTTCTCCCTGCTAATACTTATTACAAGCACATGTCTAACATTTGGATTAGGGTTTTGGGGGGAGTTGTGCTTGGTTTTTTGTAATTAAGTTGATAAAAGTATTTTCCTCGTGTTTGGCAATTATTTCAGTTCTTCATTTTATAGAGCTATTCAACAGTCATGTAATTTCAAGTTAATTTACCCCCAATTTTCCATGCAAACTCTACCACAGCAATTGTAGCAAGCATAATCAGAAAGTCTCCCATTTTTTTGAAGTTTGTTACATTATTTAATGCAATGGCTTGCTTCAGATGAGATCTTTTGTGTTTGCTTGGAAACAACATTCTCTGTAATTGTTTCTGAAGCACCTCTAACTTTCCCTCCCCTGGTAACACTTTGGCTTTCTTACATGTTACCTGTGAGACAGCTTCCAATTTCTTTTCAGCTATAACAATCCCATGTTGACACACGTGATGTTAGTAGTTACTTTCTAGCTTCACTGACCAGAAGTCTACATGTTACAAGACTAGCTTTGCTAAGAACTGTTAAGGAAATCAGCATAACATTTTCTGGAAATTATTTTTGAGGTTTTTGTTTGCTCTTTCTTGCTGTTGTGGTGTTTTTGTTTTTTTTTTTTTAATAGAAAAAAATAAGGTATGCTACCGTTAATGATTATACTGCAATGATTATATTAAGTGTTCTCAAATCTTAGGACAAATGACAAATTTTATGTTGCTCAAGCAATCTTTTCCCAGATGCCTCTTAGAATGGCTAATAATGCAGTCTTAATACGTAAGCTAGTATTGTTTTCCTGCATATCCTTTTTAGGCACCTAAATAGCAGACACTGCCATCTCACCTTCTTTGGAAAGGAAACTGAAGCACAAGACTATAATAGTCAAATACCTCCTTTCTGTAAATCCAGTTAGAGACTATCATAGACCCTATGCTAAGGTCAAGCAACAGAATTAGAGAACATCTGTGAAGAATTCAGTTTTAAGTAATGTTCTCGGTATTACAAAGAATATCCGACTGACCCTCAGTCTCTGCTGTTTTTTTTCAGCATATCCTTCAATTACCCTGATCTGAAATCATTCTTCCAGCAAAACACTCACATAGTCTACACTCAAGTTCTTAACAGTCACAGCCTGCTTCACAGCGTCAGTGCAATCCTACAGCAGATCCATCCTGTGACAGGCCTCAAGCATATAATCATACATGCCTGTGTTTCAGTATGTATAAACCTGGGTGAAAGCAGAGGGGGGCTGACAACTGTTATATATCAATATTACTTTCATCGACATTGCAACACCAAATGGCATTTCTGCATTGACTTTGCAATAGGATTAATTTCCCAGTCCTGGTTGTTTTAATTGTTTTAAAACAAGTTGTTTTGCTAAATAGAAGTATGCTGAATGTACCGAGGAGACACAAAGAAGTCACTGGTGTCTTGGAGCACATTAGGGAAAATAGATTGGCTGGGATTATTCTTCTGATGTTTCTCCAATGTAAATTCATATTCTGGGTTAGGTAAACCGAACTAGCAGAAGTCATCCGTATTTTTAAGCCATAACATGTAGATTTGCTCTGACCAGGATACATTTTAGCTAGTAAAATATCATCTGACAACTAACGTTACAATCTCATCAACTCTGTCACAACAAAAACACACTGGTACTAGAAACAACAGGAACTTTTGTGCATGTGAACAGAATTAGTCAAGAAACCTTCCTTCTGGAGTATCTCCTACACATAAGTAGCAACTACTTTCTTGAAGGAAAAAAAAAAAACCACACTAAAACAAAAAAAAACCCCTCTTTTTACTCCTTCTAGAGTCACAGAAATAAAGGTGGTCTGTTTAACTGAGGCCAAAAATTGTCCTGCAAATGTTGGTTTGGACAGCAGATGGATAGGGCAAAAGTTTCAGTCACGCAGAACTAGAAAGCAAAACTTTCTGTTCAAAATGAAATGTATCATGAGTATCCAGGAAAATTGGCATGACCAAGTAATATGCTGCCCCTGTTTCAGGGGTTACATTTAGGCACTGAGTAGTAGCAACTTTGAACTGCAATTTCTGAATGTTTACCTAAATTTAAAACCAGACCAAATAAAAACCTTAATGGGAACCCTGAGTTTCAGTCTCTGGTTTAGGGGCTACTCATATATTTTATGCAGTAATACTGTTTACTGTAACATGAAGAAACATTCTGTAATCTTCTGTGTCCTTCTTTGGGTACTGATCTCTGATTTCTTTCCTGCATAAGTTCAACAGGAAGCGTAGGGCATGCTCTCACCTATAGCAAACTACAGACTAGTAGTAATGGCACTTTCCAGAAGGGACTGAAGAAGAGAAGCAAGGGGAGCCACATCCTCATTTTCATGGGTAAATGCACTAATTTTTATCCTACTTTATAGATGGTGTATCAATAAACCATAATTATATACAACTTATTTTAAGAAAAAAAAAAATCCGTAAGAAACCTGACTACTACTAATATACAGGGTAATACAAGTCCATTTTCTGGGCTGGGTTATTCCACCATATTAGATGAAGCAAAGCCTACCTAGGTTTTAAAAAAAAAAAAAAAAAAAAAAAAAAGGCAAATGATTTTGACAGCCTATTTAGACCAGAGCAGTTCTGGACAAAGACTTAGAGATGGGTGTGACTATAGAATCTGAGAATCAAACTGGCACCTGCTGAATTTAGATACATGGCTAGCTGGTGCTTTTAGGATCCAAGCTGGATCACAACTGGAGACTTGCAGGACTGAGCTGTTGAAGTGCCTACGTTTCAGTAAAATGTCCTTCATTGGATTTAATCCTAGAATCACAGTCACTTGAATTAGATGTTGCTAAAATGCAGCTGAAGTTTATATTTTCTTTTTCTATTTACTTAATAGAAAATGAGGAAGCTTAAACCACCCTTATATACCATAATACCATAAGCTAGTTGAATGTTAAGAACAGCAAAGTGATGTACACCTCAAAACACGAGGCACCATTTAAAATTACTCTGTCCTGTTCTTCCTACTGACACCACCAGTTTACTCACTTGTAGCCATGATACCTGGAGGACATGCTGGTATCCCGTGATCAACTGCCCATCTGTAAGCTCCTTCACCAACTAAAAAGCTAGGAGACACAGAAGAGGGAGTTTAAACAAAACCATATAACAAATCCCCCTTTTCTTGCAATTATTTTTTCTATTTGGTTTGGTCATTTTCAAATTGTAAGCTGTCTACCTTTGCACAGAAATGTCAGCTATAATTACATTTGGCAACCTTACGTAGTTTCATTAAAAGACTATGCAGCTCTGACATTAAGTTTAGTATTAGACAAAAACATGTGCTATTAAATTTTAAATTAATTACCAAATAGCACCAGCTTTTCATTGCAGCTAAACCAGGACAAAGCTGTCCAGAGTCTTGCTCTCTATAACAACTTAGTAAGATCCTGTAGACCAACAACATGGGATGAATGAGGCAAGAATGGTAAGATATTTCCAGTAAAGTCAGCCAATGCCACAAAAATATCAAGAAGTCCTTTGAGAAGTACAACACAAGCTAAAAATAAGCCTTATTTAGAAGGACAGAGGTCTGTCTTATGGAGTTTTATCAAGCATTTGCAAATGAGTCAAGTCTACTGAACTTTTACTATATTTGCAAAAAAACCCCCAAATTTGAGTTGTTTCCTAGTCAGTACTGAACACTTTACAGTACAGAGACAGCACACACTGCCATGACAATGAATGACAGTAAAAAGTTATACATAGACATGTAACTTGGGGGGTGTGTGGGTGTGTGTGTCAAACAAAACCTCCATTATCTGTAAGGAAATATGTTTCCCCTTAATAAATCTGATTCCCTGAAAAGGGGAATGTGGTAGTTGGGAAGCATACATTTTCAGAAAGCCGCTGCACAACAGTACCAACAACAGCAACACAGTAAAGGACAACTATTTCCAATCTTAGCTTCATATCCCCCTTTTGAAATAAGAATAAAACAACAGCCTAACGGACTCAAAAAGTAAAGACTGAGTATTTAGGGAAATATCAAGAAGTTTTACAGAAATACCAGAATTAGGAACTTGAGGCTAAAGAAGTTATTTTAGCTATAAAGAAGTCCCTGGGACAACACAGTACTACAATTTCTGAGTACATTATTGATACAGCAAATTTGTTGGCATTAATGCCATTGGAAATTTTCTTGGGAGTGCTATATCTGACCCCTGCAGCTTTCAGTAAGTAGTATTTTGCTTCGGTACTGTCTTCTCTACGACTTAACCAATACAAAGAGGTGTGTCTGGTCTTTCTTTGCAAAAGTCTCCAAAAAAAGTTTATCTAGATAAGAGTTTGAATTGTTAAATACATATTTCTTACCATCGTTAGTGCAGCTCAAGATAAATATTGTTCATGTTGCAAGATACTGTAGAATAAGTTACTAGGTACTTTGGGAGAACTCAAGCATCTCTATTAGGAAAGCTAGTGCTCAAGAAACAACCTATCGCTTTCATTAACATAAGAGAGAAACACAAACCATAGTCAAACCTGATTAAGTAGTATTCTCCATTGACTAAAAGAAGCTAGTTTTGGTCTTTAAAAGAAAATTTTTCTATCAACAATACGTTCTCAGGAAATGAATAAGAACTTCCTGTTCAATAAAAGAATTTACACAGAAAGGAAGAGTAGGTGGAAAAAGTATCAAGCTCAAATATTAGGAGTTTTATATAAGACAACTTGAAAAACACAGATCAGTCAGAAACACTGCATTTTACAACCAATCTCACAATTGCTTTTTTTAATACTTAAAAACACAGAAACAGTCCCTATTATTTATGAAGAGTGCAAAAAAAAAAAAAAAGAATGTCTCAAAACTTAAGTAACATGACTTTTACTTTGCTCACACTTGCGTCCTATAGTTTCCTCTCCCTCCTATAAGATAGGCACAAAGTATTTTCCAGTTCTGGTCCTAAAGAATGGTTAGATTAGTCAAGGCAGATATCTCCTGCTGACATCTAATTGAGGCCCCATAACACCACAGAGATCATTCACTTTTTTTAAAAAAAACTTTTCAGTTTGGATGCCTTGAAAGGATAGTGTAATCACAGAAAAGTTATAATGAACAGTTCACCAAAAAATAAAAAAATAAAACAAAGTAATCAAGATCTGCGTGCTTTGTTATCTGTACTACCCTATCTCCAATGAATTGATATGAAATTAGTTGGTAAGAGACTCCTACAGGACATACAGCCTGAACTCAGCTCTGCAGGTAGCCAAGTGTGTATAACCTAAGCAAGACTAGACAGTGTTTACACCATCCCAAAAAGCAAGTTCTGTGATCCGGTTCAGCTCACAGCCACACACACAACTGTACCAGCCACAGATGACAGGGTGGCAAGAGGGTGGGAACCAGCAGTCTGGCACTAGGGGAACTGTTTTAGTTGCCATGAGAATCATCCACGTAGCCATGTAGAAAAGCTGCAGCAGGCAAGAATGAACAGGGCAATACTTTAAGCTGATGTAAAAACAAAACTACCTCTAAACAGCTACCACTGAGCTTGATTTATTGGGGGAGAGGAAAAATAGGAAATAAAGCCAGTGGGCTATAGAAAGCAGCCAAAACCCCAACAAGTCTCAAAAGCCTTTATGGCTAATTCAGAATATAATTTTCCAAAGGGGGAAAAAAATACCATACCCAAAAAACAAAGGATGAATGAGTTTGTGCTCTGCTACTCCGAAAGTTGGTTCTGCACAAACAAGATAAAAAGATCTTTCTTGCAAATATATCGAACGAAGAGTACTCTGTAGTCGCTACAGGCTCAGAATACACAGAAGATAAAAACATCCTCCCAGCAAGGAGCCAATGCTTGGACATGCTTTCTAGTTCCAGGCAAACTAGACCATATTAATGGAAAATGCAAGTAAAGGTCTCCAAAAATGGTCTTTTTAAGCAATTTTCTCCAAGAACATGGTTAACCTTGCTCCAAACAGGTCCATTTAATATGGGCTGTAAGGAGAGAGGCCACACCAAGGTAAACAGAAGTGGCAGAAGAAGGTTAGATCCACTAAAGATGGTCAAGGCAATCCTGAACGTAACAAACTCACTTTGTAACATTTATTATAAAATGCAGCAATCGTTCTGACATCACTATTGCAAAGAAGAAATTGTTCTGAAGAAATACAGACCAGAGATAAAAGGTGGTGGAAATCTTCACTCCCGGCACTCTCTTGATTATGCGCTGCCCTACTAGTTACACAGTGTCCAGATCCTGCCTACAGCACTGTAAAACTGAAGCAATTACAAATCCCCATATACCCAAGGGGGGATAAAAACCCACCCTAAGTAGGGATTCTTTCCCATATGGGTTACTATTAATAATGAAAAAGGGATACAGACACAAACTTAGATATCGGTAGTACTGAGTTCTAAGAAAGGAGACATTTAGGTGTATTTGTACCATCCTGCAGTTCTTATGTATCTACACTTAATTGTAAACAGATGTAAATCAGCCTTTTCCCTTAGTAAGGTCAAGGTTTCAGCATAAGAAATAGAAAATCTTCAAACTTATTACTACAAAACTTCTAATCCATTATTCTGGGACCAAAGACCACTTCCAAAGATCCATCCAATACGTACTTGCACAATTATAATAGTGCTTTCCTTTGTAAAGTTACACAATGAACAGGGATATCTTATATGATAGTATGTAACGTTTACAAGTTCACTATTTTCTGTTCCTGCATACATAGGCAAAGAAAATCTTGACAACGTCGAGCTGAATAAAGTATGACAGGGACCTGAATAAAATATGTAAGGACCTTAGAAGTTTCAACAAACGTACCCGTGCATTCAGGGATTTTCTACTTTAAACTTTTTAAATTTTAATTTGGATAGTGGGATCCTGTGTTTTAAACAAGATGACAGGATATTGATCCAGAATGATAAACTCCACAGAGTTATTCACAGCAAATTGGATACACCAGTTAGGACACTCGATCATTCCTTCCTAATAACCTTATCATCTCAGAATAAATTTCTTCTCATTAGAATTTCTCCTACTGAAAATCTGAAATGTACCACTTTGAATTGGTTTTGAACTGCCACTATAAAAACATGTGCTGAACAGAGGTCAACAGGCCAAACTAACTACCTCCATGTGTTCTTTTATAGACAAGAATCTCCATAATGTCACTTCTACTGATCTCACAGTTCCTGAATTTTTCTTGTACAGTCATGTGCCAAACATTCTGGCCAGAAAACATTTAAGATACCCTAAATCATGCTATAGAAACAGCCTCTTTAACAAGACAGGTTCTTAGGCTAAGCAGTATCTGGAAGATTCCCCAATACACTATTTGACCATGAGAAACAAGATGAAACTTGCATATCTTTACAAATAAAAATCAGTTACTAAAATCCTCACACTCAGTGGGAATGCCAAAAATACAGCTTATCTCTTAGTATTTGACTATATATAATCCTGGCTTGTGCAGGAATATATTTCAGTCCCAAAACAACAATGTGTCATGTCAAACCCTGCCAGAAAGGCAAGGCTTGAGATCATCACCAGTCATTCACCTATAAGGAACATGAGCTCTATCATTCTGAACTTGGGATACCCTGTGCATACAGGAGCATCTACCAAAGCAACTCTAAAGCACAACCCATCATGTCCTACTACTATAGATTGCTCCCAGGGTAACTAATTTGCTCCAATAAAATACACATTCAAAATCCAGAATGGTAAAAAAGAAATTAAAATATGTATTAGATAACTTGAGTCTACAACATTTGCACAATAAACTGTATGTGTTAGCTCTGACGACAGTTCACCTCTCGCCTCCAGAGTTTGAGCTCCCTTTTCTTTAACAGCATCTGTTAGCCAAGATCTCGCATGGTGTTTGGAAGATTTAGTCTTGTCCTTTGAGGGCAAGAGGATATAGTTTCTTTTCCATTCAATTATTTTTAAAATAATGGCAGCATAAACTAGGTCATGAAGTTACAGTAAACACGCTAAAATGCCCAAGTGCTCTTCCTTACAACGATTCAAGAAAATACTGTGATGATACAGACAAAACTAAATCACAAGTGCTTGCTCCTGTACCTGCCTTCAGCGGTAGTTCTGGAACACCAAAAATACCCCACCTCATTCAACACTGTCTTTCATGTAACTCAGCTAAGCCCTGGCTTTCTCCTGACATCTAAAGAAATGAAGTACTAAAAGCAATTGAAATTCAAGTTCCTATTCCTTAGTAAACTGATCCTGTGGGGAAAAAGTAGTTATCACACTAACTACAGTTACTCTTTTCTTTCTTAAGAAAAAAAAAAAAAAAAAAAAAAAAAAAAAGAGAGAGAGTTTTAAAAGCAAAATATGCTTATTAATGGTTTGGTTTTAGGGTGGCCTTTTTTGATCTATGACCTTCCTTTGCAGCATGACAAAACACTGAAATAGTGTTTTTTCTCACTGTTTAAATTGGCATACTACACCATCCAGGTACCGTTTGGCTAATTTTACAGAATAAGAATAACATAGTAAGGAAAGTAAGATTTGTGAATGTAAATACACATATTTTAAACTACATAACTGATAGTTTAATACATCAGCAAATACTGCAGTCCATTATTTCGCAAATGGTAGCAAACTTCTGCAATAGGTATGATAACTGGACAGCAGTCAATTAATATGAATGAATCATTCGAGTTCTCTACTTGTCAATTTAAACTGCTAATGAAAATAAGATGGTTTTAAGATCAATCACTTTTGACACAGTTATTAGGTTTGTTCCAAAATGATGGAATAATATGTAAAGTTGTTACGCATTTAATAGCAAGCTCTTCCATCTAAGTATTATACCCATCTCAAGAAAGGAGCCCATGTTTTCATTGTTGTTGGAAACGCTATTAAATTTATCTTTAAAATAACTTTCCATTTTGGCTGAGATAAGAGGAAGTTACTGAACACTGTCCATTTCCACACTATAGCTACAAAATAAAGCCACAAAGATAGGTAGTAAAGTAGGATTCTTTTATATACTGGTTAAAAACTATGTTGCTTTTTTTTAAAGGTAGACAGAGGCAAAGGTGGTAGAATTACATTTTAATCTTGATGTATTTAGGGATTTTTCAATATGCTACCGTAAAAAAAAAAAAAAAAAACACATTAAGAATTCAAAGAATTCAGCATGACATAACTGTAAATAATCGCACAGACGGAAATTATCACAAGATGATGTTACTATCTATTCACAATACTTCATTCTGCCCACGGCTTCATCAAGTGCACAAGATGTTTCAAGATCAGAGAAGAAAGCTTATCTTCTTTTTAAAGGCACACTATCGCTGGTATGTAAAACAGCACCAGCCTTCTTGGGATAAGATACAACCTTCAAATAGTGCATGCAGTAGAGACGAAAGACCAAAGCAAAGTCAAGCAGAACAAAGCAATTACCAAGGTGGAATTCTGCCAGCAGAGAGTTTTCCCTTCTGCCCTTCACACAACAATCTATTTGCAACTGAAACTGGATTCTTGATTCCTGAAAAGAAAAATTAGCAAAAATTGGGAACAAAACATTAAAATATTTTTCCACGTAGCATTGTAGTGTTCATTTTGGCGGTGGAAGTCAGCTTCCTTTAATGTCCAAGGCTTTGCAATTCATTAAGAGACACCTTGTGGTCTTATGCTTCAATTTAATAAAGACTTCATCAGTTTTTCTTTCACATGTCCTATCAGTGGTGACAAGGCCTTCTAATCAACAACCTCCCTCGCCCCTTTTTTTTTTTTCTAAAAAAAAAAAGAAAGAACCATATTGAAATATTAGGAGTGATTAATTAATTAATCAAGAGTGATTAAATTAAATCTGTGGTATTCTACAGGCCAAAGCTGGTTTATGAGCATTAATTTTTCACGACGGAAAGAGCTTTCATTTGGATCTACCTGTCCAGAACAGGAATTATAGGATTCAGGCTTAGCTTTCTCTCACTCCCTCATTTCCTCCTTCACCATGGTTGGAAGGATGCATTTTGGAACAGACAAGCCTTGAAATACTTAATTTTACCATTTATTTTCAATTTAGATTTATATCTACATGAGGAAGTAAATACCACGGTTTAGAACTATTCTAGGATAAAGAACAAAGCTTGAAATGTTGTCAGAAAAGCTATACAGTAGTAACAGTTAAGGCTGCTCAATATATTTATGATAAACCTCAACAACTGTTATTTGGGACTGTATACCTGTGTTTGTTTTATAATTATATTATAATGAAAAAAATCTAGAATATACTGAAATTTTATGTGCCAAGCAAACAGCTTGACAGATGAGCAGCTGTGCCCATTCTCAAGAATACATGAGAGGCTTCAGTTTGCAGGCCAGCACCCTGCATAGCCTTTTGATAATATAAAGGAAATTTTGGTCCCTTAGGATCCTAATTTGGCCAACTTAACTAAGAGACCAAAATATCAATTCGCCTTATGATTGAATGATACACCAGTAAGTTCTTCCAGGAGACAGAGAACAAAAACAAATATAAAGCCTAATTTAAATGCTTGTACTCTTTTTTTTTTTTAATAGTTGCATTTTATTATAAAAATGTCATTCTACAAATCCACCTGAGCAATCTCACTCCCGTTGTGAATACTGTATAGTATCATGCAGCTGTTCTGCATCAAAGGATTACCAGTGAACTAATAAGACAGCATGTAACACAAAACAAATTAACACAAAGCAGTGTTTCTGGGAGCAAGAATGCCTCCTTCTCTTTTAAAGGGGGCAGAATTTATTTAAATGGGGCAGTATTCACAATGCCCCCTCCCCCTCTGAAAAAGTAACAAAAAAAGAGCAAAACTGATCTTTGCACTTAAATCAGTAGTCAGCTTTAAAATACATAGTTAACATACCACTCAGTGCTCCAACTGCTCCAAAGTTTAATGACTTTCCATCCATTATACTGGCATCACATTCTATCTCACCCAGAAGGTTCAGGTTAGACCCCAATCCTGCATTTGTAAAAGGAGAATCCTAAAAATAAGAACAAGACACTATAAGGCCACATCCATAACAGACTAAATGAAAACCTTTATATAACTGATCTGACGACACGGACCTTTGTACACTGTATTTTCTTATTCTAGTAGTTTAATCTTTCACAACAAAAACAATAGCAATTTGAACAGGGTACCTCAAATTACTATCAGGGATACCTTACATCCTCTATAGGGTGTGATGTATCTCAAGTGTAATAATGAGGTAATATAAAAACCAATCACTCAACAATTTAAGATTATCAATTACACGCAAGCAAAAGCCTTACAACACATGTGAAAAATTTCTTCCTCCCTCCCCCAAAATACACACTTCATTTGGTCAGTTAATTTAAGTAGCATCTAATAACCACTGCATAGACCACAGTCTACCTTTGAAACTCTAAGTATGACACAGCGGCAAAAAAGAACCACACATTTCATCAACATTCTAAGCCTTTGATTGCAGCTCCGTCCACAGAAACTAAGAATTTGCATCAGTAACAACTTACTTTGTAAAATATCGATTTGATTAGCATAAGGACAGTCACTACTGTGATCAGGAAATTGAACCAAGACATATTTCACAGAAAGTACAGAACAACATTTAATGAAGTAATTAAAAACTAACTCCTCTTTTATAAGCACCTTCCGTAGCTTTTTGGAAAGTCGAGGTCCTCAAACAAGTTTTGCATGCTAGAATTAAAAACACCCTTTTTACCTGACTGCACCACCACCTCCCCCCACAACTTCATCAGAGCACCCCCATAACTTTAAAAACACAAAGTTTTGAAGTAGCACAGTTCAGGAGTCTCACTGGCAGCTCTATGTAAAACCCCACTTTCTAGATGCACATATGAACGGAGTACAGAACAAAGAAAGAGAACAGCCAAGAACAGCCAAACAGTAAAATTTCAGAGAGATGCTGCATGCTTTCAGAGTTTCATACCTGTTTTTAGTACAACAGCATAAAAACCTGATGTGACAAAGAAAACGATTCTCTAGATCACAGGTGAATGTGTCAATGAGATTAGATGGTCATACAATTACATGTAATATAAGCAAGCAGGCAATCTACTGGGGACAGCTCAAAGTTCTGTCTTAAATGTTAAGTGAACCAGTTCCTTTTTGTACATATTAATTTGTAATGAATACAGGGAAACAAAAGAAAGACAGAGAAAACAGAAATGAAAAATAAATTTGATGTCAGTAAGTCAGTTATCTTTTGTTAACTTTCAAATGAGCAAGTAGTGACTAAATTCACAACTTGTTTTGCAGGATGTTGATTCTAATTCACAGAGATATTTAAAGTGTTCTTAGTGTTTGAGTCATCAAAATTCTATCTTCTGGAAAAATCATGAATATATGATTAATACATAATCATGAAACAGGCTGTAATGTCTCCATATTCATTCTATACTATTCATCTTTATTTTCTGCTTTTTCCTTCTGCATCCAAGAAATAGCACAAATTTTGTCCCACTTTATCCCATACCAAAACAGATCTTCAAATTCACTGTGTATATTCATTGTGTTAATTTTGACAGCTATGGCTCACAGAAAATCAGAAAATTTGAAAAGATTTTCGGTTTGTGTACAGAGTTTTTGCACAGAGGATAAGTAAGAGCTGGGGGTGGGGTGGGGGGTGTGTGTGGAATTTGATTTTTAAAAGGCTACCAAGATGATGGCCTTGAAAAGATGGAAGACTGCAGAGCAGCTGCTGGCTTAACCGACTTCATTGCTCCCCAGGCTCTACAAGTACGAAGAAAATTAAGTCAGTGAAGTTTAGAACAAAAGGACTAGAGAAGTGATGGAAGGAATCTGAATGCGAATGGTGAAAGGTACTTGGAGGACAAAGTAAAAACAGGAATGCATTAGGATAAGCTTTCTGCTAGTGCTGTCCAAGTTCCTTGCCCATGGGTAATCAGTCTGCATAGACCTGCAAGACTGGAGACAAATTTCTAATGTTCTGTTCCAAAAACATTTGCTCAGAGCATTATATTCAAAAGCATTAGCAAAGAGGAAGAATTTTGTGCTCTACAGATCTGTCACTGCCACAAAGCAAAGACAGCTGTTATCTTAAAAGCAGATGTCATGGCCAAATAAAGAGAGTAAGAAGGACCCATCAGAACAGGAGTCCTAGTAACACTGTCCAGAATCCTTTTGCAGTCAAGACACAAAGCTCTCTACCATCCGATAAACATAATAATCAAAAGAGGGTAGGGGGGGAAAAAAACAGAATACAGAGTGGATGGCACTAGTTCAGTTTATTTCTAAAAATCTAGATGTGCCTGATGCTTTGCCATAGCACCTTCACTGGCACAACATCAGGGATGCACCAAGAGACAACCTATTGGGAAAATCTCAAGACAAAGGGAATGCCACCTGTTTTTTCCCTACAGAATATTTATCAGAATATTTATCAGAATACTACAGAATATTGGATAAACAAGAAAGCTACACCAACAAAGCTGCAGATGTCTCTTTGGTGGCATAACTTTCTCATTTTAGGACTCAGAAGGAATCATACCAGTACAATCAGTCACAACACGAGTAACTTCTCCAGTAAAAAGAAATAAATACCAAATTCCAAGCACCTGTTCAAAATTTCTGTGGAGCTTTACAATCAGACTGCACTCAATTAAGAAGATGGTTTCAGAACTGCCAAGAGGAAGATGGTCTACTCTAACTTCACAGCTCTGAAAGGTGATCTGATAACAGCTTTAGACAGTGCAGGAACGGGGTGTGAATGCATGGAATTTCTGATACCTACCTGAGTGTCTCTGAGATGCGATATAAAGCCTTTGAAATGAGGCAGGGAAAAACCTTTACAAAAAATGGAAACAGAAATTCACACCTATTTTATGAATAGGCAAGAACACGAAATACACCACATAAATACATCTCTCTCTGAAAACATGAATCTCTGCAAAGTCTGACCAAAAGGTTTCAAGACTCTGATATACAAATGGAGAAATTCAACTTATGAAAATTAAGGTGCATTTTGAAATGAAAATTCAAAACCTTCAAGGAATCCAGAAACATCATCAAAACAGAAGTGTGCATGCTTTCAAAGGGAGAAGAAAATAAACGGAGCTAATTGAAGCAGTCTCTTCAAACACTTAGACAGAAAAATGCAGTACTGCAACTATATGACTACCATAGGATGGGTAAGAACCCAACCAAAGCACGTATCCAGGAAGAGGGAGGAAAGGAAAGAAGGAAAAGGTTGATAATACAGAAAGTAACTACAGGAATACACTTTTATTTAAAAACAGAAGCAGAGATCAGCCTTTATACTTCTAAGGAGACTGAAAAAAGACAAGAAAGCAAACTAAGCATGAGCTTTGCATGTTAACAGCAAGCCCTACTACCATACAAAGTAAAAAAGAAAAGGGAAAAAGAAACAAGTGTCTATTCAAAGCATTTTAACAAAACATAAGCTTTCAGTTATGTGAAAAACACTAGACTACCTGGCAATTATTCCACCACTGGAATAATTGTATCTCTAACTTACAGCGTAAACCCGTAGCAAAGGAGATAATATAAGGCTTTAAGACGTGAAACAGGAGTTTCATTCTCCCAAGTTAGCACATCTTGTAAAAACTCTCAAGATACCGAGGTATAATTTTTATATTTAGAATGCTTTTTACTTCAAGATGTATTTATAAATGTTCTGGCAGGAAATACAAGCACGCTGAAGTTTCTAGCTGTGGTCAAAGTTGGAACGCTTGAAGAAGTTACTCAACACTATAACACTAATAGTCCTGAATTACATCTAGGCAAATAATTAAAATGCTCTATTTTCAGCATCATTAAAGATCTATCTTTGATACATTTTTGGCCATGGTTTATTTGCAACTTTTAAAAGGGATTAAAAGCCTACAGGCATTTCTTTTTTCACACTGAAATGTTAAAATTCATTTTTCTGAGGGAATTTAGTGACAAGAAGCAATAGTCTACAAGGATGAGTCACATCCCTTTCAATTAAACCAGCTAAAACGTTTTTAAAGAACACTGTTGTCACAGATTACTGTTAGCCACTCTGCTGCAAAACATCATAGTATTGCTTTTAACTAGAATTAACAACTTCCAGTTCATTACCCATTAAAAGTTCATCTACAGTGACTCCATTAATACAACAAGGCTGCTGGCATTGTGCTTTCTTCTTTAAAGAGAAGTCCCTGGGACTAAGATTGTACATTCAAAAAACTGAGTTACTATAAAATTAATAAACAAACAAAACCAAAAAACAATTCAACAAGAAACACATTCTTTCAACGCAAAATTTTGCTGACAGCCACACAAACCCACTGCTTGAGTATTCTAACAGGCTCAAAATATCCTTTTCATTGAGCCACAACAACAACAGAAAGAAATGCAGACAAAGTAAATAGAGCAATTTCAGTAGCAATGATATTAAACTCAAAATGTGATATCTGCTTCCCCACCAAACGCATAAATTTCCAATTTAAATGATGTTCATAAAGAACATTCTACTAAAGTCAGATTAAAGAAACAAGTGATCTACACACAGCATTAATAAACTTAGACTAAACTTAGAAAAAGTTTGAAATCTTCAGCATTTTTCACAAGAAACTTATGTTCTTGTCTCCAAGTCTTGTCTCTACCTGAACAGTAGACTTTCTGAAGTGCTCTGTACTCAAAGAAAAGCTTGAAATTGCACATTGTTCTCACAGCCAGCCACAAATGTAATCAGCATGTAGTTTTGTTGAAAGCTGCAAGTTTTAAGGGGGGTGCATAGAGGGGGACCTCCTCCTCTCCCAAAAAATGGTGCCCAATTCCCTTTTTGTTTCAAGAGAAACTCAGACTTCATACGGTGGCTGACAGTAAGAGTGCAAAAAGAAACGCTACTGCGATAATGTCTATGTGGAAGCATCCAGTGTAAACGATAAAACTTACGAAGCACCTTGTCCAGACTCATTTTATTATCAAAAGCTGAAAGAGGCAGTACGTTCATTTGTTCCTCTGCAATGACAGAGTTCACAAACTGGAAAAAGTAACTGCCTTTATTCAACTTAGCAAATACAGCTGATGCTTACGAAGACCAGGACAGTTATTTTAATGGTATTCTGGGTCAGCTGCTCTTGTTACTTTGCAGAAGAAATCTACCTTTTCTCTAGTTAACTCTTAGCACTACTATCTTAATCACAGAACAGTAATTCACTTGAGATTCATATAGTCCAACAAAAAAAGGCTGCTCTTTCTCCATTTAGAGCCTGCAAAAATAAAACAAAAAACAGACAGCATACCACAAGCAAACTGTCAGTTTGCTCATAAAAGATCAAGAGCAAGTCTTGCGCCTTGACAAGTCTTTGAAGTGATGCCTCTTGGATTAGCTAAAATTCTGTGTAATAGGAGTTGTGTAATTGAGCGGAACTGAGGAAGAAAATACATCTTTTGTGACACTTCCACGAAAAGATATTTGTGCCTTGCAAAAATTACAGTTTTTTGGAATACAGCACTGAAAATCCTAGAGAACTGTAAAAGTGATTAAATACTTCAGATAAATTCACAACAAGGTGTTCTACAGTACCTAAAATATAAAAAAGTTACAGACAGTACTCCACAATGGAACCTGTTGTCACACTATACAAACTTTTGTTGTTCTGTATCTTAATCTGTATTACAGTGACACACGTAAACAAATGTTTTCATACAGATTTTTGCTATGTATTTGCCAACTAAAAATACTAAAGTACTTCACAAAAAGTCACTATTTTTTCCTGCATAAACAAAAAGGGTAGTGATAGCTTATTAGAGAGGCAGTCAACATACAAACCTATATTTTTACTGATAAAATTTTGCAATTGATGAGAAAAACTATTCTGTTTGCTTTGTTGACTTGTCACATGCAGTTTCTGTTTTCCATAGAGCAATAAGAAAAACATCAGAATTAAAACAGAAGATGCAGCTCCAGAAATGACAGAAATGTCTGGAGGTGGCGTTCAGAATGAGATATGAGTAGATACAAGTCTTTCAACATTTTGAAAGCTGACAGTCTAACACTTTTGAATGTCTCATAGCAGATCCAAAAAACTGCCACTGCAAAACACACCATTTTCTGTTTTGAATATACTTTGATTTTTCTTCAATGTAACTGAATAGCTACATACTTAAATTTAAAAAAAGCCCGAATCGTAAACCTAATATTCTTTATCCCAGTAACAGAAAGAACAATCCGCAATTCAGAGGTTATATCAATCACTTAATGAATAAATGGAAGCAAATAATTCATGATAGCAGAATAAACTGAACAAAATAATATTTAATCTTTAAAACAGCAAAAATGAAAAAATACAGAGTTTGTGCAACAGTACACATAAAAATACTACCTAAGACAATTATAAAACCAAAAAGCGTAATGATGGCAGGCATCACCAGGACAGATGAGAAAAAAAAGGTTGCTGATTGGAGTAATCTCATAAAAAGTTTTTAATTTCATCTTAAAGCCATAACTTATTACACAGATGTCACTTCAGAGTATTTAAATCTACTAAAGTAAAAGAAGAAAAGTCTCTTGGGGATGCCCAAAAGAGTGAAAATATTTACCCCGGGCATAGCTGCCAAGAGATACATAGCTGTTAAGCTGCTTAAAATATGTTTTCTTCTGTGTAGCTCAGAAACTACATAAAATCACAACATGAAGTAGATTTTTTTTTTTTCCATTGAGGGGGGAATTGACACACTAAACCATCTTGTGGAATAACAGCAGCCTCATTTAGTGTATGGAAGTGCATTATAAATACTTCCATTAGAGAGATACACATTAGAATATAGCTAGGTGGAAACAAAAGGTAAGATAACACATGAAAGCATATTTGAACACTTCAGTGAAGCTCAAAAGTACTGTTTAAAGCCAGGAAGCTTGCTGAGTTAAAAGTATGACCAACCTCTTGGCTCCTAGTCAGCACGTCTAACACATATTAATGTACCGCCTGCCTTACACTACCCCTGTCAAGTATGTTAATTAACACTTTCCCAACATATGTGTAAGCAAATCCACTGCTAATCCTCTCAGAATACTACCATAAATTCCAAACCCCGGAAATTATTTTTACAGCACAATGCTTACCTTGCCTTCCTTCTTCACTAATAAAGTTGGAGAGGAAGAAGCAATTATTCCTTACAGGAGAAGAGGAATACCTGTTTCAGTCATTACTGCCATGAGGGATTAGTGGATCTGGGACAATAACAAAACTGCCTCATTTCTATCCCAGACATTCTCTTAGCTTTACTCTCTTCTACATTATTTCATAGGGACCCTCCACTAAAGTCAAATGCTGTAAAAATTTCACCACTCCAAAGACACTTTTCCAAAAACCTCAGAAACAGCTGCTCATCTCCTTATGATTATCACATCTCCTTATGATTATCAAGACTTTCTACCTTAATTAACAAGTACCATTTTAAATAAAAGCATTGCTTGTCCTATTCTTCTACACACAGTTTGTCATAAAAATCACAAAAACAAAGCATTATCTTACGCTTAAATTACATTTCTCTGAACAGCCTGCTTCTAGTATCTTATCCTATCAGAGATGACACAGAAACAAAGTAAAAAAAAAAATGTAAGAAAAAAAGCCTTTGGGAACTGCATTAATTTAAGCACATAGCAAAAGCATGTTGTGGGACAAACAATAACTTAGAATTCCTACTTTGTTTTCCTATAGTCCTTTAACTGGATGGAGAGACAAACAGCCTTAAATTTATGCGATGACTTTTGTAGAATGATCTCACTTTTGCAGAATTATCCCAAAGAACTAAAAAAGGCATGAACAACACAGCTCAAGAAAGCATACTCAGAGACAGTTATCTCAATTTAATTAGTACAGGAGAGTGTTAATAGGACTAATTAACTACATCTAAATTCTTTGGATCATAATTTCAAGAAATAAAAGATAAGAGTGTGAGATATTAATGCAAACAAAAGGAATGAGGACTTATCCTAGAATTTCTAGTTAACATATGCGACCAGTAGCAGGATTTTTTCCCCCATCTTAAAAGCAGAGCCAGTGCAGTCTGCCTGTAGCTCCATAAGTCATAAATAACGTTCCCTACAAAGTGTTCAATAAGTCTTTAATGACTCTATTCTTGAAGGTTAAAGACTATCTGATAAGGTATACCTAAGGTGACAACCACAACTGCACCAACTAGGCAACTTTTATTCATCTTGCATTTTTAGAAAGTCTTTAAATAAATTTACTCCAAAATACAGTGCAAAAACAAAAGATAAAATTAGCATAGCTTACATGTCTGCACAGGTAACTAAATATAAGACACAAAAATGGAAATCTCAGTAGATTTGCAAGTTGAATCTATACCTTCCCACAGAAAAATCCAGCAATGTACTTGAGAGATGTAATTACTACTAGTCAGAAATTCATACCTCTAATTCTATAAGTGCTGCAGTAACTGCATCTGTTGCAAGAGCACCAGCCTGTAGCTTTTCAATTGCCTGTAAAACAGAATGTTTAATTGATGATGAGGAAATTCTAATATTCTATGACTAAGCCCTACATTTTCCTAGTCCTACACAAAACAAAATCTTCACCAAATTAGTTTAAAACGTAAGAGGACATAAAAAGAGGCACTGGAAATAGTCAGCATGCACTATGCGAGGGCAGATCTGAAGGCATGATTTTACTACTCAGACATTGCGATGCTGCATTTAGTAGGAGACTCCCACACAGTCAAATTTATAGCAAAATAAATTTGTATACCCCAAGTGTCCTCAAACACTTAATGTTTCAGTCAAAAAGTTTCTAATTTTTCTTCCAAGATTCAATAAAAACCCCTAGTACCATATATGGCAATTGTCACGAAATTGAATAGAAACTACAAGTAAGCTCATTTAAAAGCCAACAGGCGAAAACAAATAAACCTAGACAATGTTATCTTCAAATTATATACACACACAAAAAATGAACTTCTAGAGCCTAATAATATTTCTTAGATCCATACTGGACAAGACCTTACAGTCAGGTTCTCTCAGGGAACCCCAGAAAATTACTATAGCTGCATCTTCAGTTGCAAGACAAACCTGCAACTGTTTATTGCTCATACAAGTTATTTATGTCGGCTACCTAGCTTAAAGAACCTCAAATTAGACTTAAATTCATCAGCAAACAACCTTTTTTCACACATAACTAGCTGGAAAATTAATACCATCAGGGCTAATGCTCAACTTTAAAGAAGCTACTGTTAAGTTTGGATGACTTTTGAGGCTTCTCATTACAAAATTAAATCGGTATTAGGATTGAGAAACATAACTGTAAAATTAAGTGATAATTATCAGTGGCCCAACTCTGAGACTCTTATAAAAAGCCTGCCAAGCTCCCCAGCTCCTTCTCCCTGGAGAAACCAAAAGGCGTTAGCAATTTTGAAGAAAAGTCTTCCAGCTTCTCATTCAACACTCAGTAGACAGGACTTGCCAGTTCCAGAGCTAAGTTCTTGGAGGATACAAAAAGAAAAATTAATTTAAATGGAAATAAAAGTCTTGCCATTTCTCCCTTTCCAGCTTTGGGAAGAGGGTTTTGATTTTTTGTTTTGTTTTTCATGTTTCTACCTCCCCCCCTTATTAAGAAGTTAAGAGCTATCAAGAAGAAAAGAATTCTAGAAATCCCTGTATTCATTGCAGTCTAGATGCTGGAGCTTAAACAAATCCAAAGAGAATGGACATTGATGAAAGAAAAATCCAGACACCACATTTAGCTCCAGAAATCCCAGAGCCTCAGCAGCAGTGCAGGAAGCTGTAGGAATACCACGTTGGTACCACTGTAACACCTCCTGTTCCCCTGCTCTTCCTTTGGTGTCTGCTATTTGCCAGCACTGATGAGAAGGCTGCTGCACCTCATGGCCATGCACTCCATTGACTCTGTATCATGTTAACTCTTGCTGCTCCATTTTAGCTCTAGAAATGCATACAGCCTGAGTAGCTAAACCCAGATATGCCCATTCACACTGAAGGGATAACACTATATTTCTTCTGTACCAGTACAAGCCTAGGGATCTGGTAAGACATACCTTCTGACAGGCTCTTTTGCACACATGCTTGTATTCTTTAGCTTTGGATTCGGAATGATAACCTGCACCTACAATCAAGGCAAAAGGAAGAGAGATTATACTAACTGTCAAACTATATCCTATAGTTTGCATAAAGGACTAAGATACAGACAGATACAGCCTTCCTTATTCTAGATTACAGTGGCATTTCATTCTTGATATCAATGATTGCCAATATTATGCATTCCAACATAGATTCAAATATACTCAGCAAAATATAGGATATAGAGCATACATGCAGAAGCATACAGGTAAAAATCTCAGCATCATACAATCTCTTTATATAAACACTCTGCAAGAGATTCCAGTTTTCCTCATTCTGGGAGGATTTTCAGCATGGCTTTTTTTATGTATTGCCCTTTATTGGGCAACAACCTTGGGTTTAAATCAAACTCCAATTTTCCTTTTACCACCGATTCGCAAGTTTGCTATTACCATTCTGTTCATCTTCTCCTGTTTATGCTACGTTTTTAGAGCTCATTACTCCTGTTTTAGAACCTGGAGAGTTCCTGGAAATAAAGATCATACATTCTTTTTCATCTTTTTCTCCTTTTCAGTCTTAATGTCTATCCTGTTCCACCTAACCATTTTGCCCTGCTTTTCAGCCATTGCCCCCTATTTTATCAGTGCCCACTATTCAACCAAATACAGCATCAGAAAAATAGCACACTGATATTTACATTCCAGCTTCTTCCATTTTCCTATTTTCTGAACTTGAAAAACGTGCTTGTATTTATCTCAACTTCCCTTTCCTCACCTCTAGAAATGTTAGCTTTGACAAATCCTAATAAATTAAGTTTTAACACTGCAAGTGAAAGAAAAAAGAATTTTAAACAGAGTAAAGTAACCCAGTAAAGGACAACATGTTGAACAATTCTATTTGCTCTTAAAATAGAATACTAGGGCTGTCAAATATCAACCCAGAATAAGTTCTTTGAGGCTCTGGGGTTTTTTTTTACCTTCAGGATTATATAAACCAAGTAGCATGTTGGTTTTTCAAATATTTTAGGTGTCACCAGGCTACTTTGCTCAATTTCACCTCATGTCATCTCATATATGCTAAAAACAAATATACGGCCAGATATAAGCATCACTATTATTTTCAAGATTAACAGTATTTAAGAAAGAACCTATTAGAAAAGAATTTATGAGAAAGACACACATCATTTTTGTATTACATTTGAGTAGATGACCTCTTCATTACACCTGGAAAAAATCAATAGTAATCACTTAAATACGAACAATATAAAAATATAGACTTGAAGCAAAACTGTCAAAAAGGATAAAAAAAGTGAAGTTCTGCAACAAACTGCCTAAAGAGGTTTCAAAAAGTCTTAACTAGACAGTCCTTACAGACAAGCTAGACAAGAAACCATCAGTAATGAAACAACTATGTTTGATCTTTCTGTAGGGTAAGGAAATAGCCTCAAAGATCTCTCACATTTTGTAGATTTCCCAAGCTTAGCAGGTAATTAAAGGATTTCACATCTTCCACCCATTTAAATTCAGGGTTCTTGTTTGGGGTTTTCTTTCTCAAGGAGAAAAAAAAAACCCACACCATTCAGAACATCCAAAAACTTACATTTTGATTGATAGTTTCCAAGATCCAACTTCCAATCAAACTCTCCACTGCCAGATTTACATCCAAACTCAATGTCACTTCATTAACATAATAGTTCAGTATGAAATTTTAGTTGTTATTTAGTTTGTATATGCACTATTTCCATTCCAGCTGTTGTGCTTCTGCGTCTTACCTGCATGGACAAGCACAAATCCCACTCGTTTCCCCCCTTGGGTTTGCTTTGTTTCGGGCTCTTTGACCACCACTTTTACAGCTGTAACCTGAGACGATTTGGAAGGTAACACTTCTACTGAACTTATCCCCTTCTCCATGATCATACATTAGGATCACCATCTTCTACTGGAAAAGAGCATCCTTCCATTCAAAAATAAACTCTGGAGAGGAATCATCCTAAAACCAAATCACATGCATACATTAGACAGTGATTTCAAAAGACGAATTTCATACAAATAACTTCAGAAAGAACTTCTGGAAAAGAGGTTTGGAACAAGGAGAGTATGCCTCTTGAAAGAAAGGTTTCTAAGTTCTTCCTCTTCCCTAGCTAACAGTATTAATGAGACGTAAAATAATCAAAGTCCATGTTGCAAGTTGAAATCAGCCTTTTCATTACGACTTAACTTGATCCTAATAATCTTTCAGACATTGTAGGGAATAGTTATTCTAAAGATTGCCCATGACTGAGAGAAAGCTGCTTTCCATGGTCTCCTTTTATTCACCAGTACAACTTACTTCTCCACCCATTACACCTCATACCTAACTAGTTTTTAATGTGATGGTGCTCCACAGCCACAATCTTTCCTTCTTGAAAGTGTCATTCCCTGCTTGTGTGGAAAGTCCTAAGCAGCACTGTATCCATGCTGGCAAAAGCTGGAAGGTGGTATATATGTTTGCATGGCATAATTTCTTGTCCTCAAATCACGTACTGACATCTGCCTGCATGATTTTGTGTCTACATTTTATGTAGGCAGTATAGAAATCCTGCCTGAACACAAATTCAACAGTCACATAAGTTATGAACATGTGCTCCAGAGAATCGTAGCACGAGTAACACTTAAAAATGCCATACCTTTTCCTTTCTTTTCAGGAAATAGCTGTTTAAGATCCTATAATGAACTCCTACTCTTACATACCTTTTCATCTCCTACCCTTATTATTCTCCATTAATTTGCAAGGGGGAAAGAAAAAAAAATTAGCTTCTTTATGGCATAGTACTTCTAAAAAAATGGCAAATAAGCCTAATGCAACAAAAGAAAGCTTGCCTAGATAAGTGTAAGGATCACTACCAAGATTATTAGTGAACCACAACATGCTTAAGTTGAGATCAAGTAATTTAGTAACCCTATTTGGCTTTGATCTTAACCCTGAAGTGTTTATAGAATGTTTATAGAAAGTTAATGGGAAAATTGTCAGTGATTTCTAGTATATGAAACAAAACCACCCCCAAGTTAAAGTACAGAACAACGTATTTTTCAGGAGTCAGAAAACAAATTTGGTGTATTCGCTGTTCCTCTTACCCACAGCCTAATACATGTTAATCCTGACACAATACCATTTCTCTAGTTCAGCAGGTAAAATTAAAACCAGAGATAATCTACATGTTGAATTAATTCAGGAATAGAAAAAGCATATAGTGTTAATGCATGAATGGATAAAACCTCTGTAACATATTAAGATATTCCAGTATGATGTCTGTCACTACTACCACCTCGAAAAGGACTACTTGTAACCTAAGAATACTAGAAAGTGAATAGAAGTGAAAAAAAATGAGATATTTAATACATCGAATTCAAACCACAGATTTTGCAAATACTATATGGCTTACTTCAGTAATTAAATACCACTTTATTTAAACAACCAAAACAACACAAATGATGTTTAGCAAGATTCAGCACTGGCACAGAATAAACTTGCTGGTTTACCACAACCATCCTTTCAATAATGAAAATTAGCACAGCTTTCTAGGAAGTTATTTATTTCCGCTCATTTTTTCTTCAATGCTAAACATATACAGGTATCTTCATATGTTTGTAGATTTACTTTTTAAAATTAAATATGAACTTCTTATTGTTGTTATAATTATAAATATATATATTTATAGAAAATGAAACACTACTGCAACATACAGACTCTACAGAGAAAATAAGCGTTTATGGACTACATCCAACTGTAATGATCCCCTGCACAAACTTCAGAGGTAAAATTAAAGTCTTTTTACTTTTACTTCTTTTTTGCTAATAATAACTAAGAAAGCTCCAGGTCACAAGCTGAAACACAGTCTGTTTGCTATGAACTCTGCTTTCCTGAGTCTTATTACCACACAGAATGTCATTACAGCAAGAGGCATGACGAAGACTTAAGTAAGATGACAGAGGAGCAGATAAGTAACATACATTCTTGCAGAATATGAAAAAATAGTGTGCTGCTAGTGAAAGTAATAACAACAGTAGTTAAGTTGCTTTTGAAAATTAAGATACAGGTGCCACTTAAACTCATACAGTAACTCCAGACTGAAGACTCTGTTTAGGCCTTTACATACACTTAGGTCTGATGATGTGTTCATTTTTACCAGCCAATGTACAGCCAACCTATCTCAGTTTACTTCAGTTCATAACTCCACATCAACTCAATTTTGTCAAACCCCTCCCATCTCAAACCGTTCTACGAGCCCTTTCAAATTTTGCTCACAAACCTGCTGCTTCCACTTGCTAAACTGCCGTTGGACCCAACCTTTCCCTTTCTCGCTTCTTCTATGATTTACCTGTTCTCCGTCCTGGCTCTCACGCATGCATCACTTCTGATCTTATCCTTCCTCATTACATAGTTCATCTGTACAGCCACATGGAAGAATATACTCTAGTTCAACTCCTGAAGAAGACGAACCGTAATGATTTTACCACAGTAGCCCAAAGCACTTATTGCACTGAAAAACTAGTACTGAAATCCTACACGGGCACTCAGAAAAACGTAAATAAACAGAGCCTCACACCCAGGACAGAAAGAGTTACCCGGTCTTGCAGCACGCTTGCCATAGACACTACCCTACTAGCCGGGACGTGCCCCCCAGCGCTGCCCCCGAGGCCCAA
>VXBH01003252.1:229797-322057 GCA_013400035.1 Rynchops niger
CCCTCCCCCGCCCCCGCCGCTGTTCCGCCTCGCGCACACCCGGAACCGCCCGCCCGCCCGTTGCCTCGGTGAAGATGAGGCGTCCCGCCCACCGCCTCCCTCCCATTGGGCCAGGCCAGCCGAGAGACCGGAAATGGCGTACAGGCGATTGGCGGGCGGGAAGCCGAATGCCGCTCCCAGTTGCTGCGGAAGAGCCAATCGCGGAGGGGAGAGGCGGGGCTCAGCGCGGGAGAGGGCGGGGCGGTGTTCTCTCAGGCGGGGCGGGCCGCGGGACGGCGTTCGGTTCAGGGGGCTCCTCCGGTGGCCGGGGGGCGCTCAGGGGGTGCCTGCGAGATGGAGCGGCCTGTGGGAAAATGGCGGCCGCGGCTTCCCCGGGAGGATGGCGCAGCCCGGGCAGGAGGGAGTCGGGCCCGGGGCTGTGAGGTGGGAGATGGGGGCGACCTACTCACCTGCCTGTGGAGCAGCTCTGCACTCCAGCACCTTCTCCCGGGTGCTNCCCCAGCGCTGCCCCCGAGGCCCAAAGCTCTGCCCAGTGCTCCCTGCACAGAAACCAGTGCCGCAGCGGGACGAAGGGACGGAGACACGGAGGCCCCCGCCCCCCGGGCGGCCGCCAGGAAGAGTTCGGTTCTAAGAGCTCTGGGGGTTTGACAGTTCGAGGCCTGAGGGAAGCTCTGCCCGGCTCCCCCTCAGGGAGGCCAACGGCCGCCATCGCCATGGCAACTCCCGGGGTCGCCCCCGCCCCCCGGGGAGGTGGGTGGGGCCTCAGCGGCGGGGGTGACGTCACCCACGGGACCCCGCGCGGCCGCCTCGCGGCGCGGCCGTTATGCCCTACCGTCCCCCCTTCCCCCCCCACCCCCATCCCAGAGCCCTGAGGTGGGGGGGTAGGCGGGCATGGGGAGGCGGGAGAGGGCAGGTGNAGAGCCAATCGCGGAGGGGAGAGGCGGGGCTCAGCGCGGGAGAGGGCGGGGCGGTGTTCTCTCAGGCGGGGCGGGCCGCGGGACGGCGTTCGGTTCAGGGGGCTCCTCCGGTGGCCGGGGGGCGCTCAGGGGGTGCCTGCGAGATGGAGCGGCCTGTGGGAAAATGGCGGCCGCGGCTTCCCCGGGAGGATGGCGCAGCCCGGGCAGGAGGGAGTCGGGCCCGGGGCTGTGAGGTGGGAGATGGGGGCGACCTACTCACCTGCCTGTGGAGCAGCTCTGCACTCCAGCACCTTCTCCCGGGTGCTTCGGCCCTTCGGCCCGCTTTCGCCAATCTCTTGCTCAAGCTCCAACATGAGACGCAATAGGATATACTTTATATAAAAGATGCTCCTGAGCCCTCTAGATTAAACAGATTTCAACTCTTCCCCATTTTTCTTTCCGTAAAAGTGAGTACAGCATGTAGCTGTGGCAGTGGTTCCTGCTACAGCGGACAGTATTACTCATTGCCTGCAAACCAGGAGTTAGGAAATCACCTGCTTCGGCCGAACTACATCTTTAAAGGGAACTTTCACAAATCAAGTTTCTACCGAACTTCCTCCGACACTGATTTAATTCACTAGCCAAAATACATTTCAAAGCAAATATTAACTAGTAATAGGTTACTTAAGACTTCTTACCGTCATTACCACATAAGACAAACATAATTTGATCTCACTCACCTTTGTAGGGAATACATTTCAGCCTGTGGCCACCATGTTGTAGACAAGTTATATTGTGTATTTAACAGAAACTTGAGCATTGAACTGTGGACAACCAAACAAAAAATCTGGAAAGTAACCTTTTCACCCTCAGACTTTATTCCATCTCCAGTGTCCTAATCCTATGTAGGATCTTCCCCAGGCATTCAGGAGGCTCCTTCCTGGCCTGCCTTATAATCACAGAAACCCTTTTTATGGCTTTTTTCCCCAATGAATAACAACGTGCTTCCATTAATTTTTGTATTATTGACATTTTGTTTTCAAAGACCAGCTTTAAATTTTTTTAACGATGCAAAAAAAAATGTCAAGAACAAATGCAAGTCTCCTTTTTCAACACACGTTTCTGGCACACAGAACTATGTGGCTTATGGAAATCAGCTTTTGTCTTCCACGTTACCAGGTGCTTCCTCTTCTGTTGGATAAAACTGTAAGGAAACAATGTGAACTCCACAAATCCTTAGAAAATCTTTGGCCTCCCTTCACAGATTTCAACGCGAGGTCCAAATCCCAGTTGCGACTTGCTCTGCTGCCAATTTTTTTGTTTAAAAGTCCTCATTATTCTTGATAGTGGTGCTGAAGTGAACCGCGGAGATTCCACTAAGTACTTTTTTTTGCCTCTCAGATGGCAATAGTTACATTTGAGCTAGGACAGCCTAATTTTGGGGGAAAGGGAGGGTGTTGTGTGGAAGTGTTGCCTTCTGGCTGCAGCCTTTCTTCAACACACAGCGTTGGTCGCTACCAAAGCAGCTTCAATTTGACCTTGTGCATTCACCTCTATGTCTTGCATAAGGTCCTACACACCTTCTGCCCCCCATTCTCCCTTTCTCTGTTCACCTCTCCTGTCTGTTGGCTAAGAAAGAGGCAGCACATGTGGCTGACTCTGAGCTACACATATTTTGACTTGACCCTTCTGTCAAATCTCCTTGAAGTTGGCCAGCAGGTTCAAATTAGGAAGGCAGGCTGACAGACTGATGGATGGACAGCCTGATCATGGAGCCTTTCTTTCTTTTGAGGGGAAGCTAAAAACATCCTTGATGTTTGGTCCTACTCCATTCTCCAGAAAAACTGGATTTCAAATCCAAACGTCTGGTTTCACTTGGTTTTTTGATGCTTTTACTTAACTTGTCCCTTGCTGCCGGTGACAGTTTTCAAACCGGCCAAATATTTCTTGGTTTTTCCTATTTTCTGGTCCTTGCTCTTCTCTAGATTTGTGGTACTGCTCCAATAAAAAGGTCATATCATTCTGTAAATCATTCCTCAGCATACAAGTTTGAAGTGAAAGGCTTCCTTTATTCCTTTTACAAAGTTTCCAGCTGTGTTTTAATGCCTGGTTTTGTTCTATTTCTTGTTGATTATCTTAAATTTCTTGCGCTATGTCTGTGTTTTGAAGCAGACTACTAGTTTTACTTCCTAATTTGATAAAGAGCTTATCTGCTGCTTTAATTTATTCTGAATAAAAGGGGCTCTTCCAGCCCAGTGGCTTCAGTGAGGCTTCATCTCACTTGCTGTACTATAATGAAACGATTAGTTAAATAAAATCTGAGGTAAGAATTCAGACATGGATGCTACTGCTTAATTAATTCTCAGAACTTCGTATTGTTTTAATACTGACACCCTCATTTCCTAAAAGAAAAGCTCTGAGAGTGGATACTTTTGGGGTTGGCTTTTTTTTTTTGACCAGATGTTGAGCGGCGTGACCCCATGTGCTCAGTAAGAAGAATTTAAATGCATTTGCAGCCCAGCAGACCCACAGACATTCACGCGGGTACAAGCACATCCCTACACAATGCAACTGAAAACTTATCCTTTGATCACGATTTTAAGAAGCGTTCTTCTCCGGAGGCATGAGCAACATTCAGTTAGGAGCTGTGTGCCAGGGCTACGCGTTTGCTGTTCAACTCAGTGAGTTGCTTAACATCACGCCAAGCAAAATCATTTCCCTCAGCTCAGGGGAACAAGAGGAAGTCCAGCCTCTCTCTGCTGCCTCACTACTCCCATTTCAGACTCAGCAGTATAAACTCTTGTCAAACAGGGTTAGGGTGGATGCCCTATACATGTCCTATGGTTCCTCCACCAAGGAAATTCCTTGCAGAGATAAGTTTTGGAGCTTCTTTGTGTAAGTCTGGGCAACACAGCACATGTCTGTGAGGTTCTGTCAAATCAGGCCCACGTGCCTGACAACATACATTCAGGTATCACACTGGTTTGTTACAATGATGTGGACAAAGAAATGGGAGAAACCATTTGATACCTCTGCTAGTTACAACCCTCTAGGACTGCTGATTTTTATAGGTTTCTTCAAACCTATAGCAAAGTAATTTAGCTACTTCACTTCAAGGTAGACTATAATTTGAAGTTGGAGATCCTAAGCTGTAGCCTTCAGGCACAGTGAAGGAGAATAGTTAATAGTTGAAGACAAGAAAGGCAGGATTTTCGTCACAGTTTAGGTCTCCTTTCTAATAATTCTTTAGCTTTTTTGTGCAGCAACAGGAGAGCTGCTTTGAATAGAGATCTACTTTATCCCTCCTTTACAAAAGGAGGTATTCCAGGCCACAAATAGCTGAACCTTTATATTGGGAGGTTTTTTTGCTTTTGGACCTGTTAAAGGACAGCAGTGCTGAGAAAAGGCAGTAGAAGAGGGGAAGACTCATATCCATCTCCTATCCCTTCTGACCCAGATGAGAAGACAGCCTTAAACCATCATTTCAAGACAACTTCAAGGTTTTAACAAAGAATATGTCCGGGAAGTGGCCATGTAGAAAAAAAAAAGGCAAGCACATAGAAATACAGCCCTACATCGACCATTCCAGATTAGTTTTGGAACTTTGCAACTCAGTAAACAGAAAAAGAAGCTGAATGCACCAACAAATAGGAACAGGAAATGTTATCTGAATGATTGCACATGAAAGGAGAATAGCATCTGAAGGCCATTGTAAAGGCTGGAGTCAATCCCCTGAGATAACATGTTTTTAATCCCTCTGAAAGACTGGCAGATCTTTGCAGGTAGCGTAAATAAGCCTGCAATCTTCTCCAGGCATGCTTGTTGTTTCCTCTGCACATGAAGAGGCCCCTTCTTTGACTTCCAGCCCGTAAAATAATGTTTTTTCCAGATAATGAGCCGCTTTATATGAGGAAAATACTCTAGCATCCTGGACCTGTCTGAATAGCATTCCACATGCTCCCAGCTGCTCAACACCCACACACGGTTATTTCCAAAGCTCATTCCATCGCATCTCAGAAAAAACTCTTAATTCGATGTGATCGCGATCCTTTCTCAGCCAGCTTTCACAGTTGTAACTAGGTGGGGGCCAAATCATAAGACAGAGGACTTTTGAGAAATGAAACTTCAAATGTGCATTCACCAGCCGTTGCCAAAATAACCACTAGCAGTAAATCCCTGCAAGGTTTTGCCTTTATTCCTTAAAGATGGAAAGTGAGTTATATGTGTCCTGGGTACGTACTGCCCATTGTAGCAGGATAGTCATCTCCCCATCCACCACTATGGGAGATCAGGAAGCCAGAACTCACAGAACAGTGGTTTTCAGAGTCAGAGGTCATTTCTCTTCACGCCCGCACAAAGCATGGTGCAGATTTAAATATGACAATTTGAAAGTACATGCTTTGGCAAAACGAGCCAAGTCAGTGACTAAGTAAATCCAAGGCTAGATTTTCTCTACAGGTTTTATCATCTCAGTATTTTTATGGGGTTTGACCTGCGTGGTTGCTTTCTGCAGCTCTCCATAGGTAATGATTTAGTCCAAACCAAAGTTGTTTTATTGCCCTCAAGGTGTGATACAATTTCAATAGGGCAGTCTTCGCAACAGCCTCCTCTTCAAATCCTGTGATACTGATCCAAATGCAACAAGGAGAGTTCAGGATACTTAAATTCACTGTGAAGGTATAAGAATAACTGGCAGAATCAGTCTCTTATTGGGGAAGTTCTGATCTTCAGGATGTAAAATGAGAAGAAAAAAAAAAAAAAATCCATTCTCATCCCTCCAACTAGCTCATGAGCTCTATCTGCAAATTCATGTTTTGGAGAGGTTGAGATCGGTACAAAAATTGGTGCAAGTTTATTTCAGGATAGAGTTTGCACTTTTAGTCTACAGCTCTTTTAACGTGTGCTTTTAAGTTCATTACTGTTACCCCTCTTGTGTATATTGTACCTTTCACCTTTCACTTACAGCAAAGTAAGGCAGCCATTCTGTAATGAATGCATCTTTGCTCACCGAGGCAACTTGCTCTGCTGTCAAATGTGAATTTTGGGGCCCTTCAGAAAGCCAGCTAACTAAATTTAGTGATACGTTTCTGTTCCTTTTAGGTGTCATGGATCTGCTACACCTGTTTTGACGCTAATATAAGAGTGTTGCAAGAAGCTCTGTAGCCGTCATCTCGCGCGGCATCCTTTTGATTCAGTAGGGGCGATACGCAGCACTCTACTGTTCACCCCAGTTGGGGCATACATTGAAGAGGTCAGCCTGGTCTTCTGGATTTTGGTGATGATGATCCAAACGTGAGGCAGATGGGCTTCTATGAAGCATAATGGTTGGGAGCTTTATTTCATTAGAATAAATTAAAATTCAAAACCTGCTAACAAAACAGGTATTTTGCAAAGTCAAGCGCTTGGACACCAAAATATCGAACAATGAAGACTGATTCCCTTCATGACATTTTCACATCAGAGCACGGCTCATAGAAAAGCATCCATTTATGTAGCTGAAACAAATGCCAGAGCTGATTTCACACCTACCATGCTTGAGTTTCTCTCTGATATGATTTTCGTTCCTAGGCATTGGTATTTAGTTTCCTCACACAGAACTCTAAAATTCACCAAATGAGAAACATGCGAAAAAAACCCATCATCACTTGCAGTTGGTTTGGGAATTACTGACCTTCTTTCCCACCTCCAGCTGTCGGGACGCCCTTCAGGTCAAAACCAGAGGCGTCATTCATCACCGTATATGTTCTCAGGCTCTCTCTGTGCTGGTGCTGCTCGGTCCTTTTGCAGAAGTCTTTAAGGAAAAGGACCAGTGGCTCAGGATGTCCTGTCCTGCCCCAAAATCCTGCTAAAGCCCAGGGCATCCATTCTGGGGAGAGCTCACACACCCACTCCCTCTTTGATTGCCTGGGCATTAACCTAAGGGGAAAAGCAGATGGGGGAATGAGGAAGGGAAGAAGCTAATGCTTATGGGTTTTGCGCTCCACAGAAGTGGTTTTAACTCTTAATCACCTGTAGAAATCACAGCCATCCTAAAACAGTCATTTCGCTATTCTTAGTCCTTTTGGTAACCACTTCTGTTAAGACTTGTATTTTCCATGTAGAAACTGCCAACCCATCTGAGCCGTGGTTCAGCCACACACGTTGTAGGCTGCAAAGGGCAGTTTTTCTGTTCTGGTTCAGACTTACATTGCCAATCTTTGACTCATGCTGTCGGAAGTTGATACAACCCTTTCTGCCTCAGTAGTCCTTTCCCTCCTTCCTTGCCCCAGAAATATGAAGAGAGAAAGGTCTAAGTGCATTGGTCAGGATTTCAGTGCGACGCCAAAGGATTTGTGCAGTGCCAAGGAGTGCGTGGGATGCAGTCCAAGAGCAATTTGCCCATGAAAACGTGGCAACCAGCCTTTGGATCGGGTGTCTCTTTGAGAATGGGACAGGAGTGAGGTTTGCCAGGGCACTCACTGGAGGTTAGAAGCAATTTGGTTTAAAACTTGCATAGTCTCGCATGGCTGAAATACAGAGCTGGAACAGTTCTGAGCAGGGATTACTCATATGCTAGGGATGAGGAGGATATAAAGTAATAATGACCTTAAGTGACATTAATCTAGATTGGATCCAGAGCCCAGACAAAAATATTCCCATTTGTAACACCATACATCAAGCACAGAAAAATACACAAGACAATAGGTCTTTCTGCCACCTTGTCTTGCTTTTTTACCGGAATACAGTAACATAGGCTGGTGCATGAAAAGGTACATTCTTACATTCAGAAGGCTGCAGTTTTTTTAAAGTATTCAATGAAGCAAAGAATAATGAAAATTCCTGTGCCATCAGAACTACCCCTCTTGTTCTCGTCATAGCTACAAAACTGAGGTTGAGGTATTTAACTCATGATTTAAGACAAGTACAAAACAACCTAATTAACCTAGAAGTTTAAATATATATTATATATAACTTAAGTTTTTAAGTCTTCATTTAAAAAAAAAAACTAAACAGTGTTTTGGTTGGTTGTTTTGTTTGCTAAAAAACCATATGTGACATATTTTTGTGTAAGCACAACTTACTGTTATTTTTGGACACTACTGAAATATGAAAAGAACAAAAAACCAATTTGCTATTAATTGGAAATCATACATTTAATTTTTAGAAGGAAGGAATAATGGAAAACATACGTGGCTCTTCATCTCTGGTTGTCTGATCTTTCTCGATTTTTAAATAAATCAAACCCTCTTGTGATTTCCACTTGTAATATTAGATCTTTAAATGTCTGGCTTACACTCGAGCATGAGCTCTGATGGCTGCCAACTTGGAGACAAACTACTTTATACCAGACCTCCATAAGTTGCTAGAAAAATTAGTTCTGTCTCACTTTTAACAGTCCTGTTTTTTAATGTGTTATTTTACTTAATTGCCATCACTTTTGCTGGTTGCATGACATTTAGTGAAAGGGAAAAATAAAATCACATTTTAAAGTTCAGAGGTTAGAACTTCTAGAAGCTATTTTCATGTTTAAAAGGATGAGATGGTCAAAACCATCCTTTGTTTTGTTCACACCAAGGGTAATGAATTGCAAGGAATTCTAGATGAGACATGACCACTTCTTACCAGGCTTCTCTGATGTGCTTCTGCTGAAAACGGAAAGGAATAACTTCAGATTTTGTTAGCATTATGCTGGAATCACGGAGACTGGATGATGGGCCTTTGAGCCATTAGCAATTAGTTAAGTAATAACCTGATTTAAAAAAATGGGGCGGGCTGGGAGATGATTGAGACCTAATAATTTTATAAACAGACCAAAAATTTCCCATTTAAGATGCATGCTGGGACAGACCCTGCAGTTGTTCCCAACCAAGATGCCCCTCAGGACTCAGCAACTTGAGAACAACAACAAAGAAAAGAACATCTGATTAGATAAAATTACCATCCATTAAGCATTTACCCAAATATACATTACCACGCAGCAAAATTTTTTTCAACCAATAGTTAAAATCACTCTCAAGTCTACCCTCATATTTTTGTGCATTTTGTCTTGCTATGACTTCCACGTACATGCTTAGCTCCTAACTGGAAGAAGGTAGCCAGCAGATGTACGCGAAGGAGAGACAACATAACTTACACCATCTCATTTCAAAAAGCTGTCGCTATTTATGACTTTTTAATCTCATAACCCTTTATTTTTTTTCAAATTACTCCTCCAGCAAAGTCCCTGTAAAGGACAGATGCATTGCAGAGGTAGAGAAGTTCTGTTGCAGAGTTTTGTACCAGCGAGTCATCCAGCACATCTGGGTGTTCTGGAAGAGCAGAGATTCACCAATGCCACGCTTTGCTTTCTAGCAGTAAAGTTATAAGAGCACTGAGCCAAAGACAAAAGCACCCATAATTTGAGTGATGCTACTCAACCACTGCCAGGCAGTCAAACTCAGCAGGCCATGCCCACTGCTAGCGCACAAACAAGGGACGCTCCTTTGTAAGAGCACACAAATCAAATGCACCGCATTAGCGGTATTTGGTAGAACTTGCCAGGGTTGGAGGATTCAAGAGACACTGCAGTGTGGTGCCCTTACCCCTCACGAAATTTGTTTTTCCCTACAAATTATTAAAGTTATGGGAGACCGTCTGTGGACCCAGCATTAAACCAGAACTTGTAAGCGCGCCAACACAGAATGAAACTCCCTGTTGTTCCTACGACTATAGAAAAGTATAAAAAAGTTGTAGGTACTTACTTTGCTGTTACAAAGTAAGTACCTACAACAATTATTCCTACTAAAGTTGTATTTCTGAAAGAAACAGTTAAAACAATTATGAACTCACCCACTTCCCCATTGCCAAGGTGTAATCTTGCCAGCGCACCATTATCTTCTCCTGTTACTGGCTGCTGTCAGAGAGCAGACGCTAGGCGAGGTGGATCCTTCACTTGACTTCTGTTTCTGTTCAGACCTTTTGCTTTTGTTCTCAGCTGTCCAATTTTCCACACGCTTTATATATAAACACTTGCCTTTCTGCCCTCACTAACATTAGTATATCCAATCTCTAAACCTCATTCAGTTCAAGCTACACTCCCTAGTGCCATTCATAAGCCTACAATATATAAGCCATACAATGAATCATACTTAGAAAAAAATCTGTACAAATACACGGTACATCTAAATTACAGCCTTTCGGCTTGGTGTCACTACTTTGTGCCTGGAAGTCGTATGTGCCAGTCTTAAGAAACTGGATTAAAGACAACTACTTAAGTTTTCCATGCTGGCAATTTTATTACAAAATTAATATGATCTTTCATTATGGGAGAAGCTCATCTCCTTATCCCCCGGCTGTATCAGATGTGCACGTGTACACTTCTATCACTTTTGTACCACTTAACATTTTCTTAAGCCGTAACCACCAGCTCTCCTGTTTGACGCAGGGACACTTCCCTTGGTGAAAAACTCTGTTTCCCAAAGCATCTTTCTTTCTTTGTAAATTCGTATCTTGCTGAATATCATTATGCTGTTCCCCACTGTACACCCATCTTCAGAAGTTTCCCACCACTTCCAGTGGGACAAATTTTCCTTGTTCTCCATCACAGTTGGTCAGTTCAAACTACAGAACGGGTCTGATGGGTCCTGCCGCTTTGCTTGAAAGGCAAAGAAGCCAAAAAAGCTGGATCAAAGTTATGTATGAAAGACACTGTGATATCTCAACTTTTTCTGTTAGCTTCTTGAAAATGAATCCGAGGATGTTCAAATGGTCATGAAGAGCAGTTACATGTAAAATGTTCAAGGTCTGCAAGTGTTCTTCAGGCACACGATTGCAAAGCACTCCTGGCAAAACCCACCTCCATCCGTATTTCTAGACTGTGCCCCTGAATTACTTTGCCCATTACGGCCATTAGATGTACGGCCTCTCACGAGCTAAATCTCACTCACTCATCTCCTTTACTTACTGACGTATATTTACTTCATATAAACACTACCTTGGTTACCTAGTTGCTACCTCTTTTAATATAATCCTTTGTTTAAATGAATAGAATGTCTTAGAAATTAACAATGCTTCTTCACACTTTCAGATTACCTTCAGCTCCTTGTTTCTAATATTTTTGTTCTTTTTTGACATAATGGTATATTTCCATTAGAGCTAATATAGCAAACACTTAAAAAAACCCAACAAACCAAAGAACCCCAACCAAACCATAAACCACAAACCAAAAGCCAAAAAAAACCCAAACCTTAGACAAATCAATTCCCACACGCCAGGGAAGAAAGATCATTTTCTACCTACTGCCTTTTCCCTGCACTGTTGATACTTCCATCACCGATACTGATACGAACATGGCCAAACAAAAAACAATTTCTAAAATTGCATCACCTAGATCCACCTTTGACTTTTTGTTTTTTAAACACTGGCAATGCTAGAAGACTTTATACAAGTGGAACTGTGTTAACGGGAATACAATATTGACAGGAGAATGTTTAATTTTGACAGTTTCATTTAGGTGCAGAAAACACAGCTAAGCGCCCAAAATTCTTTTGGGCCAATTTAAACCATTTATTTCCATTATATATTAATGAAACACTTCTAAATGACATTTTTCCCATTAATTAAATCTAATATCATCCAGAAGTCTTCAAGTATTTAAATGAGAAAGTAATGAAGCATACATGAAGTCTTTTAAAAATATACAAAAAACCTGTATACAAAATTTCTTCAATTTTTAGTTATATTATTATCTTCCTTATCAACAGAAATACATTTTACAGACTTCTGTGGAATTAAAACCATTAAGACTACTTAGTCTCAGCTCTAAACCTCTCCGGAAGTGCTCTTGCTTACAAATACAACCATAATTATGACTACTTTTTGTAGCCATCTTCAGCACTTTTATTACCCTTAAGAGACAGCAGGAGGCAAAACAAACCGCCCCAAAACCATCAATTCCTTCCTTACGTGTTTTCAAGGTGTAGTTTTTCAATTATAGTACAAAAGTCTTTGTTGTGGCAGAAGGAAAGAGTAATTATTACTCTAGTTACTTCAAAACTCACCCCCCCAGTTAGGTGCCTTTTCAGGAAGCGTCAGGTGGACAGGCATCAGAGCAGGCTGTTGTAACTGTCATAGGTGTCACAAGTTAGAAGAACTAAGACTAAAGTAAAGTCTGAGTAAAAACAAAGTTCAGTTATTTGAATTTCTGCTTTTTCCTTGCCTGAAACTCTTCAGTTTTATTTTTGACAGATTTTATTAGCATTGACAAGGCAGGATCTATGATTTTCCTAGCAAGCTCTCCTTTCTTTGCCATCTTGTTCTCTGTCCCCTTGCTTGCCACCTTAAGATCTTGCTCCTTTTCTTCTCTTCGGCGAGCTTTCTCTTCCAAGATCTTTTCTACTGCTTTTGTCTTCTTGAAATTTGGATCTGAAGGATCCAAATTAAACAGGGGAGAAGTAAACATGGCTTGGAATCTTGAATCTGAAACATTTACCTGAAGGCAGAAAGGGAGTATTTATTTAGGTAACCTTTACCCACAACAGCAAAACTTTTATACACAATAAAATATAAGCTGCTTAAGGAGTCATGAGATCGTTCAGCATTCCTGGAAGTGCTCCAGTCACAAAATCCCAGTGAGTGCGAAGCAGAGAGCCAGAAGATACTATTGGTTAAACAGACAAGTGAATGCTTGTACAAATCCTGTATATTCCTCTCTCGGCAGACCAAGGAAAGGTTTGTTGTTGAGAACCGACCAGGATGAAAGCAGCAGTGGGTAACAACCAGAACACACAGAGGAATGAGTATTTTAGGCCATGAGTTGTACAAGGCCTTGCATAAATAGTTGTCTTGTTATCTTAAACAGAGCTTGAGTCTGTCCCCCTACAACCTTGCATGAGAACATTTCTTGCTTTTTTAAAGTAGCTCGTACCTCCCTAAAAAGGCAGATCTAGGTTTTCTCCTCCAGATAGAGTAAGGGAGGAGAACCATATGAGGCCACCAAATTCGTCCTGAAAATAACTGATATTGCTAAGGGTTCTCGCTGAGCCTCAAAATCAAGAGTATACCATTACCTGGAAGTCATCTTCTAGTAATTCTTTCCTTTTCATCAAGAGTTTCTTTTTCCTCTTGCTCAAATTCTGTTGTTCTACAATCTTCTTATAATTAAAATGTTTTCTGTCATCATCCTCATCATCCATCATAAGCAGGGCCATTTCAGCCTGTTGCAAAATAAGAAGGTCCATGTAGACAATGAAATTAAGTTTTCTATGAAAGATATAACAACCTATTAGTAAAGTCTGTATGATTCTACATACATATAAATGAGTTGAAATAGGGCTGTAGTGCTTCTATTGCTGTCCTATGGAATTTAGTGGTTCTGCTCACAAACACGTAACATAAATATTTGCAGAATTCAAGCAACGCAAACATCTGTAATTCTTAACATTTTAAACCACTTTACCTTCTGTTTTTCAACTTCAGCTTCATCTTGTGAGGCACTTTCAACCGATTCTGGCTTCTTCTTTAAACCTAAGTGCAAATATAGGATATGCACACATTTATTCTAGCTTACGCATGAGAGTATCGTCTACCTATGAACAGAACCTCTTAAACGCATCTCATTTTCTTGTAATCAATATTTAAATGTCAGATGTGGAAAACGGTTGAAAAAAATAAAGAAAAAACCCAGGTAGACTTAAATCAATAAAAATCCGCTGAACATTTGTTTAACTTAAGGAGGCAGCAATATTCAAATGGCATAAACAAGTCAACAAAAAAGAACAGTTAGAAAAAATGCTTTTTGCTGTATTTTTCACAGAGCACTAGAGAGAAGTATCACAACAGTGCAGGCAAACATATGACATTACTCCTCTCCCAGGGTGTTTTAAAGAGAAATTATTTTATATACTCATAAATGTAATTGAAGTGTCCTGCAGTTCTCAAATTCTTTCTACTTAAGTAGATGCTGTAGTAAATACTTAGAATAAAAAGCAAATATGCATCTCTCCTCCTTATCCAGAATACAAGTCTGCCAGCTGAATGAGTACATCAGTCAAAGAAATACAAAAAAAACCCCAACCAAAACCAAAAAACAAACACTTTTTAAAATTTATATGCAAGGCTAAAAGACTGTATTATGGTGTTAGCCATGCTAGCTCAAAAAACCCTCGCAAGAAAGACCTGAACAGAATCACAGCAATGAAAATATGATTGGCAGGGTTCAGAATGAATTAAATGTTCTTCTGAAGAAGCTCTCTTACTGTCTTCGAATTTACTTTAGATACACGGTGCTGATTAGACAGACATAATGAACAGTAACAGCATAAAACATTAGTCACACATAAACTTTAATGAAAACAGACCCATTTATAAATCCTACAAAATCAAGTTATTCTCTTTGGAATGCCTGTAGACCTTGAGCAAGAAGGAGCAGGAAAGCAGAAGGTTTCCTGACCTGAACCACATACTCTGACCTTTGGGCTTGGAATTACATTCCCAGGCAATTTATTACAGTCCATTGGGGGTACTCTTAAGGAAGATATTTGGCTCCATTTTGTTAAGCCAGATTTGGAGTCAGACTAGAAACACAAACACGCCAGAAAAACGTCAAGTTATATCAATAAGTATACTCTGGAACAGGACACATTTCTTGAAGAACAATTTTTCCTTCCTTGACTATTTCTAAGTGGATTCCAAGCTGGAAATGGATTTCTAGAAGAAAGAAACCACCACCACCAAAAAATAAACTATGCAGACATGCAATGTCACCAGCTCAAGGACTAAATTGTTGATTTAATAGTTCCAGAAAATGTGCAGGGAAATCAGATTCAGATAGAATATTGTTACCTAACCTACATAATTTATGTTAACGTGTTGAAGGGAGAACTAAATGTCTTCTGTAAGGCTTCAACAACTGTGAAATCTTTTGTATCTTCATAGAACTGGCTAAGCTACAGAAAAGGAAACCAGGCACAGAGATACGAAGTGAAGAGACAATTATTCTTGAAGTTAAATCAGTAAATCTCTTAGACTTTCCACCCATCCAAACAAGGGCCCTGAGTCATTTTCCCTTGTCTTTCACTGTATGTAGAATTATAAAGATAGCTTATATTCATGCCTTCAGAGACATGGGGGTGACCCCGGCACTAGTATAAAACTGTTTATTTCTTACTATGACCCTATGCAGCTAATAAAAAACCAGCTTAGTACCTGAAAGCACTCTGAGCACTAAACACTTTGCATCATGCTGAAAATAATTTGGTCAAAATTCATAAATAGGTAATATTCTTTCTCCTGACTTAGTCCCTCTCCCCACATACATTCTAGAAGCCCACCCCCACCTTTTGCACATGTGTGAATGTAGAACCTATGGTAAGAGTCCTCTCCAACTGATTCCAAACCCTCAGATTTTACCCCACTGCCACTTTTAATCAGATTTGGTCCACCCTACAGCAGCAGATACTCATCTCCAATGCTATCTAGAACTGATAGATGCCACCAGCCAGTGAGAAAAGCTTCTGATCTCTGCTGCAAGCTCCCCCTCAAGCTGCCCTTTGGCTCTTTCTCAGCTCAAGAATTTAGTTTGCAACATTAATTTTGCACATCGCCATCTTTCCAGTGCCAACAGTAAAAGGCTAATCATCATTTTGAGACCGCAGAAACCGACCCCAGCCCAAAACCTCCTTCCACGAGACCTCTCATCTGTCTTACTCAGAAGCTTGAAAGTCCATCTCAAAAGCTTTGCAAAGATGCACGGTAAATAAATCAGTAATACAGCTAAGACCTTTACCTTCCAAGTAGTACAGGTTCTACAACTATACTCAGATTTTGCTGTTAACCTCTTACATCCTCACAGTCATACTGCTACTTTCTAGCATTAAAAAACCCATCGATTTCTACATATATCATAAATTAGATCATGAGAAAGCATCTAAATGGGATTTGTAATAATGTGTAATGACATGTAGCCCTTTTCCTCAAAGAAGGATAGATAGAAACTATGCTTAATAGTCTAAAGTGTTCTGGAACTATTCAGTGATCTCCAAAAGCAGGATATTGCTTTCTTGTTAATAAGCAATTACACTATTCAGCTATTAATCTTCCAACAGTTTAAGCTACAAAGGTCATTCTGTCCTACATAAACTTTTTCTGAGACCCCACAGCAACAGATGCAGTAAGACTGAAATTGGCCAAGCCAAACTAGACATTTACAACACTTTCCTGAAACAACGTAAACTGAAAGTGACGAGCGATTTTTTCTTTTTTTCTTGACAATATCAAACTAGAATCAAGCTTCTGAAATGCAACCCCACAGCTCAGATACATGCAGCATTTTACATTTTAGCCTGTGGTACTAATGAGAAACCACGTAGGGACTATGTGCGTGTGAAAGCTTTGTGCAAAGCAAGCACCGTCATGACTTTCAGGAACGCTAATTTGCCCACACCTGCACTGACACTCTTGGGTACAGCAGGCACAAAGAATTTGCTCTACCTTGCCCCTCCCAAGATGAGGTGCCCACACTGTGAGAATCACAGCTGGTTTTACAAACGGTTTTCAGGAAAAAAGACAAGCCTGATGAATACATGCTTAAGCAGACTTCTCGTAACTTCCAGTCTTCGTGCCGCAGCACTCAAATTTGTCAGGCCCTTTTCATAACAGCTCCTAATAGTCTTGCTTCCCTTCAACTGCCTCAGCTTGTCCAAAACTGACAGATACAAGACCTGTATACTTTACAGTCTACACATGAATCCAGCAGAGGAGCAAATACACCACCTAACAGCACTACTGTATCCTCAGTTTCTGCCCCAGCCCACCTGAGTCTGCAAACACTCTGTCACATGGTTTTTCAGCATAATCAAAAATCATTTGACAGTCAGTTCAAGGGAGAAATTTCAATCTTTCAGGGGAATTGTGGAAGGCTTATGAAAAACGATGATCATTAAGTGATTGCTGCCTGTACGCTAAATACAATGTTGGCAGAGCTACAGCCTAGTTCCAAGAAGATTGTAACCCACTGTCCCTAACTGGGTAAATTAGCTGCGCTTAAAAGCAACCCCAGCTATGAGACAGAGGCTGTCCTGGGTAAACTCAGTGAAAGCCAGACAAAGTTGGGCTGTGTAATCATCCTTAAAATGTCAGCTGGCTTGCAGCCAACCACTGTGCTCTCCCTTTAAAACTTCTCCAGGGCTAGCCACATTCTGTTTTTCTCCTGTTTCTCAGTAAATTATCAGTAATCTTGCAGACAAAAGCTTCGCTTTCTTAACCTTTATGTCTATTCTACTATCCTCAAAAACTCCAACGAACACTAAAAGTCTATTCTCTGTATTATGGAGAAGAAGGTTTAAGAACCTGCAGATACGACCCTTCTCTGCTGAGCCCCTCCGTGACACAAAGAACTCCTTACGTCGTGCAGAAGAAAACATTTTTCCAGAGATTTCATGTAGAACACTGAAACATTAAACATTAGTATGAGAATATCTACATAATCTTGCTATTAAAGAAAAATTTTAAAAAGGGGATGGAAGGGATGGCATCTTTACAATGAGTTCTGAAATAACCTATATACCACTCACCAGGAAAGCATGGGAGGAAACAGCACTGCATGACACCTTAAACTGTGGTATTTTTTATAAAACATAGACAGGACTCGTCCTACTGTTACATTAAGACACAAAGTTGTCCAGGATTTGTTTTTTAATTATTTACTTTCTCCTACTATAAACTTCAAGCAATCAGGACAGAAGCCTATGCTGGCCAGTACCAAAATAAAATTCATTTACTCATTTTAAATGGAACTTGAACCTGCATTGCTATACTCAAAAAAACCCAATCAGAACAACAGACTGGCAATATTTGTAAATCTATTGCTGTCTTCTTTGTTGTTGTTCTCTTATTTTTTCCCCCCCTTTCTTTTTTTTCTTTTAATATACAATAGTATGAGCCACCCTTAGGTTTCAGCTCCCAAAAGCACAGAAAGCCAGGAACTCACACTTGCTGATTACCCCACCCTAAAATTTTAAGCAGCAAAACCATACTCAAAATCAATCTGCTGTTACCACAGCAAAAGCTAACTTAAACGTCAGACTAAAAAGCTTGTAAAAGGTATCCTAAAAATCTAAACTAGACGTCAGTTATTTCCTAAAATATTACATTTCACAACTTGGGTTTCTAGGCAGCCAGAGTACACTAGTAAAAATGTGTATCAGACCAGGAGAAAATAAAATTGATTTCTTCTGAAAGACAACTTTGTTTATGATGCAAAAACATTTGACATTTATGTAACTGACCCAAACTTCAAAGGGACCTGTACATATTGGGCTCGTCTTATATAAAAGGAAAGAGGCTTTGAAGGCAATAAAGTTCTTTCCTCTGGAATATTTAGGTCAACTTGTTTCTAACAGCCATCCACAGAAACCGGCTAAATAACCGTCTCTCGTGAAAGCTAAGAGAACAATGTTCCCTGCCATTCCACGTATCACAATATGCATCATTTTACAAGAACAGCACCTGCAATTTTAGGCAAATGACACCTACTTTATTTCATTCTGAACATGCTACCCCTGCATTTACTTTAGCTCAACTTTGTTTCTAAAGCTCGTTACTTAAAGAAAGGGCAGATTTATTCCACAAGTCACCCTTCTTGACCTACCTGTTTTCTCAAATTCTTCGGCAAAATATGGGTCGTTGAGATCAACATCAGATGGAAGTTCATCTTCACTCAGTTCTCTCTCAGCAGTAGCCTGTAACAAAGCACAAACATTATTTCAATCAACATATAAACAACCACTAAAGTTTCAGTGGAATTAGATGTTCCTTCTATGAACATGAGAACTGAAATATCATATGCTGAACATCATAAAACTCAAATACGCTAAAAACGGCTAGTAAAGACAAATCAACAATTTATAATGTGTCTCATGGATTGAAAGCTTTTTGTGTACCTGAACAAGGGCTGTTTACATATTTCAAGAATCTTTATTACATGTACCCATAAACTGTGATGCATTAGCTAGCCATACCAACAAATGACAGGATCGCAGCATTGCTATGTCCTTACTTTATGTTCCACAAAAACTCTACTTGAGGAAAACTTGAGCAAGGAGCTTCATTTTGTGCTCTGAAATTCAAAACGACTGAGTTCAGATTTGAAAGAACAAATCTTGTTACTGAAGTAATATAATACACCTTGCCCCTTGACTTAATTTATCAGACTGAACAAGAACAGTATGCCAGCAAAAGTTGCTCTACTACCTAACAGTGCTACTTCCTCTACTCAAAACACTCATTTTCTGTAAAATTTAAGAAGTTACTCATCAACTCCCAGTTAAAACTAACTGGAATGCACAGTGCAACGCAAGTTGTAGAGATTACTCTTAAAAACATTATTCCACAACATGAATTATATTCAGAGTGAGTTAAGAATTTCGGGAAGCCAAATTTTGTGCACCACATGCTTTTTTTCCTAGCGTATGCACAAACATTTAATTTATCTGCCTATTTCTGCACATTACTGCCACAGGAGTCAGTTACTTCAGAATTACTTTCTGCATGTGGAAAGATGAAGCTACAGAAATTTTCATATTACTACAGGACCATTTTGTTATTCATACACAGAACTATTTACCAAATTTGCTCTTGCAATTTGAAATCTGAATAGCTCTTCATGGCTAGTAATTCTTCACTGTTGCAGCTTTGTGAAATAAGTCTGTATTATCTTAGGCTGAAAATTCCCAAAGTCTACATTGTTCATGACCATTACTTTGAACTGGTATGCATACTGTAGCAAAAAGACCCTTCCTAATGCATTCAAAAAATATAAATTAAAAAACAACCCTTATTATGACTTGTTTATTTTCAAAGCAACACAAGTAGATAAACAAAATTTTCCGTAAGCATATTGTGTACGATCAGAATATCCTTTTGCTCTGTAAATTAGCTGAGGCACTCTCGGTCTTTCCACGTGAGTGACCACCGCACATTCAAACCTTAAAATAGCACTGGAAGCTATACAATTTTTTTTTAATTCAGTTTATCCAAAACAAACAATAACAGCAACCTAAGAAAACAAACAAACAACAGCTCCCCCCAAGTGGCCAATGCAAACATTACCTTTCTCTTTTTTTTAAGCATTCTTTTTTCTTTCTTCTTCTCTAGATATTTTTGCCATGGAGTTAGGTTATCCTTTCCTTCCAACCTGCTTTTGACCATTTCTTCAGCAGTTTCTTTGAGGCCTAGAATTAAAAATAGTAAGTTAAAAAAGTTACATGAATCTGAACTTGTTTTAAAATCAACTGTTTTCTCCTTTGTAAAGGAATCATCTAGCTTTTCTTTAACAAGGCTGTGAAAACAATATCAATATTGTTTAAAACAACATCTTGAAAAATAAGATCAGTTTACAGTATGTGTTTTTCCAAATAAAATATTTCTTCAGTAATAAACTCTACAAGAGTCAGAAGAGCTTGCTCACGCGATATCCAATTCCCAGCACTCTTGCTGTTCCTCAGAAAGGCCTCCTCTCCAGACTCTGCACTTTTTAAGGCACTAACACAATAAAAATAACAACAGACAGAGCCCTTATATTTTACGTACCTTACTAGAATGAGTGAAGATTCATAAAACCACTTTGAATACAATCCAGTCATTCCCATTTCTTGTGCATGGCAAAACAAAGTACAAAAGATGAAGTGACTTGACAATGATTCTGAAATGTTAAATCACTACCAGAATATAGCATCATCCGTCTCACAGCTGGCCTGAACCTCTAAACTGGTGCTCTCCATTTCACCCAGAGATATTATCTGGTCGTTGCTGTATCACAGGATAAAGTTGCTATATATAGCAGCTCCACTGCTGAAACCGGGCCTCTGTCATCATACTATGCCAATGCTGCAGCATCTCTGATGACCAGTGTGTTTTTCATCCACCGTTGTAAAAGAGAACACTAAGCTATGATTTGAATAAATTTAAAATAAATCCATGTCTAGAAAGCACAGAAAAAATGTAAATAAAAACTCAAAGATTATATGCTAATTATTATATGCTAATTCATAACGTGACATGCATTTCAGTTAAATTTCCAAGTCATCTAGCCTTTTAAAACTACCTAGTACCAGCCTGCTTTAACAACAGAAAACTACCTTAAATCAAAAAACAGTACACACCCAGTACAACAGTAAACCAAGATTCAGATTCAATGCTTGAGGTAAATAGCTTGCTTTTCTTTTTCAAAAGTATTTGTTAAAAAGAAGCAGAAATTAGGAGCACTGACTGCTTGAAACAGATCAGCCTCTCAAAGAAACAAAAATATCTGAAGGAATGTTTTCTGTTATCACTGATTACCAGTTCAAATTGTAATAACTCAAGATTAAAAGAAAAAAAAAAAAAAAAAGAAAAGGCAGCAAGAGAAATAAACCATCCTCTTATTCGGTTAGCCACACCAAGTTTCCAAAAGTAATTTTTATATTTAGCAGCTGTGTGAACTGAAAGGACAAAGGAGAAAAGTAACTCAGATCTGCACCTCTTCTGTATCTTTTTGGTATGGGTATGGTGTAAGAGAAGCCCTCCAGTTTGTGTTTTCTGACCTGTCAGCGCTTGGGAAAGGGAGCTAAATGCTTTGCTGAAGGAATTTTCCTCTTCACTTTCAGAGCGTAACAGTTTTCCGAGGGTCCTAGAAAAGTACACCCCAAAGGAGCGCAACGTACCCGGCTCCAAATAATTCTAGCATAACAGAATTGGACTTCAAGTTTGGATGTGTTTATTTGTTTTACATTAAATTCCATAATTTAGCACAGACTGCCGCTGTTTCAAAGCCTAGCACTTGAAGCTGCATGCACAAGTATGTCCTAATCTTTAATTTATGTGAATGTGCATTGATAGCTTCTCATCACATCATCACATTTTACCTTTTTCAGAGGATCTTAAGCATTTGATCATGAACATGTAGCTAGTCGATATTTTGTGTTACTGTTCAATAGATAGCTAAGTTACTGAACATAATAACGCACAGCAAAATGACCAAACATAATTGAACCCTACTCTAGAAACAGAATGGAGTTTTCTATAATACATATTGTTACAGTACTCAGGGCTACAGAACCATCACTTTAAAAAAAGAATCCAGTAAATAACTGGAGCATCTCCATTTTACCTCTAGAGTACTTAAATCCAGAATAAGCACCAAATTTAAAAGCTATCTTCATTTTTTGGTGAAAAACTCCACACGCTCCAGAAATGCTTTTTGCAAAGCCTTTACATCACACAGCACTTGCGTGTTATGAGGACAACTACCCATTTCAGCTGCAGCTAATACATTTTCAGCCCCTTCTTCACAAGATGGGCGCTTGAAAAATCAAAACTTCATGATGTAAAGAGATTAACTGACTTGCCTCGCAAGACGCTGGAGCAGAATTCAGTGACAGAACGATAGAATCCACTTCCTTTGCAGGAGGTAACAGCCTGAGCAATGAAGTATTTTTCTCCTACCCACAATTCCTTGCTTCATTCACTACATACTTTTTATTTTAATACTTCTGTAACAAATGAGTCAGATATCCTATTGTTAACATCCTCTTTTATGACATGATGGATAAATCTTGGGAGTACATAGGAATCGTGTTTCTGCTTCCCCCTCCAAATCTGACACTTGCTGTCTCTTCCCCAATTCCACTTGTTTTAATTGTCTCTCTTCGTCATCCCCTTCTCGCCACCCCAGTCCAGCCCTCACCTAACCAAACCCTACTCTCCCACCCCTCATACCAGTTTTGTTGCTCAGAAATCATACTCAGACCTCTCCAGACGTCCTAGACTAGATCCCATTCTTTCTCCCAACCCCCAGGTTTTTCAGTTGGCCAGTCCCTACTCCTCATCATTCCTTCCAGCTCTCCTCAGTAACAAGGAACTGAAAACAAAGTTCATCATGGAAAAAACGGGCAGCCTTCATGGACAGTTCTACCCGTCCTCAGAAAAGCAGGCAGAACGTTTTTCTGAAGAACTGCAAACACCAATTCCTGTTCTTGCATTTGTCTATGCTCCAAAAATAATTCAAAGGCTGGAGAGCTGGTTACAACATGTCTGAAACACAAAGTGTGGACAAGATCTAAAATCGTATTAAACCATGCCTTGGAGAAAGAACAGAGCGGAACGAAGATATAGCGTCCTTCCACTATACTGGGAAGAAGCTAGAATTAATAGTAAGTGGCAAATCATTACAGCCACAAAAATTGTGTACTAAACCAGCAAATAAATGGAGAGCCACGATAATTGAAGAATATTGTATAGGTTCACTAAGAAACCCTCTCATACAACAAGTATTTGGTTATTTCTAATCGTACATCTCTTCATCTCCAAAGTCAATGAAAGTAGAGTCATCAGCTTCCCCGAAAATGAACTACTATCGCTTTAGATACTATTTTGCACTACTTTTGTGGAAAAAGTTACTGGTCAGGTAGTAACTTTGCAGATTCTCTCTGAAGACAGTAAACATTGGAATAAAAAAAATAAAATAAATGTATGTCACATCTCCAGAAAAAAAGAGACCCCCAAAATCTCAAAGGAGGTTAGAAGATTTCTGATTTCTTTGCCTGGAAAATGGAATCATTTGATCCATCTGGCACAGAAGGACTTGGGAGGAAAATGCAGCCCTTTCTTGTGGTATTTGGCAGTCTCATGAAAGGCATTAGAGTTTCTCCACAGATTAGAATGGCTTAGAAACTACTGTCCAGACCACTTCCCGAGAATAAGAGTGTATTTAAGTGGTCAAAAGGCTTTTGGTTGTGAGGGGGAAAGGAATTGTCTACTTTAGGTAGAATTTATTAACTGGCAATAGAAAAAGGCTATTTTATACCCTTACCTATATAAATTTTTTTAGAACAATTAAAAAATTAATCACACTAGTCTTATTTAATCTTCACAAATAAAGGCAAGGAAAAGAGAGGAAAAAGGCAATCTATATTAGCATACAACTACATTGTACTTGAGCTAAAGGATTAAAAGTGTGATAGATACTATAACAAACCTAAGAATAGTGCTTCTTAACACTGGTAGGACATTGAGGGAGGGTGGGCAGGCCAGAATTTTTACTTCTCTAAACACTTTGTTTCAAAAACTTTTGGAATTCTAACAGCATGCAACTGTCACAACTATTAGGAGCTAAGAAGATACTTCTCTATACTCAGGAAATCTAAACGAGCAGGTTCATCTGGTGTGTAATACTTTGCCAGAAAAAAGAAACACCTCATTGCAAATAGCTAAAAGGAATGGCAGACAGACATATTCCGATAACTTTTGAATTTGTCACCCCCAAAGATATCACATCTTAATTTAAGAGAGGTTTCCTAACATGGTGTATGTAATAGCCTGAAAAAATCCGCACCACCCTTGGCAGCTGAGATGTCAAGCGTGAAGAACTGTAGTGCTGAGCCCACACATAGCGGAGCGCACACTGCTTCGTGCTGCCAGGGGTCAGGCTGCTTCGGTCAGAGAACATACTAAACTATGATAGAGATTGACGTACAAGTTCCATATGAGCATTTTCATGCTCCATATAATCTGTAACAACATACAGTTGGGGTTTGCCATGCCCTTACAGAGACACGACTGCCTGCTAGTCTACTTCTGATGAAAACAAATTTTAAAGTTTCCTTTAAGCCTAGCTAAATATTTACATCTCGTTCTTCCCGAAGGAAGAATTTTGAAGTCCAATAAAAAAAAAAGAAAAAAAAAAAAAAAGAAAAACTGGCTGAATACCATCAAGAAATGCAGTTGCGGTCCTCTCCCTCTTCACCTTCTAAAGGGAGCTTTGGGAGCTGGATAAGGATGCATAGTAATTGTTGCTCAAGTCAGATACGATTAAGAAAACAGATGGATGCTTAAATATAACACTGATTTTGTGCCTAAAAGAAACAGACCAAAGAGAGTTGGAACTACATCTAATTTGTTTTTGCTGGCACTGCGGTTTATTTAAAACTATTATGATTCAAGAACAACTGAATCATTCACAAAGTATGCTTTCTATAATCATGTGTAAATATTTGTGCCAAAACTCAAATTTTTAAATTAATTCAAATCTCTGCCTTTCAACTGAAAAGCTTCCTAGATTTAACTGTTGTAACTCTCTGTATATTAAACATTTGGGCAGGAAAAAGATTTTGCAATACATTAAGCATATTAAGGCAGAGCTCGATAATAAAAATATTTCAACAGACATAAACTAGCTCTGAAAAAATTAAGGAGTCTTAAGAGATTACAAAAAAAACTATTTTTGAATTCCCAGAATGCTCCAACTGAACATAATTAAAATGTTTTGGAATTTAAATAAGCACATTTGCTCAAGAAAAAAAAAATAACATAACAACTAATGTACTTCTCTCCCGTAAGAAAACACAGCCTTAACTGCGTATATATTGCCAGAGCTATGAACTACTGTTCAGCATATGCTGACCATGCTCCACCATAAAAAAAATAAGAAAAAAAGTCCTCCCTTTCAGGTGTGCAGGTCCTCCGCTCCAAATGCTGCCTAAAATCAGTACTGGCTAAAGCGTTCCCATGCACTACGCTCAAAAGTAAAGACATGACACTCGTCTTCACTTTCAGGACTTCTGTTTTTGACAAAAACCATATTCCAGGGGCTAATAACTAGTAGCGGTATTGACTGGCATCACGGAGGTGAACAGTCCAACTAGCAAAGGCAAGTGAACACTTCCATGATTTCCAGATTATCTGCTCTTTGATAATACTCTAACTTTTTCAGCAAAATCATAGTTGTTAAACTGACATCAAATACTATAAACTACCAACGTAAACTTCATTGTGTACGTTCAACCCATGCTTATATCAACAAATCTGACCCAGTACAAAGACATCCAACTGACTTCAGACAAAGTCAGTCTCATTTATCAGGACAGGGTTTCTTCGTTTGGGTTTGATTTTTTGGTGTTGGTTTTTTTTTCCCATTGCTCCCTCAAGAGGTGAGGATGCAGCAAAAGTCCTGGGCCTCCCTGCAAGAAGTTGCAGTGAGGAAGGAGTTGGACTAGATGTAATCCGGAACAAATCCAATTTTCTCAAGTCAAGTTCAGTTGCACAGAAACAGGGAGCCCGTGTATTGGGGAACTGGATTCCAACTCTACTACAGTTCCTAAATATTAACAGGATTTACTTGTAATATCCAAGGCACAGTTTTAAGAGGCAGAGCCTTTCAGAAAACTTCTTGCTCTCCCTGTGCAAGAGAGAGTAAAAAGAGTTTGGGTCTAGTCTCTCTTCAAACAATTTTCCATCTCCTCCAATGAATGGTTTGCTCTAGATTCCTAACTACGTCACATTACGTTGCTGGGACGTTTTTAATTTACAGAACTTCATTCATGCCATTTGAAAGATTCTTCAGAAGATAGACTGTATAACAAACAAAAAACAGAAAAAAAAAAAAAACCCAAAGGTGTTTTCCAAACCAACACAAAAAATGGAAGCTTTTCTAACTGTTTAAGCAATGCTTGGCCTATACAAATACAGAACACGTTCCTAGCAGCAATTGTTTCAACTGCGGTTTGCACCCTTCAGACTGAAGGGTGGCAACAACAAATCTTTGTAAAAATCTTCTAATAGGTACCCACGTATGAAAACTCATTTGCCTTGAATGCTCAGTGACGTGATGAATTAAAAATTCTCAGTGAGCAACTTCAAGAATGCAAATACTGACACACTGTGGACAGATGAAGTAAAACAGGACGAGAGAGCTGTGTTAGCAAGCCCTTGACCTACAGTGCATGACACGTGCTTTCTCTAACAAGTTTTGGGAGAATTCATGGCAGAAGTGATTGGAATTATATGAGCATGACTGAGAACACACAACAACTATTTTTAATGCCATACTTTCAAATACAGGTAACTATTCCATTCAGTTCAATCAATTTCATTCACTCCGTACAGACCACAACAAGATTTTAAAAGTGAGGTTTTATGTTCAACAGAAGTTACCTGAGTGAATTCAGAATAATACTAGTGTAAATCAGGTAATTAGATATGCATTCCTAGCTGGAATTAACACATCAGAGGTGAAGGGGCTGTACTCTAGTATGTCTCTAGTCTCCATACTGACAATAACGGATCGGACTGCGTCCTACAGTCCTACACCTACTGGGCCAATAGAGCACCCTGCTGCCCCCAAAAAGGTAACGTCACACCTCCCTAGTCTTTAGACTGCATAATTCAACCTTCTGAGCATTCTCCAAATGCTTCTTCCATTTGCCTGACTCACTAATCCAGCAGAAAAGATGCAAATTCTTTTTTTCTTTTTTCCAGAGTAGTTCTGCCATTTTAGCAAATGAAATTAAGTTCACGAAGTAATCTAACTAGTGCTAGGGCTGGTACAGGCAGTCAGAATGAGAAGGAGGAGCGGCCACAGTGAAAACCTTTCCCTTTTTTGGATGTAGGGAGTTGTTGAACTGGTTCATTACACCTCAGGGAAAGTGCACACCCATAAACAAAATATAAAAATCGGTCTGAATGTCCTTTCATCATACAGGAAAAAAACCTAGATATTGGTTTTCAGATCTCAGGATGAGTCCTGCTGCCATGCTCTATGGTGAAGTTATCTTTTCTTAATTTCCAGGTGAAAATCTGGATGTCAATAAATACAACCAAATATCCCTCAACTTTTCTTCCCGGTAGCGTTCTTTCCCACGGAGCAGTCTCAATGGAAGGTCCGACTTCTCCCTCCCCTCTTCCACCAAATCTTCAGCATTATGCAAGCAAGAATTTCAAACCAATCTCCTCTAGTTTTCTCCTGTTTCCAAATTATACTGATTTTAATTTTTAAAAGTGTAGGTATGTTTTATGACTCTATGGCAAACACATGAATTCTATTCCAAGAAAACAAATAATCTATAAGGTGACGAATGAAAAAGCAAGCACAAAAAAAACCCTGTTGAAATAATAAGCTACAAAGAGAAGCTTACAGCTGAGGAACTGAGTTCAGTCATATTATTTCTTTCAGTTCCCTCATTGTAATCCATCTGGCTTTCAATTTGGGGGGGGTGTGTGTGTCAACTTCTACCACTATAGATTTGACACCTTATACTATATTGCTATTAGCAGGCCAATATTAGATATCCTCCAAGTTACTAAAACTAAAAAAAAATAAAATAAAGCTTACCTGGAACCCATTTAATCTCCATTTCTATATCCTTTTCTTCCTGTTTTTTCTCTTTTTCTTGGATACTTTGCAAAAGTTCTCTGTACTTGGCAATTTGCTCTTCATCATCTTTTTGGCTTTTCCTGGGTTTGTCATCTTCCATTTCATGAGCTACATCACCACCTGGAAAGAGAGAGTAATGCTATCACAGAGAGCCTCAAAAAAATGATCAATTGAAGTTAATGTTTATGAAAACACGCCTAAGGCACATACATTGTTTCTAAAAACCAATCCAATATAATTTCAACTATTATTCCCGCAAAGAGTAACCAGTTTTAGAATTCCCCTACTTAGATGAAATAAAAATAGTACGAGAAGACTATTTGGACAAAAGGAAATTTGTCCAGCAAAGGAAATCACTGATTGGACATGGCATCCCTTACTGCATTTTAAAGTTACTAGTTTCAAAGTCCCTTACAGCAGACTAGTACCTAAAACTCAAAAAACAGTTGTGTAAAGCATTTTGCAAATAGAGCGCTACATTTTAAAAAATAAAACTTGCAAGATTCTGTAACAGAGATAATTATTCAGGACCTTAATCTTCAGTGACTTGCTGAATTAACAAATGAAGCAACATGGAAAAGAGATGGTTTTCTCCCCCCCCCCTTTTTTTTTTTTTTTTTTTGAGAAAACCACGATTACATTGTGACTTTGTAGCACAATGAGATGCTGCAGCACCTTGAAATGCAGAAAACTAGGTTTGGGGCAGGCTTCTTTTTTCCTATTCTCTGGTTTGGCAGTAAAGCTGTGCTCCCTCCAGTACCAAACTGCATGGAGAGCGTAAGTGGCATCCGGAGAGACAGACCACAGATGCAACGTCACACCTCTGGTCTCTGGTTAAAACTCAGGTGTGACACTGCTGTCCTCTTCCACATCCCCATCATCACAAGAAGCTGGTCGTTGACTGGGAGCAGAAATCTTTACTGTTCGGTTAACTGCAGCTGCTTTGCCACTTTCCTCAGCAGCAGCCGGGATTCTCCTCGGAGGAAAGAATCTGCTCAAGCAGCAAGCAAAAGGCATTCAGTTTTGAAGACTGAGACGAAAAATAAGCTATTTCATTGTTTCTTCTTCCTGGTATCACGTGAAATGAGATGCAAAGCTACGCTGGATGGGAAACTGAAGAAATCCTCACGCTCCCTTGAAATTGGATAAGTAAGAGGCCATTGATTTCTATTAATGACTTTTTTATTTTTTTGCTAATTTTGCTAGGAAAATTTTAAGTGGTAATGCGTATTGTCATACTTTCTCATTTAAATAAAATACGCATTTCTTTTGTCAAATGCTCGATGTTGCCTTCAAAAAACCCTTAAGAGCCTTTTCATTCTGCTAAGCAAATAAGGAATACTTGACAACAGCTGTAAGAAAGGAAAATGAGCTGAATATGTTCTCAAAGTTTGTTCAGAGTTCAAATAACCTTGTCACTAGCCTTCAAGTATCATGCTCTATTGCACAACATAAGGAACCACTTTCTTAAGGATATTAAGGCAGTAACACTTTCTGCCAATAGCTTGTTCAAAGCCTTTTTGAACAAAACACACAAACAAAACAAAAAGTCCTGATGCATTAACAGCTGCACGGCAAGGAAAATACAATTAAGAGAAAAAAAGCTTAACCTGTGAAGGAGAAAAAAAGGCAAAAGCTGATGAAATTTAGGGGATAAAATACAAGTACATTCTTGTTTTCAAAGGAGAGTAGTAACAGAAGTGCTAAAAGAATTAAAAGGAAAAAGTTTAAATCCTGAGGCAGGTCAGAAACATTCCAATACAATAGTATGTAGGGGTTTGTTCGTTTTTAAAAGCTGTAATTCATCAAAAATATAAACAAATGCAGAGGGTCAATACATCAAATTGCTGATTGTAAGCTGTGTTAGCTGAGATGACACTCTTGTCATCCGTGTTTTGAAGAGATCATATTCTTAGTTTATCTTGCAATGGCTGAGTAGATAATATAATTTTTTTTTTTTTAAACTCAGCCTTAGAAACTAAAGAGAGTAGAAAAATTGTATCAGACACGATATTTGACAAGAGGTCTGTTGCAAAGCTGACTTTCTTTTAAAGATGGAAAGATAAAATTCCCCTTCATGTTGTAATGGCACACCAGAAAATTCAGCTACTGATCTGGACACTGACGGCTATACCATAAAAATGTACTAAATGTCGCAATTTTATCTGGGGTAGCAACTCAAATTCAGACAGAAACAAAAACCGAAAAAACTACAACGCATGTAGACCCACAGAATGAAAAATAAAAAGCTCTACACTCCAGCATTCAAGAAGCAAGTCTGACATAGAGGTTATTGCAGGGTACTACAGCATGATATGAACAATGAAATCCATTGACCTTAGTCTTGAGCCAGAAAATAGTGACAAACACTTCGGGTTTTAGCCCCACTTTCCCCACATTCTCAGCAAGAAGTTGTGCAAATCCCAGTAGTTCATACCAACGATAATAAAAACAAGGGACAAATTTAGAAATAAAAGCAATCAAAATAAGCTTATTCAAAGGGTATTGCAGTAGACATCTTTTTGTAAACTATTTTTCAGGGAGAAGACAGTGGAAGAAGAGAATTCAAACAGACAGATAAAAATAAATGAATGGCAGCATTACATTCTGGCTTTGGTTTTTTTGCAGCCTTTAAGGACTTGTCTGTGCACAAGAGGTGACTGGACATTCCTAGGGCCCCCCTTCTGAGCCAGCCAGATGTAAGCCACGATTAACGTGCTCACAGAGCTGGCCCCTGTCTACGGTAATTTCTGAGTAGGGACAGAGAGATGTCTTCTTTAGTTTTAAGTTATTGGCCTCCACCAGCTTGTATGAACTTTTTAGAAGGAAGGCTGAGATGATCCTTGCTCCTGGCCTTCCAAGCACCTTAAACCACAAACAACCCAACACAAATGCTCCTGCAAACACGCTTTGGAAGAGTCTCCAACTGCATCGGTTGTATCAAGCTCTTGATGCTTCACAGAAAGCAAATAACCAGGTTGTCAATTTCTGTTCTGTCCCATGAAATTCCACCCAAGCTTGGATAAGTCATAAACTGCTAACTCCTGCTGCTAGCCTATTTCCTTAAGACATATTTTAACAACATGCTAAAACTAACCCAGCAGGAATATTCTAAAAAGTCAGATCCCTGTTACTGTCGAAGCAGCAGTAACGCCTGAGAGTGTCCAAAGCAGCTAGACAGGAATAAGGGACAGAAGCTAAGCCAAATAATATTCGATTCAATGCATTTTATAAACACCCATTGGATACAGGGACAATATTAAATAATTGCATGTTCTACTTCTGACACCTTCCACTTCTTAGCCTTCCATAATAGTTCTGGCGAATATACACACATATGAATACTGTGAATTTTTAAGACAGCAAGCAGGACTTGTAGTATCACATGATAAAGTGTTAAAGATGCATTTAAATCTATCTATGTAGTCAGAGTTAGTGCACCAAATAGATTTCAAGATTGTAAAAAGATTTAATAAATGGTCTGATTTAACATTAATTACTACAAATAAGATTTGCACATTATTAAAAACAAAAGAGCACAAAAAAAGTAAAACTCCACCCAGCAACTCCCCCTTCCATACAACTACATTTTCTTTCTCTATACTCGTGCACTTCTGGCATTGGTGCAGCAGCACAAAAGAAGACATCAGCTGTCTTTGTAGAGCCTTGTATTGGAAGACCAATGCCGTAAGAGACTGTGCTCCCTGCTCAGACTCCTACTGTGGAGAGCAGGGCTCTACAGAGAGCTCCCTACAAGCCTGTCGGTGTTCAAGAAGCGTTTGAGCAGCTCTTACATGCACAGTTTAACTTTCAGCTTGCCTTGTATGGAGTCAGGACTTGGACTTGATGATCCTTGTGGATCCCTTCCAACTCATTATATTCTATGATTATACCATTAGGAACAGCTAATCCAAAACACACTGATAAAAAGTATTATATCATATAGTCTATTCAGGTATTCTGTGTGGCTGTGCAAAGTACAACAGCAGAAAAGATGTTCTTCTTGCAAAGATAATAAAACAGAACAAAAGCTTAGGCATAAAAACCATAATGCTTAATTTGAAGCATCATTTAAAATGCCATACACTAAGCCACCGGGGTGCTTATGGTCAAACTAGTGATTACAGGCTGGATTTGAGGCACATCCCAAATGCTTCCTAACTGGAAAAAATGCATGCAAGTAACAAAGTTCAGAAGCAATGCAAAGGAGATAGTTTGTGCTATGAACCACAATATACGAGGTCACTGAAATACTCAACGTTACGAAACTGTTGTAGAATAGTAATACTAACATTCATGACACACATATTGTAACTTGAAAAATTGCGTAAGAAACAGATTAGAACAGGCCAGCAAAAACCTGTTTATAAATAAAACATTTTAATAAGTTAAAAAATATTAATAAAAGTCCAGAACCTTTTTTTCCTTCTTATCACACTCCTACATTTCCATTCAAACAAATGACATTGATCTTTCCCATTTGTGCATTTCCCATTGTGTCCCATTCCACAGAATTCTGCTGGGTGGAATCCTGTTTTGTATCACACAACTGAACACATAAAAGGTCAGGAGCATGTTGAAGACACGGCAACACAATTCCTCTATTAATAACTTACTTTTCAGAACATCATTAGAATCTAGACATTTCCAGGTTTAAAATTTATTATTGTGATAAGACTACTTAAGGTCAAGTTCTTTTCCTTCCCAGCAACAGAAGATTACTTTTTAAAATTTCCAAAGCATTGCTCACTTATAGATGTTCACTTTTATCACCACCCTATTACAGATGCTATTCTTTAACACAGGGGTAGTCTTGTACGTAATAAGAAAATGGAAATGCTTTCCTTTTCATCTACTGCTCCTGTTTAGATACTTTACTACGCGTTACTAGAGAAAATAAAGCTCACAGAGGCGCAGTTTATAAGTAGGTTTTTATGTGAGATGAGGAACAAATGGACATTAACCCTGCCAAGAAATTGCCAAGCTAAGTTTGCTGCCAGAATAATTCCCAAATCTATAACCAGAAAAATCTGTAATGTTCTTTTGCAAGCTCCAAACTCATCTCTGATTGCAACAACTTGCTTTAATGCAGTATAAATCAATTTTAATACCTGTTTGAAAGACCTGACTAAAGCTTAATGACATTTTCATTGCCTTGTAATTCAGGCTATATTACTAATTAAGAGCAGACTGAATTTAGAGTGAAAACAAACAAGGTAATTCAGGAATTTACATGTTGGTGCACCATACACATAAGATTTACGTACCTTACACAAAGTTAGATGACATTCTCTTTATATTCTTAAGAAGTACATAAATCAAAAAACATTGGAAAAATGTTACTACGGCGCTCTAAAGTTCCCTTAAATATGTTTTGCTGCTTACCTTTCCCCTCAGTGTCTAAGACCTATAGCTTAGGAGTACCAGAAGACCCATAGCACAGCTTTTCTCCAGTGCCATGCATGCCCTCCCAGTTACCCAAGAGCTACTGGTGTAATGAAGAAGCTCTGGACAATCTTCATCTCCCTCAGGACCTTCTAAGGTCTGGAGTGCAGTGTCCTGTCTAGAGCATCCCAACAAGCACAGTCTTGGGGCAGCTTCTTCAGTATCTCCTTGCCCTACAGAGACTTTAGTATGTGTACACAGGCCCATGAGGAGGACAAAACACTATAAATAGGTTTGTCCTGTGACCATTGTACCTAACTCATTTAGTCATTAACCACGTTTCAAACTCGGACTTTTCCTCTGAAAAGGAAGCACCTTCAGTTCTATTGAAAATAATTTTATCTCAGAACTGAAGATAGGTATTGCCAAACTTGTCAAGAAAATGTCAAAAAAAAAAAAGTCAAAAATGTCCAAAAAAGGTAAAAAGAAAAAAAACAGGGAGGGGTAGGACAAAAATAAGGTGAAGAAAATCGTTTTACACTCAGAGGTGCAAGCTCCTATTCAGAAAGCAGCTATTCAGCGGCTCCATCATCAGGATAATTCCTAATCACCTACCATTTGGTAATTTTTGATCAGTGTTACTCAGACTTCTCAGAAAGGCAGCAGATCTTCATTCACCACTGAATGAACATAATAGCTACCACATTTTCTACATAGATCATTCAAATGTACAATGAAAAGCAACTCTTCTTTAACAGAATTATCACATCAGCAATAAAGACAATATGCCATGTTTCCTGGTTTGAGGAAGGACTCCACGACACCATGAGTTAGGTCACCTGTGATCTTGCTACTTGAAATCACACAAATTATAATCATTACACTTGGCTTAATCAAACATTAATTACATCAGGTAAAGATATTTTGCAGTACAGAAATGAAAACTAGAAAGCTGTTTTAAAGCCAGGGTGATAATACTTAAGTCAAATTCTCACTAACAAATCTTCTAAGTAAGCTGTAACTCCAAATTCAGCTAACATACTTAGTCTTCAAAAAGAATGTTGCAATTTTGGGGTCATACTAGTGCCATGATTTATTTGGAGAATCAGAATCAGGTTTGCATAATGAATCTCATCTATGGGGTTAGAGACACCAATTTAAATACTTGTACATGTGTTTTCTTATCATGTATGAAGAACACTGGAAATGCATATTTAACTCAAACAAAAAAGGAAACAAAGAAAAAAGAAATGCCAAGTTCCAGTAAATTTAAGGAATTGTGCAGTTTTCATGTCAACATGCCTAACTTACGAATCTTTCAAAAAAAATTTTTTAGCATCTGTCAATGTTTTGTCATCAATCCATTTATTTCCTAGTTGAAAAGAGCAAACCAAAAATACCAATCACCATAACCAATCACCTCTTCGCCAATTTTTTTCCACCTTTAGGTCAGACGCACAAAAAGTAAGTATATGCCGCTTTCAGAGATGTTTAGCTCTGGAGCAGAACCTGACCACAGCTTTTATACAACGAGCATAATATTATCCCTGTAAGAGATGTCATTCAAAGCATTTTCTACAGATAAGAAATTTACATATTTAAATAACCTGTTTTCAAAATACTGTAGCTAATGACTTTATGGACATTTATTAATGTAAGTACCTTGTTGCTCTTCTTCCTCTTCTTCACTAGATGAAGCCAAATAAGCTTGAAAATCCATGTCAAGGAGTTCCTCTTTTTTAAAAGTTCTGCTAAGCGATGTTACTCGTTCATGATCCGTCTCATCCCATGTGATATCTACCTTAAAAATAAGAATGCCACTTGTAGAAGCTGAAACACTAAAATTAAACATTATAAGTCTGTCTTTTTAGAGAAAATTATTTGATACCTTCCATTTATGAAGCAATGTAAAACTGTTACTAATGTTCTCCACAACAGTTAGCTATAATAACCATTTCCTAAAATAAATGTAATTACAACTTTTTGGAATTTGTTCTACAATGAGTTTCGAGGAGCTTTAACTATATGAAATAATGAAGAAGTCTCCTCATGCATTGAAGGGTTCTGTAACAGCAGGTCACACAACGTGAAACCTCTAAGCCAAATTTCCTTTGTGGCAGCAGATACTGGTGTTGAAGCAGCCACCAACTGCTCTCCTTTCCTCTTCCAGCAGGAACTCATTCCTGGAATCACGCATGAATTGCAACGGGGACAATGAAAGTGTTTGCGCAACTGTACCCTCAACCGGAAGATGAAACAGATCTGACTGAAAAATGATCCAGCAGAAACTACTTATTTCTCAACTAATCACTTCTCCAATCTGGTTCACTTCATGGCCAGATGAAAGTTTTGGCCATCACATAAGACAGCGCAGGAATGAATAGCTACAATGAGGGGAAGCAACTGTTTAAGCCTTGCACGACCACCACAAAGGCTGTTGTTGAGCTACACATAAATACCCATTTTAGGCAAATTAGAAGATTTAACTGTGAATAACAAAGTAATTTCATGTGCAACTTGTAATAGAGGTATAATGAGGTCAAAATGTCATGTAACAAAGAAGCCGAATCTCTTTTAAAATCTAGAACTCAAGCTTATTTATGGGGTTGCAACTTGGGTCTCCATAACACGCTTAAAATCTTTTAATATGCTTGATGTCTTTATTTTGAAATGGTGAAGATAATCAGGAATCTTTCCCCCAGTGCTTATATAATTTATAATCTGACAATAAAACTAAATGAATTAGAAAAACATTACAAAAACATTGTAAAGATACCTTTGATGTCCCCATAGCAGCAGATGTGAAGTACTTTGGCTTATATGCAGCTACGTTCACTTCTGAGGCTACATCTTTTGGCTTATCATCAAATGTAACGTTATCTGGAATAAATCTTAAAGGCAAATAAAACATGTTATTATTCAAATACACTGGGAAATTTCATAGTATAAACAGTCTAAGCTTTTCATGAATATCGTACATCAGCACAAAAGAATTCACTAAAATAAAAAGTTGGTAAGCCCAAAGAGGAAAGAAAAGACATGGACAAGTACTCCACGCATGAAAGACTAACTGTCGAGCTTCTGCACATCCATTCCACAGGTTTTTGATCTATAACACCATCACGTTGGGCAACTAAACTAAACAACTAAGTCTAGTATTAGCAGGGTCAGAGGTGGGTTTTTTGGGTGTTTTTGTTTGTTTTAAGAATCACCTATTCAGCAAGCTTAACATTAAAAATTCAAAAGAAAAAAAGTGAATAAAATAGAATTTGGAAACAGATTAAAAAAAATTCAAAACGTTTTAGGAAAGCCTGATACATCTTTAACATTACAATTAGTAGGAAAAAAAATGTTAAAAGAGCAAATTCATGCATAACAACAGAAGAAGTTAGATTAAAAAAAACAAACCCTTTGAACACTACATGAGAAATTGCTTGGGGTTTTTGTGCAGTTGTTTTTTTTTTTTAATCACTACAAATGTAACCTAATGAATACTATTCAACATTAAAATTTAACAAAGTAGAAGATTAGGAAAAGCATTGGAGAATTTTAAACAGCTGTGTCTGTTGTAAAACATTATCTTTCTATGTTTAAAAGCATGAAAAGTTACGTGTTCATTTGGCAGAGACCATCTTCTCCAGAAGGGTTCAAAGCAAATTAATTAAGCTCCTCCAGAAAATGACTAAAAGCAAAAAAACTTATCTTTCACTGACTTCCAACAGCGCCCGTAACATGAGACCCAGCAGACAGAGGCAGCTTCTGTCAAAACTTGTTATGATTTAGTAACCACTCTTCTGCTCAGACTAGAAGGCTTTTTTGTAACAGAAGGAAAGACTAACAATAAACTATAATTTAAAATTCTTTCTTTCCCAAACGTGACTTTTGAAATATTAGAGCTTCCAGCTCATTCACAGGGGCTAGCATAGTAATCTATTGCAGCTTCTTGACAACAGCAGCAATATTCTTGCCCAGTGGTAAGCAATCCTGAAAAAAAGCCACTTCTGGACCCCTGGGGAAGATGGGACGAGTAGCAGTATGTGGTTTTGTTTTCTAATTCATACAGCTTTACTTAATTGTACCAAAAGGCTGCAGTTGCAACCAGACTATTTCACCTGACTTCTCTGAGAATAATCTCCCTGTGCAGAGATCCCCTCAAACTTTTCATAGTCCAGTAAAAATGCTCAAAAAGAAAAATTAAAAAAAAAAAAAAAAGAGTCAAAGGGAAACTTAACAACTCACTGGATGCCTGATTTATTTACATATCTCATTTTGCTTACAGAATAAAGACAATATTACTCCACATTATTTTAAATTGGCTTTAATTCTCCTTCCCGTCCCTAGCTCAACAAGTAAGAAAGTCACCACTGGAGTTACCTCAGGTCTATAAAAGAGCAGCTACTTTCGAATTCCAATCCGTCGCATTCCTCATAAATTTTATTAGCTGTTTCAGGAGAATCACATTCTACAACCGCATAGAAGTACTTCAGTCGCTTAAATTGATACTCCCTCAGTTTTTCCCTATAAAGCCTGCAAAAGTAGAAAACACCACAATGAGGTAAGCTGGCTTTAACAACTTTTCATTTGCAAAATATTTTAATTCAACTCATTAAAAATATGCACCATTCAAACACTCTCCTAATCTTAAAATAAGATCAGACAGCATGAAATTCCACCAGTATCTATTTGGTTTTACTCAAGTCAAAAGACTAATTCACACTGTTTTATTAAGTGCGCACTTTCTGTATCTGACTCTGCTTTCCACAGGCATTGTAAGGTTAGAGCAGGGCATAGAATAGCATATTTATACGTGCAAGCCACAGAAAGTAGTATTTAAGAGTTCCTATCAAGTTGTTTGCAATTATCCTGGCTCCTAATGAGGCTGATGAAAAGGATGTTCATACATAAGAGTATGTGTTAAGAACGTAAAAGAAACTGGGAGACTGTAAGGACAGGACTGCAGATGGTTATGCAAGAAAGAGGCAGCGTAGCATGCAAGAGAGATCACAAGAGCTGAGGTCGTGTCCTGTGAATTTAAAGGCTACATACAGAAGTATCACTGAGGTATCTCTGGGACATCCGGATTTCTATTTGTTGTATTACAGATGCTCTAGAGCCCACCGAGCAGTAAATCTAACACTTCAGGATGCACCTTGGTGCACACAGTGAAGCTGACTTCAGAATGCGCTGTAAGTTCATCATACGCTTCCCTGATGCACTGAAGACTTTCTTCAAAGGGATCTACACTTATTTTAGAAGCATACAGATTTTCTAATTGTAAGGCAGCCCAGTGGGATGTATTATACAAAAGTGGCCCCAGTCAGCCTGCCAAACATCTGGAAATTCTGGAAAAATATAAAAGCAAAACCTCTCAAGTTCCGTACACACAACGCTTTCAAGCAGAACAAAAGGCAAAAAATTAAAAAAGACATGCCTGAAGAAGCCTGGACAATGGTAGGCCTGATGAGCTCAGCCTGGTAAGCCAGGGCTGCTGCTGGTGGCATTCAAGAAATCTCAATCTGGGAATTCTTGGCCTAAGTTAAGGTCCCTGTCGGTTATGCAGATAAAAATTTTGACAGTAAGCAACAAAGGGAGTTTACTGCAGGGATGGCAATTCGTAGAGGAGAAATGCCACGTCAAGCTCAACAAGTGTGAGGCATTTGTTCCATTTATTATTCCAGTGAGCTACATAATAACAATTTTGAACTCAATTATCAACAACCTAATTTTCTTAAGTTTCATTATAATGCATTTATTCAATGTATTGACAATGAACCAGGGTCAGTTGTAAAACATCCCTTGAAAAAGCTATAAAATTAAGGCATCCACAGGAGCCTTCCACATACAAAATTCTGAAAACAGAAGTTGATCGGGACTTTCACTGAGAATTACACTTTCACTAGGTATTATATCTCTCATTTGAAGATTAAGTCAGTACCCATCATTCTCTGTAGTATTCTCTGGAAGATCGAATAGTTCCACGGGTCCTTTTTGTTCTTCCTCTTTCAATCTCTCTTTTCCAAACTCTGAAGGATAAATCTACAAATACAACACAAAAGTAAATTTTTAGCTGTACCAACTAAGAAAAAAATATCTCACCAAGCCTTTTAGACTTTATCTTTTTTCTCTAAAATCAGTAAAGGGATCAATTCCATAAGCTTTAATACCCTCTTAATTTTAATTTACAGAAAAGACAATAGAATAAAAAAACTGCCTGTTAGTAATGAGAATGTTTTTGAGACAGATGAAGAAGAACAAGAGGCCCGACTTCATTCATTTCACTGTGGCCCTTTTCAGAAAGGATTATTTGCCTAACATTTCTCTAACAATGCGGTCTCTCCCTGCTAGCACTTAGAGCCAACCTCATAAAAACGAGAAGTCAGTATCTTGGGGATTTAACTCCACCGCACACATGCCGGTTGCTGAAAAGCAGCTGGTGTTTGCTTCTAACACAGCAAATTAAATTGCAACATAGTTTCACACTTATGTTAACATCTCTTTTGGTTCTTCTACAGAAAGGTCTGTCTCTGTTCTTATTTTGTAGTCTTTTGGAATTATTTTTTTTTTCAGTGAAATCCAGTACTTTTTTAGAAATCTGGTCTTACCTTAACTGAAAATATTGTTCCTCCTTTGGGTGTGAAAGAATTAAATAGAGCCAGCAAATCCTTAGCCTTCAATCTATCCCAATCCATATTACAAACTGCCAATCTACTTGTAGTCTGAATAGAGAGGGGGAAAAAAAAAAGGACATAGAAGTTCATAGGTTTAATTCCTGACTGTTATGGGGAATACACAATTCCCTTGCAACTATCCTTGGCAAAAATCAAAGTCATCAACAAACTCTGTTGAAAAAAATAAAAGAAGCATTTTCCTCAAGACTTTGTTCCACTTAAGGTCAGAAGCATCAATCACCAGAGCAGATAAAAAGGACGTAAATAGTGAAGCACCACAGAATGGACTGCACCAATCACAGATTTGTGTGAGTACTGTGATTTCTTGTTCACTAGTTGTGCTCAGTTTTAAAGTCCTAATTCACTGTCTAATGATTTCTTAATTTCTTAAAGTACAAGTTAAAAAATTAAACTAAAAAAGTGAAAAAATCATTAGTGAACAAAAGCAGCGCTATATAAATTCTGCTTGTTCTTTCACTTACGGACTTATCTATCTATAGGTAAGCGTCTACTTAAGAGGGGAAAAGGAGACACTAGTGAAAACTGCAAGCCTCGTTCTCAACCAATTTCATCATCACGTGCACTCTCGAATCAAAGGCTGAAAAACCTTTATGGAAAATACTTCCAAAAAAAGTTTCATAGATGAAGGTCTGTAATGAACTCACAACGGCATACATTTCTGAGTTTGTCATGTAGCAACTTTCCACATCCAGAAGTATTGTTACCTCATCTCCACGAGGGGCATCTTTATCTAGCTCGCGCCATGAATGCTCTATCTCTGGCTCCTTTGGAAAGAGTTCATTTAAATCTTCATCATCGTCTGAGCTCGTTTCAATGTTCCCAATGCCTCTAGCTAGATCAGGCCCACTTTCACTTTCTTCATCATCTTCTGAATCACTCTCATCTTCGCCTGTTTCCCCGTCATCTTCTGGCTCCTCTTCCTCGCCTGTTTCCCCACCATCTTCTGGCTCTTCTTCTTCCAATTCTGCAAACTCAGAATCATCACTTGCAGAAATTTCTTCCTCTAATTGGCTTTTACTGATGTCATGTTGATCACAGGTGTCTGCATATACAGTCAATGAAAGATAAACATCAGGTATCTATTTTTATGTTATAATTACATATGATCCTTCAGAAATATGAGAAAACCCTCAGATTTACAGAACCTCTGAAACAAAGAACAATGCAGGAACAAATTACATGAGGGAAGTGCAAAAAACATAAATTATCAGTATTGGGTTGTCTAATCTATTGCTCTTTAGGCCCAATTGTATTATCAACCTCAAACTCTGAAAACACGTTATTCTGTTATTCTATTTACATGTATAGAATCAACAGGTAGAAATCAGATTTCAGTAATGTAGACTATAAGCATGCATAAGCACTATAAAGAAAATTTTTCTTCAAGTCACCTGTTCCCTCTAATGCCCTCATATTAATGGCTTGGCGCTGCCACCCTTACACTTTCAGTCAACAAATGCTGAAGCCTTCATGGTATCAGACCTTATATTTGATATTCAGTTTGATAAATAATGCACAGGCTACTATACGTGTTACTTTTCTAACCAACCTACCAACAATTTCAGCTCCAGCAATTAAGAGGACATGGATGCTCACAATCTTACTGAAGAATCAGCACTGATTCCGTAAGAGCTGACCAACTCCAATTCTTCAGCAACGCCGAATCTGAGTCAGTCAGCTATTTTATGACCGATCTTGTGAAAGATTTTCCATTAATTAAATAAAAGCAACCACATCCAAGTAAACACACCAAGTTCTAGTTGTTATTTTAACAACTAACCTGATTCTTTTATTTTCCCTCCTATGGAACCATCCCTCCTGGGAGCTTTAGCTGATTTCATACCACTTGGTTGTGAAGACTTTTGCTTGTTTTGAATTAAAATTGATCTTCCTCCTGATGCATCTTCTTGCTTGTTATTCTCTTTGTGTAAAAGGCCCTTGTTTCTCTGAGAGCGATCAATTTCCGTTGCAGTCTTCTTAGAGGCCTCTTTCAAGTTGAATTTAGATGTAGCTTTTTGTCCTTCATTTTTAAGGTCATCTAGTTTTGTTACCACTTCACATGTTTGGTCAACCCCTTGTTTGTTTATTTTGCTCTCCTCCCTAGGGACACCATCGGAAAGCAGTTTTGCAGAATCTGTTTGTCCTTTAGGTTTACCTTTTTTTTTCTTTTTTTTCTTTTCAGTATGCTCTTTACTATCACTTTCTGAAAGATCTGAGTCAGATTCTGACAGAGCATAAAATTTCCTGAGGTTCTCTGTAGAAGTATAGTTAACAGGGCGACCTCTTTTATCCACTGTATATTTCAGCTTAAACTTCTTGTCATGAAACATAGCTCGGAATCGTTTGTCAATCTTGACTTTACGTTCTTTTTCTGGCATCTCCCAAAATCTGGGATCCCTCGTAATGCGGCTAAACCGCCCATCACTCAGTATTTCCTCTTGAGATGACATTTTTGATGCTGTTGAAGACTTGGCCATCTACAATACGGAAAAAGAACCAAAAAAACCCAGACTTCTGATTAAAAACCGACTGATTAACATAGACTGAGACACATAATTGAGGAAAAAATAATTACACAAAGCTAGACTTCTGACTTACACCTAAAAAGTTCTTTCCAAAAGCACATATAGCATTTTGAATAAGCTACAAATAATCCTATAACTATCCCAGTATTAACCACACGTCTTAGCTTCCTACGATAAGCATATACAGCTATAAAGACCACACCGGCTGCAGATACCGCCTTGAACGATCACTTATCAACCCCGAGCAGGACTTTAAGGAGTTTCATCACCAGCCAGACCTCAGACCCGCGCTTCCCACAGAACTAGGGTATTTCACGTTTTAAAGCACCGCTTAGGAAAGAATTCAGCAAGGCCGCGAGCGTTTCGGCCAGCTGAGGCCAGCACTACCAGCAGCTCCACCACAGGCGAAGGCTAAGCGCGGCCCAGCAGCGGCCCAGCCGCACCACAGCCTTCCCCACTCCCGGAGGCGGACGAGGCCCTGGCGAGGAGCCTCACTAGCAGTACCCGGCCGCGCCGAGCCCACCGACCGTTAATGGCGACCACCTCCTCCGCGCCACCCAGCTGCACTCCCTCACGCGGAAAGCCCAAAACCCACTTCCAGCGGCAGGACGGCGGCCGCAGTAGGACAAACCGTTCCCGGCCAATCAGATGACGTGGTCGGCGGAAGGTCGGGGGCCTTCCCGCGCGTGCGCCTGAGGTGATGGCGGCGGCTGTTGGGGTGGGAGTCCTGAGCGGGCTTATCCGTTCCGTTCTGCGGGCGGGCTGGGGGTGTCGTCGGTTCTGGGCGCCCTTAGGACGATCCCTAGCGGCCGACGCTTCGTTGGGCTCGGGTGCGCTGAGCCCCTTCGACCGGCGGCTGAAGCGGAAGCAGAAGAACTGGGCGGCGCTGCAGGCCGAGCCCGCCCAGTGCGACTACCTGCGGGAGGAGGTGGGGGCGGTGGCTGGTGGCCCGGGGTGGGCCCTCTTGGCGAGGCGGCAGCCAAGCCGGGAGACTGTGGGGAAACCGCCTGTGGGGGAGGGGAGTGATGGCGATGCGCCGCGGCGCTGACCGGCGGGCTTTTCCCCTAGGTCGGCAGCAGGATGGCGGACAGGGTGTTTGACATCCCCAGGTAAGCCTCGCCGCGAAGGGGAGCGGGGCACCGCTCCCTATCTCACGTGCTTCCCAGTGGCTTGCAGGGTCACGGGTAGGGGAGGTGACCCTCGGGAGGAAACGCTGGTTTGCGAGCGCCTTTCTCTCGCGTTCCACTAGCGGTGACCAGAGAAGGATGCTCGATGCGTTTAGTTCGAAAAGACGTTTAGAAACGAGCAGACAAAACTTAACATCATCTAAGCCTTAAAGCAGCTTAAGTCTTAATTACGTTTTATGTTGCTAAACTTACCCTTTAGAACGTTTCCTCTTGCTTTGGATGTTGGCTCTGGAAGAGGTTACATAGCTCAACATTTAACCAAGGTACTGGCTCTTCATACTTAAAAGTGTTTAAAATAAGCATGTATTTATTGCTGTGTTTTCAATTAGGGGTCTATTATAACTTAAAACAATCCTCTGAATCTTAATGAGGTAAATCTCTTTTACTAATACATGTAGCGACAATCCAAAGACATGTGTTGTGCAGGCTGTTACTCCATATTATCACTGAAGACTAGACAGATAGTAGTGCAAGGGAGACTATCTGTTATGTCATGATTGACTTTCAGTCTTGAGTAGGGAGATGCATCTTTTTTGATCAGTCTTTGTTGGATGCACTTAATTGTTAAAGACCAGTATCTTTATGGAGACTTCTAAACAGTGAACAATTTACCCTTCGTAAACCATGCCATAAGTAAAGGTACTTCACTGGCTGTTAATCCATGGTTTATGGCTGACTGAACTTATACCTAAAAATGCAGAATGGGTTTTTGTTATTGTTCCTACCTCAGCTATTCTCCCTGGGAGCAATTACCAAGTATTATGCCGGGGGAAAAATGCTTTCTGCTTTATGTAAAGTTTTATCAAGTGTTAAGGAGATTGCTTCCAACTTAATATAAATGTGTGTAAGCGTTCTAAAAAATGACTTAATGTCAGCTTATAAAACAACTTAAATATTTGATAGACTCTTAAAATTTTATTTCAGGAAACAGTTGAAAAACTTATTCAAGTTGATATTGCAGAGAACGCTTTAGTAAGTAGCTTTCTGAATGCTAATGTGCTTCAATTCCATAATTGGAATTCCAGAGGGAAGCAAAAGTGAGTTTCTGATGTTATTTTTTTTCTAATCCAACATTAGAAAAATACTGTAGAATCCGAAATCCCTACATTCAATGTCGTAGCTGATGAGGAATTCCTTCCTTTCAAAGAAGATACATTTGATCTTGTTCTTAGCAGCTTAAGGTATGCATTAATCGTTTACTAACATTGTATTTTTTGGTTAAAAATGTTCAATAATGTTATTTGAGAGTAACTTTAAGGAGGAAAAAGAGAGAAAGATAAATAATCCATTAAACAGCAGTAAGTCATGTACTTGCTTATTTATTATATGTTAGGAAAAACTGCTGTTCTGATGGTTCTTATGTTTTGTTTGTTTTTCTTCAAGACACATGTAGCTTCTCTCTTTCCTGCAGTTTGACTAACTAGTTTCCATGACTTACATCTTCTCGGCTTCAAAAAGACCAAAACCTATTTAGATAAACTCTGATTTTTATTCGGTATCACTTCTAGGCAAGCACTTCGGGACTCTTGCAGCTTGAGAAATCAGTTTGTTGCTTTGGCTTCTGAAACATACTTGGATGATGTAACAGTTATTTGCATTCCCTAAGTTTTACCTAATGTGCAATTATGAAATGTGCACTTTGTTATTTCAGTTTACATTGGGTGAATGACCTTCCTAGAGCTTTTAGAGAGGTAAGAAACATTTTTTAATACTAAAAATCAACACTTGCCATTACTTGTATTCAGAGTGCTCTACATTTACAGGTCTTCTTTAAATAGGAGGCACAGAACTTGCTCATGTTGCACACAAGTATTTTTGGAAGTTCGAGGAACATCAGTTGATATTTCTACTAATTTACTGTCTCAAATCAATTTGGAATAAATGACTGTGAAACAACATGTTTGTATAATATTTTATAGTCTCAACAGCTGAGATCAAGGTAATTAATGTAAACTGAGGCAATGGCATTGATTTTTATTGTGTATTAGCTCTTCCTGCTTCTAGTACAAGAGTTTTCTAAATCTCCAGAACTGGTTTATGGAACATGCGTTATTTTTGTGTCTCGGCTATTTATTTTGAAATGCAACTTTAATCAGGTAAAGGCTTTGTGATTTTTGAAATTAAGCAAATGTTTGTTGAGGACAGAAAACTGAAACTGTTCCTGAAAAAATCTGATCTTGGATTATTTCAGCCTCTTCCTGCAGGTGAAAACTGTCTTCAAATCAGCTAACTTTGGAGCAAGAGCAAGGGATATTTTAGGCAATTTGCTGTTCTTTCATTGATTTTAAATTGGTCAGTCATTACAGTGCAATTCTATCACCTTTTGGTATGAATAGGAGTATGCTGCTGTTATGGAAATAATAATAGAAATCTGAATGCCTTCGGTATGTAAAAAAAAAAAAAAAATCTTGCAAAGAAATATATAATTTTCTTTAGAATTTAAGTGGTTTATGGAGTGTCAAATATTTTTACTGCCACAGTAAAAATAACTGAGGCATTATAATGACCTGCAAAGGGGAGGGGGCTGGAGTTCTTGGCCAGCTTTCATTGTGAATGTTCATTTCCTACTTTGGCTTTAATGGAACTGCCTTCAACTGCTTAAATTTCAATTAAAGGCTTCTTTATTAGCATAGAAAAGGTAGTTTGATAAATACTTAATTTAAAAACACTTCAAAAGAATTTTGTTTCAAATCAATAAGGTAAGCAGTTTGAAGCTTTTGCTGTCTTATTAGTCTGATCATGGAATATGACTCTTCTGGGTATCTAAACCAGAGATGATTGCCAATTTTTAAGGAAAAAAGAAAGCCTGCGTTTATTGGCCTCCTCAGTAGGAAGGAGGCTAGGAGTTACTAGACAGGCAAGCAGTTTGTCAGCCTTGGTCTTTGAGTCATAATGTTACTCTTCTGGCTAGTAAAAAATAAGTGGGGGTAGGCATAATAAGAATTGCATTACTCTATTGTGGGTTAAGAAGTGCAAAGATCACTACTGGAAACAAAGGCTTCCATTTCTCTTAAATCAAGCCATTAAAAAGTATTTTTGCTGCCGTCATCTGAGAAAGTAAAAGTAAGTAGAAGCTATCTTAATCTACCTTATTTTCATCAGTAAATTAATTGAGGATATTGTTTTAGGAGTATCCCATTGAAAATAGCTTTACCCAAAATTCCACAGTGCATGTTGTGTTTCTTTACTGTAAGTGTAATTTCTGGGGATTCACACTTTCTTCAGAACAAATAGTCTCTTTTCAAACAGATTATTTATCTTGCAGTGTGACCAAAAGCTGTGGCGCAGCTTGCCTTGTGGAATGTGGAAACATATTAAAAATCTGCTACCAGTACTATAATGATTGCTTTGCATTAAAAAAAAAAAAGTCCTAAGAACTTCTTAGTTACATAGGCTTAATAACAAAAGCTTTACTTTTTTTTTTATTTTCTGTGTTGTAGATTCACCAAGTTCTTAAACCAGATGGAGTATTCATTGGTGCAATGTTTGGGGGAGACACTCTGTATGAGCTTCGCTGCTCTTTGCAGCTAGCAGAATTGGAGAGAGAAGGGGGATTTTCTCCTCACGTATCACCATTCACTGCTGTCTCTGATTTGGGACATCTGCTGTCGAGAGCTGGCTTTAACACCCTGACTGTGGTAATTATAAATAAGAGAAAAATCAGATAGAACAAACCAGCACATCAGAGCTGCTGGTATATAAAAAAATACTATTTATGAATGTATTAGTAATGTAGTGCTTCCTTCTACATGTCATGCGCCTTGCTGAGTAAGTTTCTGAAATAGCGTGGGCTTGCCTCTGTTCATGGCTTTACTGTGATTAATGAAACCAACTGAAGTGTGTCTTTGGCTACTGGCCCAATAGGATTTGGATGGTGGTCTTAGTGAAATGTCAGAGAATGTTAGACCTGCTTGAAAAAACTTTAGACACTGTTGCCGTTTCTTCTAAACGAAGAAGAAAATAATGGCATTTCAATTAAAATTTGATTGCATTTGAGCTACTAAATGAAACTTGTAAGAAGTGTTAAGATAGTATATTCTTCTGAGAAATACGCAATTTGAACAGAAGTGGCAGATGAATTGTCTTTTAGCAGCTCTGGAGGCTAGCGTGATGTTACTATTTTAGCTTGATATACTCTAAATATAAGCTTCTTAATTCTTTTAGGATACTGACGAAATTCAGGTCAACTACCCAGGGTTGTTTGAGGTTATGGAAGACTTGCAAGGCAAGTACGTACTTTGTTGGAAACATTTTGCCTATCAGTGCTGCAGGCACAGAAGAGTTTCACTGTGTGTTTCTTATCTCCGAATCATAGAATAGCTAGGGTTGGAAGGGACCTTTAAAGGTCATCTAGTCCAACCCCCCTGCAGTAAGCAGGGACATCTTCAACTCCATCAGGTTGCTCAGAGCCCCATCCAACCTGACCTTGAATGTTTCTGGGGATGGGACATTTACTACCTCTCTGGGCAACCTGGGCCAGTGTTTCACCACCCTCATTGTAAAAAATTTCTTCCTTAAATATGAATAAATAAAGCTTATTGTAATAGTGGAAGGATTACATTTTTCCTGATCTCTAGTGATTCAGGAGACCATACCTGTGAGCAGATTTGTGTTGAGAAGCAGAAATCAAAGATTTGCTACTTTGTGGCCTCCTATGAATTTTCTGCTTACCACGTATTCCTATTTTTTGTGAGCCTGTTCAGTGTAAGCCACTGAAAAGCCCTGAAAGGGAGACAGAAGTATATATCCCACATACTAACTTTTCCTGTGAGCCTCCCTAAGTATCAGGACATTGAGGAAACTGATTTGGAATGAGAATAAATAGACCCTTAAATTAAAGTCTGCTGAGGAATGCAAAAAGCAATTGAGATGCTTAACAATTGATTTAGTATTCTGGTTGCATTTGTCATGGATTGTAAAGTAGTTATTTGTATGCAGTCAGTTGTTACTTACAGAGCAGTTCAGGGCATCTTCTTACTCTGGATCAGCTGCTGAATGAAAATACAACTTTCATTCTCTGCAGAAAGTGATTAAAGATATTAGAATTGTGGTTATTTTATTTCTTATTAAAAATCTCTTGGGATAGTAATTTTGATGCTTATCTGGTTGCAAAACCCAAACATATGAGTGGTGTGTCTGAATAAACAATGTACTCGTGCTTAAAATAAATTATACTAGAAAACCTGTATGTTTGAAGACTCAGGCTGAAGAAGTAATAACTTGAAATCATTCCTAGCGATACAAACTGTAAATTGCAAAGCAGTTGCATTAAAAGGCTTAGATTCCTCTAGGTAAGAAACTCACCTCATTATTTGTGGTATGTTGTTTTCTGTTACAGTGAGATTCATAAGATTCTATACTTACTCTGGTTTAACAAAAATCTGTCATTAGTGCATGACAGTTAACTCATGGCATATGCTATATCTTCTTTTTCTTAAGCTAAAACATATTTTTAGGTATGGGGGAGAGTAATTGCTCTTGGAATAGAAAACCTCTACTACACAGGGAGACAATGTTGGCAGCTGCTGCAATATACCAAGGTAAGTATTTGAGGGGTAATGAGTTAAGCTGAAATGACTTTAAGAAAATGCTTTCTATGTCTTTTTCTCTGATCTCTGTGTAGAAAAAAAAAAAAATTTGGAATAAAACAAAATGCCATTATTGTGCAGATATTTTTAACCTTAATTTATAATGACAGGGTTTGAACTATTTTGTTGCACCAGTATGAGATATTTTTATTGTCCCAAATCTTTCACCAAGAGTCGTTATGATGAATGTGTCATACTTAGCTGTAATGTTCTGAGCACTAAGTATTTCTTAGAACTGATGTTCTGTGTACCCTTTTCTTTTTTTCTCCTCTCTCTTCCTGCCCTAACAGAAATGTACGGAAATAGCGATGGCTCAGTACCTGCCACGTTTCAGATCTACTACATGATTGGATGGAAATTCCATGAATCACAGGTAATGTGAAGCTGAACTATTTTCTGTTTGAAGGTACTTTTAAAATTACTGATGTTTTAAAAGGTTTTTATAAAATATTTTAAGTTAAACTTAGCCCTGTATTTTTTTTTTCCTTCCTTTTTTTCTTAGGCAAGACCAGCCCAGAGAGGTTCTGCAACAGTTTCACTTGGAGATCTGGCAAAAATAGATGGACTTCTTTCAAGAGGAAAAAAATAGTTCTTCAGAAATAATAGTTGTCTTGAAGCTGCCATTAAGCTTCTCATTGCAGATAGTCTTCACTTGCCCTTATTTTGTGATGACATTCTGAAATGATACCAAAATCCTCTTGCATGAAGATTATTTTGTTTTTCACTGCCTATGGTATACCAGCTGTGTAAAATGCTATTTGTTTTTTGTTTCCAGAGAAATATGTCAGCAGTATTCTAAGTGAATATATGCTCTCCCAACTTTTGATTAAATTACTACTCTCAAATGTAATGCCTCTTCAGTATTTCAGTATCACAGACCGCTCCAGGTATGATTTGCAGGTGTTGAGTGTGTATATCACCCTGCGTTGCTCCTGAATTATTCCTTAAGGGTGGTAGATCGTAGTAAAGAATAGTACTTGGTGGCAAGTGTTTTGTAAGACATACTGTAAGAGAAAATATCAGCAAATACACAGATGTAACTTAGTATGTTTTTGTGGGTTGCAATGTTGGCTGCTTTGTTGTAGCTTTAACAGAATGTACGTATCATGATTTGACTTTATTTACTGAAAGAAGCAGCAAGCAGAAGAATCACCTAGTACTCGGATGGGTACGTTTCAAATTAACTAGTTAGCTCAGAATAGTCATTCTTTGGAGTTGGTGCTCTTTTGGAGTTCCAAAAGAGTTCCAAGGCATTTTTTAACCTGTTTTTTTTTATAGCATTTAAAACATCAAAACTATTGAAATTACATTTGCGCGTTACTTTCTGTGTTTCTACCATCAGAGTCTGAAAAGCATGAAGTATACTTCTTTTCTCCTTAGCTGTGACATGGAGCTATGATTTTTCCTGTATATAACTGCATTACCAGAAATTGATAGTAGTTACAAATACGGCTCATTAACCTGAGGTGTTTAGAAAAAATAATCTACCCAGTGATTTCACTTGATAGAGAATGGTAGAGAGGAAAAGCATGAAGAATATATAGTCAGGTTTACTGCTCAATCAGTTTTGTCATTGTACCTAGGTGTTGTATCAATACTGGTGAAAGGAAAGCTTCTCTAGGCTTGTTGTAAGAAGATTATCCAGCAGGTGGAGTTTGACAGAATGGTGGGGCACAGACCAAATAGGCAAGGTAGGAAGAAGCCTTCGTATTCTGTCGGGGATTATTGAATTATGATTCTAAACCAAATACAGATATTAAAGTTACGTCCTACTGCTTAACCACTACTTAATTTTCAAAACAACAAAAATGCTGTTTAAAAAGAAACAATTCATCCAGTATTCAGCTGACTAGAAGATCAATTTAAGGCTCTAATGCATGTCTTTACAAGTCTTCTCGATCTTTAATAAAATTTGCTTATTTAAAGGGAGAATTCTCTCCTTTCCCAAATGTAGGTTTCCATGAAGTTATGTGTCAAATGAGTGTGTAACAATGCACTTTAGCTTTAGGAGGTTGATTTCCAGTTACTTGAGCTGGTGGTTGTGACTCAGATGTGTTAAGGGAATGAGGAGGTGGAATGTGCTGGGTGAATGTTAATTGGAGAAGTGCTCCTACTGTGCTTATTTCAAGCACTCAAGTTACGGAGAAAAGGACAACTTTTCAGTTCTTTGATTCCCTATTCCACAGATGGAGTATGTAAACAGTAAAGTAGGTAAGGATTTTGCTGTTTATAGGGGAAGGTATCTTCTGGACAGGGAGAAATGGAAGGGTAGGTTTCTTGCTAGCACTTGGAAGAAAAAAAAGTATAGATTTTCAGTTAACTTGGAAAAGGGCCGGGGGGTAGTAGAAATGGGGAGTAAATATGGCATTGGAGCAGTGTTGGTTGGAATTGGGGGACATGCAACTGGTGGGTAAGGGATTCGTTTCCCTCGCTGACTGCATTTGAATAACTGCCATTTCTGTGTGTTTGTAACTGCATTTTTTTTTTTCTGTAGTATTTGTTCTTGGAATTCTAGGTCACTCTGGTTTCCTGTAGCCACTTTCTTTCACCTGTATGAATAGATTTGAAAAAAGTTATGTGACAAAAACATCTGCTCATAGTAAACTAAGACTGCGTTATATATTTTGATTGTCTTTTTAGCATTAAGTGTTCATGGCTTTCTGAAATTGTAATGAAGAATGTGGTTGCCCGTTGCTAGTTTAGAACTCTTAAGTGCATGTTAAAAACCGGCATTTGCAGGGTTAGTGACTTTTAAAAAGTAGTTGCTAAGGTGACATAATGTCTCTTGTAAGCTTAGTTTTAAAAATCCTGATACATAATACGGAATGCTTTAATCTTGAATACAGAAGAAAGGAAAAAGAATTCTGGGAGATAGTTATTTTGACTAATCAAAAGTCGGGAGCCCATAAATAACAAAACCCCAAATTTTAGAAGCAGCTTAAGTGTACTTGATGAACATTAGTATTTTTGAGCCTTCAAAAGGTTCTGAGGGTCCGAGTCACGAATCAGTGAGTGTCTTTGTTCAGCACGTTTGATTACAAGATCTGTCAATGTAGAGTTTTATGCAAAGATTTTTTACTTAGGATATAGGGATAATAATGAGGCTCTACATTTTGGAACCCAAGCGTTAGATTTTGCAGTTTCTATACTTTCAAAAGACTGAGAATTTGTGAAGTTAAAATGGGGGAAGGATTCTTGATTACCTCTAATGTATAAAAATGTCATCAGCAGAAGTTCAGAAGTGAACCATACAAAATTAAATTTAAGTGTATTGTTTTACTCTGCTTGAAGAAGATAAATATGAATGACACTTTCTCAGTGTTGTCTTCAAGTGAACTAAAACTAAAATTTGTCAGTTGCAGGGGGCAGAAACACCAGTTTTTCATATAGTGTTTAATTGGAATTTCACGATGCAAAGATCTGATCTAGTCAGTTAAATTCACTAGACATCTTGTTCAAGAAGCCACATAAGGAAAGCTAGGATATGTGTTAAATCTTTTAAATTTTCATTTGTCTAACCCAAGACCTTAATATCCACTTTTCAAAGATGATCTGTTTTGAAGCCATTATTTTGGGGGAGTACGGATATTGAGTAGTTTGATTGGAATCAGTCCTAGTACTGAAGCAAATGTGACCTGTATAGATGGTTGGTTGATTTTTCTGAATATCTTTAAGGTGAAGGAAAGGGAAAAAGAGAATTAAAAAAAAAGAAAAACCTGAGACAGTTAAGTTTTAGCTGAAGGCTGCATATCAGTAAAAATTAGAAAACACTGAAGAGAGTGGATGTGCTTTTGTAGGGGAAAACAACTTTTGGTTTAAATCAACTTAGAATTAAAGTGGTTTGTTGACTTGTTAATAGCTTGTAATTAACTGTTAGTCTATGAACTATACATGCAGGATTAATAGCAGCAATATAACAGATAAATGACTGTCCTAGACCCTTGCAAAACCTTAATAAACACCTTCAGACATCTAAATGCTCTTCTGCATCAATTTCCTGACAAGTTTGCAGTTACATGCTCACCTCTATCCCTTTAACAGGACGTTTGGTTTATAAGAGCCCACCCTTCAAGGAGTACATTACCCTGTTTACGTGTGTCTCCTTTGGAGACATGAGTGCTCTAGCTACAGGCATACCTGTGCTCATCCCTACACTCCACTAATCCACCCGCCTGCTGGGATTGCACCCCACAAGGTGCTGTGTAGACACCCCAGGAGTGGTCACTGCTGCTTGTCCCCTGTTCTGTCAGCCCACTGTCCAGAACACAGGCTGCTGCTGGGGAGGGTGCTCACTTAGGCCTCAGCAGCTCGAGATGCCAGGAGGGCATCTTTTCGGTGTCAGACCAGGTTTTGACTGCTTCTCTCTTCTCACTGTTAGGAATTTTAGTGCTTTTTATATTTGATCTTAAACGGACTCTTTCTCTCCCCTGCCCCCCACCCCCGCCAAGGTCTCTTGGTAACTGCCTGGTTAGTGTTTAAGGCAGCTGGTGGTTGTCTTCCCTTACAGCCATACCAGATTTTGAGCAAACACCTTCTCAGTTTTGTATATTCTGTTCAGACACATTGCACTCGTATTTCTATCTTAGCTGCTGATGTTGTCCACGCTTTTTTGCCAAGAGGTGGCTATGTAGATTTCCCCCATGATTTGGAGCTGTGTCTTGGGGTACAAGGTACATTCATAAAGTAAAAGACAAAGTCCTTTTCAGAAAAAGTGTTTCTGTTTGAAACCTTACGTTGAAGCAGGGATGATGAATAGTGGGGAATCTTATTTGGCCTCAAAGTGTTCATGATAGGCCTAAATGTATCACAATATATCAGTTTTCTAATGATAATGCATAAAATAAGGAGGTTTCATTTTTACCGCGTTCATGAATCCCAATTCATGCATTTGGTTTTCTGCATTCTGTAGGGATTCCTTACAGTTTGCACAAGTAGAAGGGCAACTTGAAGTTGGGATCTGCACGTTTTGTGTGACTTTTGATCATTGACTTATTCTTTTAATATTGCACCTGGACTGTGTGCGCGTACACTAAGAAAATAAAGAATAAAACTACCCTTAAGAATGAATTTATTTACCTTGGAGTTTTCCATAGTTCTGATCAAATATAATCTTTGGTTTTGTGGATGACAAAAATACAGGGACAGAAACGTGTTGGATGCATTTTTGTTTTATGTAATACCACCTTTTTAGCTAAATGAACAACCTAAGAAAAGTTACTATTTTACTTAGTGTATGCAGTAATTTAAACCATTTGAAGCTCTGATCTTAAACTTCTTACTTCTAAGGTGAAGTGAATTATTCTGTGGAAATACTATCCAAAATGAACAATTTACTAAGGAAATCTAATGGGTAACACCCGTCTTCACACCTATCTTTTCAGATTCTGCTTTTGGGTACTGCTGAATAACTCCACTTAACTGTACTGCAAATATTATTTGTTTTCTAGTGGTTAACCATCTTGAAAACACATCAACAGGACTTCGTAAGTATAACACTTGAGATGAATTTACAAATTAATCTTGGCATAAGACAAATGTATTTTAACACTACAGTTTGTATGCCTGCTCCCTGCATATTTATTTCCAACCTCCAGTTGATTAGTTGCTTTGTCTTGTGTACAGAAATGGCCTGTTTAATGCAGTGGGAAGTCAAGTAGAAGCCAGCATTTGTTAATGGATGCTTAGAACAGGCGCAGGCAGGCATTTTAAATTATTCTAACTAAGCAGTAATTCTAATTCATTTCTAAAGATAGAAGTATAACAACCCAATTACCTAGTTTCCTCACAGACTGTAATGAGTACAGTTAGCATAAAATTAGTCTGTAAATTTAATGGGAAATTTCTTGTTGTGTGGACATTGAAAACACTAGCAAAAATGTCGCAAGCCGTGTTAGAGTCTATATAGTAACTTGCTCCCATTGGATGCTTCCTTGACAAAATGCATTACTGTAAAATATCAATCAAATCTGTTCAGTACAAGGAGTTTTTAAAACACTGGCTCAAACAGGGATGGCAGTGGAGTTGAAAGTTCCTTCAAGAAAAAAACTTTTTTAATCTGTGTTAGCAGTAGGTTTTTTTCCTTTTTTAACATGGTGTTATGGCTATATATTCAAACTTGTAATATATGTCAGCAGCTGGCTAGTATCGGGCCAGTTCTGTATGTGCAGCCTCCTAAGAACAGTTGGATCAGTTCTTCTAAATGTAGAATATACACATAGATGGTAAAGATAAAAAAATACATGTTAATACTCTACTGAAAGGGGAAGGTGTGCTGGAGTCCTGCTGCTGATTTTTAAACCAGGATTCAGACAGCTGCTGCCCCACACAGGTGCTGGCAGTTGTGCAGTTCATTGGATGAAACCAGATGTGGGGCACTTCAGAATTTCTAGCTGATAGAACGCAAAGGGCACTTTTCCCTCCCTTCTAGAGCTTATGTTTATGATGGGAAATTCTCTTTGTGACCTAATTTTCATACAGTACAGTAAAGAAAACTGAGGAGGGCATAGCTAAGTTGCAGTGACCTGCTGAGACTGAAGTGAAAATTGTGGCCCATAAGAACACATACTTGGTAAAACATGAAGTTTCTTCTACTTTGCCTGTTCCCTAGAGAGTGAATAAACAAATAAAAAACCATGAGGCTTGAAGGATAGAAGTAAGTTTTCCGGAATATGTTTTCATGATGGACTTTTGATTTCAACTCTTCTATGCAAGCGGGCATTGCTGGAAAGAGGGATGAATGTAAAAGACTTTATCACTGATTTCTTGATCATGAAAATGCTTTAATTACTTCAATAGTGTATCCATTTTAAAACTACTTTTATTACATCCTTCTGTTAAGTACAATGAATAAAATCATAACTGCAACTGTGAAAGTAGCAGCAAGTTATTTCTCCTCCATTAGAACACGGACTTAGTGGCACCAACTTTCCTAGGGATTTATGCCTTAACCATGCTTTTTCCTACCTGATAATTTTGTACATTGCGCTTCCCTGCCTGCTTCTTTTCCCTTATAATGCCAATTGAGCAAATGGAATAGCGTGGCTGATCCTGAGCTGCTGTTGTGGACTGGTGGGCCATGAAGTGTACTCTGTGGCTAGCAGCCTGCCAAACAAAACGGGCAGTGTGTTCAATTTACGGGTTTGTAGGTCCATTAAGAGATGTATCTTTACATTTCTAGGGTTTAACTTAGGGCAATGTAAATTATTTTATTAAAATGTATTATTTGTGTACATTATAGAAAGTTGACCTTTCAGTTTCCTAAGTACGTAATGTTGGATATTCATCTTTGTCTCAGATTAGCAATCACGTTCCAGGTTAGACCCTGAGAATTTTAATCCTGTAGGACTTTTAGCTTCAGTTTATTCAAGAAATAGTATTTAAAAGCAGGTATTAAAATAATTTAAAAAAAAAAAAAAGTGGTTTGGGTTTTTTTTTTTGTAGTTCTTGAACTCAATGTGAACCCTTTCAGTGAGGGGAGAAAAGTATGGAGCAGTCCATTGCTGGCCTCCCTCAGAGTGAGCTGTACTCTTCTAAAATAGAAATTCTTACGCAGGAGAAGTGTACTCAGGTCTTTTGTTCAGGGAGGGTCACTGAAAAGGTAGATCAAAGTTCTAAATAAATCTCTTTCGACAGCGTATTCGTATCTTATCCACTAAATCAGTGCATCTCTCTTCACTAGTAGCTAAAGAGTAAAGATCTTAATGAAGAGGAAATTAAAATGTGTATTCCTCCTGTAAAATGCTTTGGGACTGACAAAATAGAAGTAGGTGTAAGCACAAAGCAAAGCCCTTTTTCCCAAGAAGTTTCAGATGTAAAAAATGGACCCATGGGTACGTTTGGAACCTGTCTGCAGGGCCAGGTAAGTAAAGCAACATTATTGTTTGTAAGAATATTTGTGTCGCAGTCCAATATTTGATTTTTCTCTTCTGTTGTTTTTTTTTTTTTTTTTTTTTTTTTTTTTTTGCGTCTTTTTAGCACAGGTTTTCATCGTCCATTGGGAGTAGAACACTTGTGCTCTGTAATGCATGTAAATATCTGTTGAAATATATGTCATAAGTCTGTGCTATGTCAGTCCTGTCTTCCACTTGCGTTCTCTTACAGAACAGAGGAATTAAAACTAAAGGGGGGAAAGTTACTAAATTTCATACGAACTTTAACTTGTAAGTGCAAATGAGAATGTCATGTTAAGGAGATACTGCTTGGGAAAGATGCTTCAGTGTTGCGGTGATGGGAATGTTAAAAGAGTCTACGTTCATGTAATTTAGGTCAGAGTTTTTCTGTAGTCATTCTCACAGGTTTTGGGTTGCATGAGAGTTACAGCTCAAGATTTGCAACGTAAACCCTGGCCCGCTGCTGTACATGTATGCAGTCCTCTTTGTGACACAGGCAGCATTCAGAATAGGGACCTACAGTGACCCCCCCATCAGCCACCCATTGAAAGAAAGTCCTACATAAATCTGATCTTACTGTTTCCCTACTAATCATGTTTTCAGCAGTGTTCTTATGGAGCAGGCTTTATGAGCGTACTTGATTTAAATAAAAAACCCACAGCACTCTAATACAAAGCCATTAACTGACAATATTTTTAGTAATGGTACACATTAGAAGAAAATCATTTAACAGTAATGAGGAAATTTAAAATCGGCTACATACAGTTTGTATTTCAGTAAACAGGCATCTTGTTTTCCTAATAATGTATTTTGCAGAAGTATAGAATGTGGTTACACTTCTTTTTTTTTTTTTAGCATCTATATTTGTAGTTATTGTCACTTGCTTTAAGTTGTTTTGCAGCTTGTCCAGCTCTGTGGAATACAGCTAACGGTATATTGCTGATTATATTTAACTTTTTTCCTCAAAAGGCAGAAAGGCATAATTATTTATAAAACAAAGTATGAAAATCCCTGTTCTGGTAAATTTTACTCAACAGTGCAGTACAAATTTTGACTACAGGAGAATGAAGTTTGTGATGGAAGATAAGTGTAATTTGAAAAGGTACAGCTGTGGTAAATGAACATCTGATAACCATGAAGACTTGCCTCTTTTACCAAGAACTAGAATAGCAAAGACAAGAGAAGGAAACGAAGGAAAGAAAGATGGATCACAACTTCAATATTGAAGTTCACATTCAAAACTAATGGCGAAGACTTAAAGGTATTACCAACTCAAGATTAAAAAAAAAAGTAAAAAGTCGTATATTTCTTTAACCTTATTTAATAATTTAGATTTCCATATGTATTTTTCCATTTCACCTTTCCATGCCCTGCCTTTCCCTTTATGTACTGTAGGCGACTCTGCTAGTTTTTCATTTTCAAGCTGTGTTGCTTAGAGGTACTCAATCATAAATCACAATGGTGTGTGTGTTTCTTTCCATTTACTAAATGAAAGAGTGTGCATCATTTCGGATTGAATGATAAGTTTGGTTGCCACAAATGCTTTGGCTTAAGACCTTGACATTCATTCCCTCTCCACAGGCATTTATGTCAGGAAACTCAATTGTTTGAGCACTCATGGAAAGTAAATGCAAGAAGTGCCCCAGTATGACTAAAGCAAATTTGCTGAAAAATGTAAGTCTGTAGATGTCTTTCAGTACTTTCTGCAACAGACAGAACTAAGAGCAAACCAGAAATTCCTGAACTGGTAACACAACTGTCATCTGTGTTGGTTTTCTAATTCAAAAATGAATGGATAATGACAAGAAGAAAGGTAAAACTGAAGATGTAGGGCCATAGAATTGGAATGTGATTAGACGTGGAAATAAGCCCTGTAGCTTGCTTGACCTCAGCTTTTTTTTTATTACATCTGCAGAAATGAGTTGCACAGTTGCATGTAGAATCTGACAGTAGGTCGCACATGAGCCTGGCTAGAGCAGGTCTGGAACTTTGACCTCCATTTGACTGAGTTATGCAATCTATGTTTTCCTTTGCTGAATGAATTTGTTACTGTTTTATAAAGCTGGTGATTATTGCCACATGCTACTCTGAAAGGGAGTAAAGGCTTTAACTACAAACAGTGGAGCTGGCATTTATGGCCAGTATACAAACAGTGCCATTGTTCTAAGTGGTCCTAGATAGTTACAGGAAGTTATATATATGGAAGTTCCAGTTTAAGGCAGCCGGCTCCTGATGACCGTGCCTCTGCAAAGGAAGAACAGGAGGCACAAAGAATTGGAACAATGAATCTTACTCATAGTTTTCTGTTTGCCCCTTGTTGTGCAGGCTCTGAAGTGCAAAGTGTGCGAAGTGACTTGGAAGTTTGCTATCTCCGTCTTTTTTTTTTTTTTTNCCCCGGTTAGGTTGTAAGGGCTTGAATTCACAGATGTGGAATTAGTATTTTTTTTTTTTTTTTTTTTTTTTTTGGCCAAATGGAATGAAAGCTGTCCAGAGCAGCATATTTGTTATAGTTGTGTATTCAGTTTGAAAGTAGAGGGGCTTCTGAGGGCAAAGCCTTTGTTTTGACACATGACTCAAGATAACATTTTTGCTTCCTGTTACCAAAAATAAAAAGTATTGTTAAACTAGTAATGTTTGCAGCTATGTCAGGGAAACTGTATTGCTTTCATGGGATTACACATGCATAGCTACTTTCAACTCAGGGCAAAAAACTAAAAGTGGGTGGACTCCCACTGAATTTATCATAATTACATTAGCTCCAGAAGGCTAACTGGAGTGAGGAATCAGAAAATTCCCTTTCATTGCTGAATGGTAGGTAGAGCCAGAATGCTATAAATGTATCCGGAGCACAACTCTGAATTCAAATTTTCTGGGTTTAAAGTGACTTCTCTGCACTTGCAAATAGGTCTTGGAACTGGAGTAGTAAAAAAGTTTGAGGGGACAGATGGTAGAGACATACTAAAGATATGGCCATTTTTCCCATGTTCCCTAGAGGAAGGCAACTAGGCTAGACTTTACTTAGTTGATGGTACAGAGGTTACTCTGAAACCATCTAATCCCATTTTACCTTAATTATTTAATACTAACTTTAAAACAATTGCCTCATTTCTTAGGGAAATGCTAAGTGAGAATTGTCAAAGGGAGAGGACGGTCCATGGACCATCAAAGAGCCAAAAGACTGACACAACTGACTTTCCTTATGACATGTATTTCAGTGTGTACCTGTCTGTTGTAGCCACTTGTATCTTCCCTTTTTAATTTTTCCTTGTATGGGGGTGTCGTGGTTTGGCCTCAGACGGCAACAAAGAACCACGTGCCGCTCGCGCGGGCCTTCCCAATAGGGGAAGGATCGGAGGAGAAAGAAACGGCCTCACTCTCGGGTTGAGACACAGGCAGTTTAACAGAACAGCAAAGGGAACTAGAAAACAACAACAATGACACGGACAGAGGAATATACAAACAGGATTACGGAACCGCCGCTCCCCGCCGCTCACCGACCGGACCCGGGACCCCCAGCCCGCTCCCAGCGGCGACTTCCTGCCCCCTCCCCCGGCAGCTCAGGGTGGGCATGGCTCACATGGCATGGGATAGCAGGGAAAATTAACCCTATCCCCGCCGGAACCAGGACAGGGGGACTGTGCTTCTCCCACTCTTTTTAATCACAATAATAAATCAGCTGTAAAAATTCAAATTATCAATAATTGGTTTTGTCCTTGTTAATTTTATGTATGTTCAGCTTCACCATGGTCTCGTAGTATTCTTGGAAGGACCTAAACCTTTTTCATTGATACACACCAAACTGAACGTGGATTGAGTGCTGCTGTGATTTGCTGTAATATAATCTATTCTGCAAAAGTAGGAGTGATAATTGCTGATTTCAAATTTAGAAAGTATTTCTGAGAAAAAAAAAAAAGTTTTAAACTTTTTTTCTGCAGAACTTACCAAAGTTTTCTTCCTTTTATCTGGTGTTAAGATGAAGATACATGAGGAATTGCACTTTCTATGATAGGAATCCTATGATTTACAATCAATAGGAGAGAGACGAAGAAAGAAAAAAGTCTTAACCTAAAATCTATAGAGGTTATTCCAAAGAGAAGAATAGTATTAGATAAAGGTGTCAAAGTACAGCCAGAACACAGTGAAAAGGACTAAGAAACAGGGCATTTGGAGTGCAGAACTCAGATGGAACCACAGGTTAAACTAAAGCCGGAGATGTCATTTTAGGTAGGAGTCGGAGAGTTCTGCAGCTGAAAATGAAAAGCCTGAATGTGATGTGGAAGATAAAGGCACGACAAAATCGGGTGCTGCAGGTTGGGGGTGGTTAGCAGCTGTATTCCCAATAAACCAAAGAACGCAGGGTGACAAGCAGGAAAAGGGGTAATGTCAAAAGTATCTACTATGATTTCAGGATCAGAGAGAGAGGAAAATAGATTGGAAGAACAAAGTGAAAGGAAAACAGATAGGATTTAGCAGTAGCTTAGCTAAAGGAGAAATAGGTTTGAGTGTTCTGGTGATGGAAGAAATGAAAAAGTTTGAGAGAAGGGAAAGAGATCTTACAAACTTGAAAGACCTTTTTTTTTTTTTTTTGTTAGTTAGCTGGAGGAGACAAGACACACCGTCCATTCTACTGCTAAAAATGGGAGCTGGGAGTACAGCCAGCAGAGATTTAGATCACTTAAAGGCAAAGATGACTTTTGGAAATTCTGAGGCTAGGTGATGTTGCTTAGGTGAAGGAGACAAAGTGCACCAAAGGAACTCCCCTTCATGCTGCAGGAAAAGGAAATCTGTCTTTTATCAGTTTATTCAATGAGATTAAGTTGTAGGAGGAGGAGTTATTACTTCTCCTTTCTTCTTTGACATTATAGAGATTGATAGGTGCAATCATCGAAAAGATTAAAAAAAATATTAAGATAAGATTTGGACTTTGTCAGTGTTTTCCTGGTTGCTTGGAAAAGTCAAATTTCAGTGAAGTGAAAAGTATACTATAGATTCAAAAGGTTTAAAACTAGTGGAGCAACAGGAATAACTTTGCTATACAAAACACTGAGTTCTGGAGAGAGGTTCAGTGGAACAGGCTCGGTAGTGAAGATGAGAGACTGAAAATGAGAGAAAAATCAGTGTGGAGAGTGGTGTAGGCTGACTCTACTGTATGTGAAATTCAGGGTAAGCTCAGTATTTCTCAGTGCTGTGAACAAAGTTTGAGTTTAGTGCCCGAGAGGTGAGGGGAAAATAAATTTCCTCTCCCAGAGAGGATGAAAAGTGACTCCTGTGGCTGTTTCTGCCTGCCTGAGAGAGAGTGAGTCTGCAGCCGTTGTAGACACAAAGTCAGAGAGGGTGCCGTGGCAGCTGCTATGAGACCTAGCAAGTCTGTCTCTTTTTGCCTTCCTGTGTTATGCTTTTTTCATCCCATTGGTCTGAAAGATTATTTTCTTTTCTTTCTCCCCCCAGCCCGGGTAATTGCTTGCTTTGCTAATAAGTGAATAAAAATGAGGAAAGATGTTATACAAATTGCTAGACAAAGGTAAGAACACGCACAGGGATGAAACTTGAGAAGTTGTCAACAATAAAATTGTCTGTTGTTAATGGGCAGGTGAGAAGGCATGTTTATGCTTTTGGAGTAAATATGTTACTACCTAGAAGAAAAAGTTAGGTCTGGCAGTAAGAGTTGTTATTATGAATTGCTTTTAAGGATACAGGTGAGAAAGTACGCAAGGATATCTGTTTGCTTCATGTTGTCAGCGTCATATGATACAGTCCGTTAGTTTTTGAAGGCTCCAGTGGAGTCCTGTTTGCTGGAAAATATCTTAAAGTTTTTCATGTTGATTGGTAAAGGTTTTTTTGTGCCTAGGGTCTTGACTACTTCAGGGGTGTGATAACCATCTTTGTGATAACCTATTCAGAGGCATCATTCTTAATACCAAAGAAGCCTGAATGACTTCAGTAAAAGACCCAAAAGACCTATAATCCTGATATGAGAGCTCAAATGCCAGAGAACCCGCTACAGACCTTATTTGCGATGGTTAATTATTTTCACTTTTTGCAAAGACGACCCTTCCCTTTAGCCTTAAATCTTGAGCTTCCAGTTGTTGAATTGATTGTGGCTTGCTATATTAGACTGTAGCACTTCAGAATCAAAAGTTATCCAAGAGTGGATGGTGATGAAATTATATTTTAACACACTTGGGTGAAGAATCAAGTAAGTCTTTTTAGAATGGCTTATTCTTGAAATAGTATTGCATTGAACTAAGTACTATATATTTAACGAGGAATGTCTTTTTATACGTTTCCCTCAATTTTTATGCTTAATTTCCCTCAGTTTTTTGATGGAAAAAGATGACCTTTTTATCTGGAAAAGATTAATTTAGCTAAAGACAACTTTTTTGTTTTACAGGTATACTGATTGTAGATATACAGACTGTACATGGCAGATGCAAAGAATATTCACGTATGATGATTATGTAAATGAGTAGCACGGTTGTACAACCTGAGGATGTGAAAACTTACCTGTCCATCATTTTTAATACACTTAAGGCTTTATAGTACATCTTATTTTGTGAACTGATGCAAGAATAAATCCATTGATGGTAGAATAACTTCAGTTCACAGTACCAAACCAAACGTGGATTGATTTCACCAATTTGGGAAAGAAAAGATGCAGTACAGAAGTTCTTGGAGCAGCTTTCCAGTTCAAAAGCACTTTTGGTAAAGCTGGACAGAAACCTAGCAGTAGAACTAAGTGAGATTTTACACTTCTGCAGCACATCTGAGCAATCAGCCAGAATTAGTGTTTTAATATGCATAATCTATTCTATGGTTTAATGAGATCTTGAGCTATTGGCTCTGAAGATTGTTGGTACCCTGGTGAATAGCCCTTCAGTCTTCAGGCATACAATGAGAATTTGCTTCCTCCTTCAATTCTTCAACTCCTTCGATAGAATTTATTATTTCCCTAAATATAAGCAGCTGCCAAAATTAATTATATGTAATATTACCCCTTTCTGCTATATTTAAGTCTTGCTCATTAAGTGGATTACATGGTTTCCTCTTGTAATTAAGTGCAGATCAAATATACTGCAATATTATATTAAAAACATAAGAAATAACAGCTTTTCAGCTGCAATTCTGAACCACTTAAAGGCAGAAGCACTACTTTGATGCTGATGATTTTTTCCAGAAACATCTGGTCAATATATAAAGTATATCTTCCCCTTATAGATGTGATAGTAAAGTCAGATGAAATGTGCTGTGGTCATTCCCGCTTGAGTTCCATTTAAAGGTAATTGTTTCTTTGCCTATTTTATCCTTTTAGTCTCTGAGTTATGACTTCCTTCAAAGATTTCTGTGGGATATGGGTTATCTGGCCACCAGAAAACATAAATATTAGTAGAGCTCAGGGAACAGAGGAGAAAAAAGAAAAGTAAATTTAGTAGGGGCTTATCTGTTAATTTGGTAAGTATTTGTTTTATTTGTTAACAAAATAACATTGCTATTACCACTAGCTGCTCAGGGACAAATCAATCTATGAGAATTACTCAGAAAAACTCTTGCGTGTTTTAAAATTTGATCAAGGCAACCACTGTGGACCCCAACCTTTCTTCATATGAACTTTCAGAGTCCCAGATCTAAATTCAACCCATTTAACATCAATCACATAACTGAGGTTCTTCAGTTAAGACTCTATAGAACTAAGAGTGGGATTAGTTGTTCTGGAGATTTGATCCCCACCTAAGACTTGCATCACCCTTGAAAGCACCTCTGTCCCTTTATTGACCATAAGGCAACACAAGGTAGCCATGCTCCTGATCTCAGTGCCCCTGTTAATGCCTAAAGTTGGGGGTTATAAGCAAAGTGGTCTCCGCTGAGCTCACTGTAACCAAACTGCTCAGTGTAACTTGGTGTCCTGTACCTTTGGAGTTAAATAGTGGGCAAATAGCCCTTCTCCAAGTTTGGTTCAGGTATGATTAAAGTATAAACTGGGTGTATGTTGTTAGTTATCCCAATCTGTATACTAGAGAGATTTGTTTGGATAATATTCTCAATAATTCTGATGTACCTGGTTTCAAACTGAGTCACTTATTACATGATTTCTAAGAGCTAAATTCTGTTTCCCAGCTCTCAGGGTAAGTAGAGGCAAGAAGGCGGCTTGTTTACTACTGCACGTGTAAGAAAACAATTCCCATAATGCATATGCCCTGGCTCTGTTCTGCTCAACTCTGCCCTTTACTCTTTTGTACCTTTTTCCATCCCACATGGTTGTGATGCAGTGGCAATCAACCCATTCTGTCACCAGTGCTTGAGTCAAGCTACTGCATTTTCTCGAAAAGAACAAAGAGCAGGCATCGTGCTACTCTTATTTACCTGCATTATGAAGGTCCTAGCCATTATGAAGTCCTTAAGTATGGCAATTTAGCAAATTAGCCTTAAAATAATCTGTACCTTTTCCCAAATGCCTTATCATTAGCATGCCCTGTTTTGGCTGTCTTTGTGAAATGGTAGAAAGGTTTCTTAAAAATACAACAGTCTTCCCACCCACCCCCAAAAGCTGAAACAAGCTTGATATATTGTACGTTTTCGCTTTGTTTCATGTGGATTAGAAAAAAAAATGAAATGCACAAAAATGGATCACCCTGATTAGGTTCTTAATCTGTAATTTCTTGCAAAAAGTGATTATTGCACATGCAGTCCCATTCAACACAGATTCATGAAGACAACATAGCCATAGTTTAGTGTGGGAGGTGGAAAGGGGCAGAATTTGAGGTCATGTGAGAACAGTTATGTATTTCAGCTGAAAAGGCTTCTCTCTAAAGAACAAGGTCAGGTTAACTCTGCTAGAACCATACAAACCAGCAGTCTGAAACGCTTGTTGCAGTGAATTGGTATATATGGAAGATGCATTACTTTTTGTGAAAACAGGCATTAGTGTTCATAAGCATTACCACTTAAAATACATTCCCTGCTCTGCCTGGCTGATGGTAGTATCTCCAAAAGTGCTCAGCAAAGTATAAAATATAATCAATATATATGTTTCTATGTGTATGATTTATATTTATGTCTTTTGAGAGGGCAAGCATCAGGCATAAGGAAGTACTTGCATCTTTGTTATTTTGCAAAGCCTTGAGGACTGTGCTGACCTAGTAAGTCAGAAGCTGTTCCATCTTCTCTTCTGACAGCAGGAATAGAAAGAAAAGAGACTCACTTTCTGATTTAATTGCTTTTCCTACAGCACGGAAGTGAGAAAGAACTTTCTCCTACTTTCGTTCTGACTGGCAGCCTCAGTCCCCCTGTAGTTGGAGACCTAGAACCTACTTGGATTCCAGATTTGCAGGTTATTATCTTTTTGTCGTATTTCTAGGTTTTATAACTATTACAACATTAGCAATTCTTAGGATCTAGGTTGGAGTCTTGTTATTCTGAGCACAGTGAAAAGAAGTACAAGATCTAGGCTGTATCTTTGTCAGCAAATATTGTGGGACAGTGGATGTGGATCTGCAGAATCAAACAGGTGGCATTGCAGGCTCAGTGTGCTCACTGTATGTGTTTTGAAGGGTGGGGAAGGCTGCATCTGACTAATTAAGATCTGTGAATTAATTCTGTTAATTAAATGCCTGTTAATTCTTTGAAGTGCATTTCCAACTTAGTTTCATCTGAAACTAGTCTAGTTAGTGCACACCAAAGATGGTCCATGGTGTGAACTAAAGCAGATAAGTGGGGACAAGAAGGAGATTTACTTTGAAAGTGCATTCTTAAGCAAAATTAACACACCCATGACTTTTTGTGTAACAGATGATGTTGTAGTAGTGCAAACACATTTATCTGTGCCAAATAAGTTCGTATCCTGAGTGTCTAATGAATCTGTGTATCTGAATGAGATCCAGTTGAAACCAATGGCTTAATACCTTCCACTGATTCCTTGGTTTCTATTATTTTCTGTGCCCAAAACACAAGCCCTAATGACTTACAACAATCAAAGGTTCTTTGTGCATGACAGTGACTCAGGAAACACTGTTAGAGCAGAGGGCTAAAATGTATCCACATGAATACCCAAATCAGTGTTTCCTTTTGGGCTGCTCCCTTCTTGCCCCACACCACCAAACGCTTTTAACAAAATATTTGAGCATGTCCCCCAGACCCTCTGTTACCCAACACAGAGCTTAGTGCTTAAAGGCTCAACTTTAACTGGTCTATCTTCAATCTTTTTAACCTAACAGCAGTTGTTTGTAAACTGTAAGAGCTAAAGTTGAGATGAAATAGCAGTATGTAATAAAACAAAGATATCAAACCAGCCAGCTTATGTTAAACATAATGAAACTGTGCACAAACTTGTCATGTAACCAGAATCAACACACACAGGAAAATATTTCTAATGCTCTTCATTTTGCTTTTAGTAATTATTGGATGCTTCAGAAAAGCAAGAATAGTATCTTCATGTAAGATCACTTCTTACTGATGGCAAAATTCCTGAACAAGTCAGCACAGAATGGGTTGTTTGGGGGGATGGGGGAAGATATGTAAATAGGTTTTGTAAGATATGTAAATAGGTTTCCTTGTTAAGAAATAATGCCTTGGCTTTACTATTATTGTTGTAGCATGATTCAGGAGAGCTGGCCTGCCTCCTCGTCCTGTGTACCCAAGTATATTGGTGCAATATGAAAAGCTACCAAAAGGCCCCTAACAAATCATCGTACTAATTGTTTTGCTAATGGCTCAACAGAAGCTGGATCTAAGAATGAGAGAAGCAGAAAGAGCTTCCACTCTTTTGTCCTCTGTGAGGCAAAAAGTAAGAACTAAAAGTTGGTAAAACAATCAACGCCAGGGCTTACACTGCAAATTATCAACAGTTTGCCCTTTGTGTGGCTGCAGATACAAGGCCAACAAGGAGTGAGAAATAATGATTGTATTTATCAAAATGCAGGGTATTTCTGTAAGCTCTGTATTTCCTGTTCCTACATTAATGGAACTATTTCAGGACTGTTGGCTTGCAAAATAAGATACTTTCATTTTATCATCACTCATGTAAACTTGACGTTCTACTGATGTTGCATTAAGGATAAAATTATCTTCTACGAAAACAGAATAATATAAGAAAACTCAAGTTGATTGTATTAACTTCAAATGGTAAAATATGGTTTCAGCCATTACAAATACAATTTCTTATGAAGCTCACTGTACTTCAGAAACAAAGTTAAAAGTAAAAATACACGACAAGATACAACATGGCTACATTATTGTTTTTAAAGTACAGTATAATCTTGTGATTAGGGAAAATTCTAGTTAATACTTTAGTATCAGGGTCAACATTGCTCCTATCTCTACCCACCTGCCCTTTGCAGGATGGAGCTCATCACCAGTTCCCCCAGGAAGCTTAGTCAGCTCTGTTAAATAAATCACAATAGTATGGTTTTAAATTGCATGATGAAATTTAACACCTACTCTTGCAGCTAATGTAGGGTACAGTCACTTGCAAAGAAAAAAGTATTTGGGGAACTCATAATTCAAATGGCTGAGCAGATTTTGCTTACAATGTCAGTGAAGCAGTACGGGTCTCATGAGCTATGGCTCTGCTGGCTGAGCTTGATTTCTATGAAATCTTAAACGTAGTTCTCTCATGCTTTGCAAGACTAAATAGGGCGTAAGTATGATCAAATGTGAAGCCATTAAGGCTGCAAAGTTCTACTGCCAGCTTCATTTCTTGGCTTAAAGCACTAGTGCACAGTTGAAATTTGAGATGCAAGTCCACAGTGGCACAAAATGCATCAAACTGTATCTCGTGGAAGCTCTGCAAATTTTTTTCTTAGAGTACGTCAGCTACTCAAACCAGAAACATTTTTCAGGAAGAAGTATAGCTATTTGATTTAGTAAAGATTTCATAGGCAGGAGGAAGTATACCCGTTTGATTTAGTAAAGATTTCATAGGCACAGTTAGGAAATTCTGATGAAGAATGAGAAAAGAATTAATAGGTTGGTGGTGAAATCCAAGTTTCTCCTCTGTGTAAGTTATCTTTTTTCATTAAAAACCAACCAATCAAAAAAATAAATCCAACCCCAAAACCTCAAGTTTTAGATATAGTCTAGAATAAAAATATTTTTGATATCTCAAAAACATTGCCATTATTTCCTGTGTAGGCTACCTTGAACCAGATGTAGTCCAGTAAACTGGTGGCAATGGCTCAGAAATGGACGTAAGCACATAATCATAAAGGCTGGGAACTCACAGATCAAGCCTGTTATGGAATCTGGGGTATGTCATTTTTGCTGTGTATTCCAAGTTTTTCAGTAGCTACCATCTGGAATTAAAAACGTTAATGATGATGATTATGAGATGATAAAAAGCTACAACAGCTCCTGCAGATTTTATCGCAAAGCTCCTTCCATGTACCCAAGGAAACAGTAGTGTGTAAAATATTCTCATAGATAATTTTTTTATTATTATTTAATTGATTTTTATTTTATGTATGTAATGTATTTTTTTGTAAGAAAGGAACAGTTCTTCAGAGCCATTAAAATGGATGAAGGGGAAAGATGAGTGCATAATTCATGTGCCCTTTGCAGCCCACATCCTACACAAGAGGGAAGGTTCAGAGGGGGAAAAAAACCCAAAACCAAAAAACACCTGTACAGTTTAAAAGATGATGCTGGGATGTTAAATGAGAAAGAAACATAAATGAGGAAGAGAACTTTCACAGTTTGAACTCTGAAATGTTAAGTATAAAGAAAAAGCACGCTAAAGCACTTGAGAGACTTTTGACCAAGGCAGTGGGAGCTTCATAGTTAACAGTGACAGTATCTAATTACGCCTGCAACGTAGCACAATGGGTTTTTTTTTCAACTGCTATCCTGACACTTTTTAATTGTACAATTGCAGCTTAAACTGTTACCTAGTACAGAACTCCGTGTTGGTCATGGCATTTTGTTTCTTTTTAATCTTGTCTACTGTAGAACCACAGGAAATGTCTCAAAGGAATTACAGGGAAAGAAATGTATTTTTCAGGTTCTCTGCAAGAGACTGGAGCAGGCTGCCAGGCAGAAGTTTCAAAAGAAGTCTTGCTATGTGAGATGCTATGGGAGCATGGAGCAGCTGAGGAACAGAGACTGTACAAACCTTGTAGTCCCTGGATGAACAAGACAGATTTCTTGTAGAAACTGAAGTTGCGAGCTGATGCAAATCCCTAATATGTGTGACAAAGTGTCACAGCAAAGTGGAAAAAAACGTCTGGTATCAGAGCTCTGACAGGATGAACCCAAGAGGAGCTGCTGCCCCAGGTGTGTTTCTCTGGGGTGCATAGAATGAAATGTAGGTGAGTGAAGTTATTTTACTGACAAAAAAAAAAATAAATCATGCACAGAAGGTAGAATGAGCAGGTCTGGCTTGTAGGGACAAGGGAAGGAGGCAAATGGTTCTGGGACGACAGATGCCTTTTCATCTCTCCACCTGATGCCATTCAAGGCAGTTTGTGTCAGCTTCCCTGCAGTGGGATACAGTCACAGGGTAGGTATTAAACTGTGCCAAGTTGTGGTATCCCACTGCTTTGAAATGCAAACTTCATGGGGAAGAGCAAACAGAGATCCTGCCAGGGTACATGGTCGATTCAGTTCAGACCCGAATACTTGTTTCTTCCATCTTAAGAAGGAAGGAAAAAGAGGCAAAATGAGTGGAGAGAGAGTGAGCACTCGCTTTGGAAAGGAGATTCTTGCTCAAACCAGGAGCGGGCAAAGTTGATACAAATCTTGATTTGATTAGCATGTATATGAGTCATTTAGTCATTTATCTGGTTTTTTCCCCCTAGTGCTTTTGTCCTAAACTTGTTATTTTTCTCAGCAAAAGTGAGGTAGTGATCATCTGCTTTTCTGTTATCCTCTGAGGGAGGAGTTCTGCAGGTACTGAATTGCAATCAGAACAGTGGAGAATGATCACTATGATTTACAAGAAGGCTTCAGGTCAATACCCTGCTGAGGAAGAGAAGGAACAGGTTCTGATCAGAGAAAGATAACTGCTTCTGCCTGAAAGCTAAACAGGTGCCCTTGAGGGGAGACCACACAGGGATTACAGGTTCAATCAGCACCAGAGATGAGGTAATCACTAGATGGGTCGTTTACCTAAGTAGTTTAGAAGTAGCAGTAACTATTCATTACTGCAGAGCTGTCAAAATGATGGTTCTCTTTTTTTCCTTCTTTTCATGGGCTTCGTTCCTTGAGCATATAGAGAGCGAACCAGGAAAGCCATTATATTAAATAGCTCTTAAATAAGGTGGAACAGTGAGCTGGGTTATAAGTAGTTTTTATAAATGGTACTGAAGAAGAAAAAAAATCCACAGAGGACAGTCTACAGCTATTAACATAAATGATTTCCACTTGTGTGTTTGGAAAGTTCTTAGTCCAAATTAACTGAACTTCCTACATTTGAGCGACTAATATCACAAGAGATTGACAGTCTTTCCTTTTGAGCACAGGAGTAAAAGAAGAAGAAAAAGAAAGATGGGCATTCAAATCAGTGTCATCTGCTGAAGGGTAGACTCCTGTCAAAGAAATCTGGAAGTTCAAAGTGCCTGAGACACCACCTGGCACAACAGTCAAAACAAGTTATTCAAAGCTGCATGGTTAAAGAGAATAGGTTAGGGAGGCCAGACAGTTGATACCCATTAAAGAGAGAGCTGTTCCTGTGTTGATAAGACTAATCTGTTTGCCTAGACATTCAGCTGGAACAGAGAAGACTTGTATTCAGTTTCAGGTTTTATAAAGATAGCCCATGCTCCCTGGACAGTTAGTTATTTGACCTCTTCTGTGGTTCCTATATGAGAAATTGGTGTGGTAGTTCTCTTGCTGATGGTCACGTACTGGTAACCAATGGAAAAAGTCACTGCTAAGGTGCTCTAACTCCATGCTCCATCCTCTAAAAGATAATTCAGAGAAACAAGGAAGGATGTTTCCTTTCTGTAAGCTTTGCCTATGAAGTAAGTTTTCATTGAAAGCCATTAATCAAAGTGTGGTTTGATGCATGGTTATTTGCTTGGTCTAATGTTTACTGAAGTCAGCAGAAATCTTTCACTGACTGTTTAATGTCTTCCTCTCCCTGTCTTTCTGTGATGCTTTATGGTCACTGGCCCAGCTAAGGAAGAATGCTCGAGAGTAAAAGCCCTTGGGATGAGTATTGAGGCAACAAGGATCCAGAAAAATTAATCTGAAGAGTTACATAGTTCATAGCTTAAATGTAATCGTAGCCCTACAGCTAAGAGACAGTGTTAGTGTAAGTACTGTTCCATCCATGATGGTTCAAAGGTATAAGGGAAATAAGGTTGTTTAAGTTCTATATCAACTTAATGCATTTATTCTTACTTTTATTACACTTACCCTCATAATGTAAACTGCAGAACAGAGTGCCCAAGAACCTGAACACTGACACAATTCACCTTCATATTTCATCGGTAAAGCAATTGAATTTTGAAGTTGTACGTGCCATCGTTTGAATTTCTGGAATTCTTTGCCTGAGACATAACCTTCATTAGATAACACTGTCCTGAATTTGCCTTATTTTCCCACAAGACTGGATAATAATAACCTAGCATACAGTCTGTAGGTGAGGAAGAGAAGCAGGAGGAGCGCATGATACAAGAAAGGCTGCGTCCAGCTGCAGCCCACCCAGCTCCAGTCCAGGAGGAGTAATGGTTGTCTTAGCAGCTTGCTCATTGGGAAGAGCTCAATGCCATAGCCTCTGAGTGGTGGGATTCAAGGTCTGGGGACACCAGTGTCAGCTCCATACAACTTTAAATGTGCAAGGATGTGGGCAATGCTGAAGGAAGCCAGGGAGGTATTTCCTGAAACTGTAGGATTTTGTTTTGATGGGAATGAGGAAGATTTCAGTTTTTGCCTTTCCTGGAAAAAAAAAAAAATAGTGCAGTTTCCTTTCTCTCCCACTCCTGTTCTGTGATTCACATATCCTGACTTATTTTATTATAACTAAGAGCTACATGATGAACTTCTCTAGTCATCATTTTGGTGTGTTTAGCTCTTTTCATATCAAGTGCTTATTTAGTAAATATAACGGAACACAATTTGTAACTACTGGGACAAATTCAACATGTCCACAGAATGTTTTAAGGGGATTTATTATAATCTATTTGTTTTGTCTTTAAGCTAATAGTTTCTGGAGTGATTTTTATGCCTCTAAGGCAAATGAACTCATGAACCTGGGTTGAAAAGTAGGGTTTAGTTCTAAAGCACAAAATTCCTAAAAGGTCTTCACGTTCTACAGCTACAGGATTTTCATTAATGAAATGAGCAGCACACAGGAGGTCTTCAGGTAAGACGCTTTCCATAGTATGTGTAGTAAGTAAAAATGTGTCTTGAAAATTCTGCTTGGTACCTGCTTGGTCTCACTTGATATTTATTCTATTATCCATTATGCATTGTCTTTAGGACCATATTTTCTATATCGTATTAATGCACAGCAATAAATGGTTCAACAAAAAGAAAAATTACTATAATGAAAAATGGGAATAAGATCACGTACTTTTGCTATGATTTGTCTGGTTTGTACAGATAAGGGAGTGTATGAAATATAATGTTATCAGTTTAATCTATGTTACTTTGGACATCACCACACTTATAGTTCATTAACAGGAACGTTTTTGCTGTGTAGGATTTATAACAGTTAAGTTGCTTAGCAACCTTAACTCCAAGATAATGATGCCTTGCTGCCTGTGATTAAAGAATGTTTTCTTCCTGTATTCTGTTTATGATATATCTAGCTTACTTGTTTGCTTGTTTGCAAACTCTGTGCCTCATTTTTCATTCCAAATGTAGCAAGGTATGTATGCATTCCTTGAATAATTTTATATTTAAAATTTACCACTTACTCAAGTGAATGCAAATAGCACAATAGTATTATGAAAAAACCCCACACTGTACAGTAAGGCAAAGAACACAAAATGGAGTACTGATACTGCCGAAAAAATCCTTAAAACCTTTTCAGCAGAAGTGCATCGCTAGTAACTGTGGATAATGCTCTAGTTCTATGATTTAATTCTCCCCTTAAATAAATAAATAGAAAGCTATGGGACTTGCCCATATGCAATGCTATACCTTGGAAATGGTCCAAAAAAGTGAAATACTGTACTTTAAGAGATACTAAATGTCTTCTGATGCTGCTAGTGGATGGATCAATTAGTTGAATAGCATTTATGGAAGTCCGTTGGACCTCAACACTAACAGTATTCCGAGCTAGTATCTGAAGGATGGCATACCTTAAAATGGATATTGGGTGTGACATTATCTATTTAATATATTTCAAATGATTCTGTTAATTCCTGCAGAGCTTATCACCATGGTTACCATGACAGAAATTAAACAAAAAAAAAAAAAATTTAAATTACTCCATCCTGAATAAGATTCCAATGGGATCAAGAGTCTCATTTAAGTGTTGGGATCCACACTGAAGAGTGACAGCTCTTCAGCTATTAGTATAACCCATGCCTGCTGGAAGGAGGGTTCTGTCCCCGGGTTTGGTGTCACTGTCATAAATCACTTTCCAGATTGCACTGTATAGGAAGTGGTGGTTTTGGAATGGAGGCCTAGATAGGAGCTACTGATGTAAACTGTCTCCTTCCATTAGGCTGGAATTAAGTCAATGATACTTCATGGTGTCGAGATTTGTAAGTGAAGCGCTAACATTGGTATGGATGCAATATAAATGGAAATACGTGTATGTGACAGCACCAGAAGTTACAGCAAAGTAAGTGTTACAAGACTGGGACTTGTATTGAACTCTCGGGACACTGCTTGCAGGACACTGTACCCAGTAGCAACATTGAGAAATATGCTGTTTAAATCCAAATGAGAAAGCTTGCACTCTGATAAGAGCACAGCACAGGTGCTTTCTCAGTGCAAGACCCGCCATCCTAAAGCCTGGAGGATGGCAACAAGTTGCAGCATATCACATATGCCAGTCCTTTCCTTTTTCCCAAACAGGAAAGCATACATTTCGAAAAAAACAAAAAAATAAATAAAAACAAACAAACAAACAAAAAAAAAACCCCAAAACCCAAACAAACTTTAAGCATTTACCTACCATTTTGAAGGGCTTCTAATATATCAAGTTGCTTACAGTTCCTAACTGTTTCTTTTTATTTCCACAATTATCATTACTTAGAAATATGGAAATTCTGATCTAACAGAGCATTTGGAGTAGGTTTTTAGTTACTGAACTTTACTGACTTTCAGTGCAATGTTGGAGGTGTGAGGATATCACAGAAAGGAGGAGGGGAGGGTACCTGCAATACGCAATTATGTTAATGTCTATAGGGAACTTTATGTTACAGCAGTTTCTTTAGACCAATAATGTAAGATCTCAGTGTTTGCGTAGTGAATTCCTGCTGGATCAGTCTGGTATTTCTTGAATATTTTTGTGAAGAATACTTTAAGAAACAGATGTGTTACCTCAATAGAAGTTGGAAGCTGTCCTGTGTAGGATATAGTCCCTCTACATGAAGCGTTTGTTTCAAATGTTGACCTTCCAGATGTATAACAAATTTGAGATTGTGTTTGGTGCTTAGTTTGAATGGAAACCCTGTCTACTCATCCTATTGTTGCCATGGGATCTGAAGCAAATTAAACAAAAGTATTCTTCATGAGGAAATTCATGCAACCAAAATGCAAAACCTTGATAAGAGCAATACCAAGGCATAACAGGAATATAGTAATGTCAAATAAATACCATCTTGAGTGACAGGGAATTCTGATAAGTTTAATTCACATTTACTTTGTGTTTTGCACAGTTATACAAGTGAAAGCATGGTTACATGCTTACATCAAATAAGCATGGTTATACAAGTGAGTCTTTGGCATCTGGAGATACCCCTTTACTTGAAATCAGGCATCAATTAAAACATTTTAGTTTACGCTGGACTAAGTATTAGTCTGTACAAAACAGTACAGTGCGAAACATCCAGGAAGCTGTTAACAGATGTACGAGGTTGTGGATCTCATCCACTGATAATTATGAATGAAATTAGCAGAATCTGGAGTACCTGATTTCGTTTTGTAATGAGATCCCCAATGGGGTGTTCACAGTGGTAATGTTGGCTGGCTCTGGAGTTAAAGGTACATTAAATTATAGCGAGTTGTAATGGGACATGAATCTTGTATGAATCACCAGAAAACAGCAACTGGGAATAATGCAGTATTTTTAAGGGAATCCCTGTAACTCATGTAGTTAGTGCATATGTAGTCACAAAGGAGTTTTACTCAGCCCAAAATTCTTTTCAATGACCTCTGTTATGTAAAAAAGCTTGAGCAAATCAGAAAGACTGCATTGTGTCATAAGTTAAAACATTTTCCTTTTTTTAATTACAGCTAATGTTTTTCCACTGGAAAACATTTCCCACAGGAAGACATTTTGACCTTGGTAGCATTTAAAGACAAACCTATAACTTCAACAGCTAAATGTAGTTTTCAGTGGTAGTGTAGAACATCTTGAAATAAAACAGTCAAAACAACTCTCACATTATACACTCACTCAAAATTCAGGTTTAAAACCTTCATGGGGAATCATATTTAATATTTAGTTAAGCATTGCCCATTATCTCTGGAACCACAGAATAAACCAGAGCTCTAGTACTTGTCAAAGTGACGTGGAGCAGCCTATTCCAATATGAATGAAGCTCTGAACATAAGTAATCCTTTTAAAGAATAAAAAGGAAGTACATTAAAGGTTCAGTGGCTCTCATTAAAATTAGTTACTCCCAACACTGATCAGGAAATCTGATCCTCTTCAAGCGAACTCAAAGAGGATACTGTCATTTTGATAATTACACGTGACCCCAATTTATGCTAAGAGGTATGTAAAAGTAAACTACATCTTACTGCTATTCAAATATTTATAAGCTTTCCAGCTGAGCGGTGCTAATTAAAGCTTTATATGCTTAAAAAGAAAATTTAAACTAGTACTTCTAGCTTGGCTTTTATGAAATCCTTTTCTTCTCCAAGATGTCATAGAGCAGCACGGCTGCAGCGGCGTTAGTGCAGAAGGCCATCGTAACTGAAGAGTATCTCAGGAGCTACTATTGCCATTGCATTCAAATTTCCCACAACTTGCTTTGTTGGCATTGGTAGAGTCTAATTCAGAATCTTGGGGTTCAAATTTAATTATTTCATTTGAATGTTTCCCAAGGCCTTTAAAAGTAGTTATAGAGAGTGTAGAGCACTGCTCAGAACACTAATAGCTGTTATTCCACTGTCTGTGAGCTGATTACAATGCATTTTTTTTTTTGGCAATCGAGATTTTTCAATTTCTGTTTCTCCACCTACACTCTCAGAGCAGTAGTTTCAACATAATGTGACTATTACAGAATCACAGAATCTTCATGGTTGGAAAGGACCTTTAAGATCATCGAGTCCAACCAAACAGCCTACAATCTCTGCCACTAGAGCATGCCCTGCAGTGCCACATCTAGACGTTTCTTAAACACCTCTAGGGATGGGGACTCAACCCCCTCCCTGGGCAGGCTGGTCCAGTGCCTGACCACTCTTTCAGTGAAGTCATTCCTCCTAATATCTAACCTAAACCTCCCCTGCCGCAACTTCAGACCATTTCCTCTGGTCCTGTCATTATTCACTTGGGAGAAGAGGCCAACAGTTACTTGGTAACATTAACGTTAACATCAGGTTAGAGTTAGGTAACATTAAAGGAATAAAAAAAGATGAACTGGAAGCTAACTTCTAGAGATAAAATGTCTAGTTCAGGCTTACATAAAGCCTCTGGTGAGAGAGAGGGCTCCTACAGCCCTTTATATTTATTAAAGCCAGAGTTGGGTTTACACTGAAAGCTGCAGAAACCTAGAGGAAGCCACCAAAGACGGGGCTGGTAAAGTACTGTCAGGTTACTGATACCCCAGAGCAGTTTCTTCTCCCAGATCAACCCTTGTGCCAGTGCAAGGGGAGGATGGCATGGGGTAAGAACAAGGGACCGAGGCAGCGGTGATTCTCTCTTTTGGCACCAATGCTCTTGGTAATACCAGCGCTGCAAACTTAAACTGTATGTGGAACTATAAGGTACTTGTCTTTGGTGTAAAGGATATTCTGCTTGAGGATTAAGCAGAAGAGAAAAAAAAAAAATGTTTCTCCCCATTCTATGACCAGTAATTGCTCTGTTGGGAAATGTATTGTTCTGTAGCTTGACTTCTGGGTAGAAAGTATGTGGTTTTGGAGGCCTTGTTTCTACCAGTCCCATGGAATTTTTCCTCTAAGGAGAAAGAAGAGGGCCAGAGTATGTACACGTGTCTCTGTGTGCAACACAACTGCTTTGCACCTTGGTAGTCAGTTGGGCTGTTCTGGGGAATAAACGGGGACATAATTCCTTAAGAAGGAAAAATACATGCCCTGAAACTCGTGGTTTCAAATGTTTGTCATTAGCTAAATGTCACTAGCTAAAAGAAAATTGCTCAGTGTTGTTATTACACGATAAAGGTGACATTCGGCAAGTGGAGGGGTACTCTTCCTCTTGTAGGGTGCTACAGCCATGCGTGCTCTCGCTGTAGAGTGCTGTGCATCAGAGAGCAGCTCTTTATAGGGAAGTGGCTTAGGTACTGGAATCTTTCAATGGACGTGTCGTATGTTCCTATTGAGCATGCTGGATGCTTGTTTTTCCATAATAAAGATGAGCGAGGGTATGCCACCACAAGTTATTTCTTGCATATTTTAGTAGATGTTTGTGCTGTGAATGGCTGCTGGAGAAGTACAAATTGCTGCCTTATTACGAAGAACGCTCTTCCTTCTCAGTCTGCCTTCCTTCATCTTCAAGTTCTAAATGAGATTTTCAGCTATTTTTGTCTGTGTTTTTAAGGATTAAAAGTTAACGCTATCTTGCATATACCTTCCTTTGGTTTATTATGTTAAAACCTACAACTTCTTTAAGGAGGTGCTTATATCAAAGATTAGTACTTAGAAAAACTATTAAAGCTAAATGTAGCATTTTATTCAGGTATTGCTGTGCTTGTTTTTAGTTAAGCTGCATTCTAAAGTAACGTCACTAGTTTTTAAAAGCTTTATTTCAATACATATCATCTTTGACATATATAAATCATATTTTTATAGAGCTATTTAACTTGTAATAGTAGTGCATTGATGTGATACAAATGAATAGCTTTATTCCTAATTTTGGCAATCGCATTAATATAACTGCATAAAGTAACATTATCTTATTGCAATAATATTGTAAAATGGTACCTCTTACTATCATGTTTACTGGGCAGTTAATGCTCTGTTTGGCATTTGACAATGGTCAGACAGTTCAGACCACAGATGGCATGGGCCCAGAGCACTGTCTGGTATTGACCAGCGCATGTATACCTGGAGAGAGCAGTGAGTGCTGTCAAGGGTGGTTTGGATCTCTTCCACTTCCTCTTGGTTTACTTTTTTCTTACTTTCTGATATTTCCCTTGACCTTTTCTGTTTCCTGTTGTCTGCAATTATTTGTTTCTTCCTGCATTGCATAGGGAGGACACTTCAGCCTCGCGAGCCAATTTCTGCTTGTCCTTAAGAGGAGACTTGAAGGAACAGTGGCCAAATGAGAATGTTTCTGAAAGATTAAAAACAGGGTGAGTACATAGGATACTTTCTAACCTCCCTCTGCTGAGTAGCTCAGAGACTTCTTGACCTAGATATAGTGCCTGAGTATTTAATAACCCTCAGTGGTTTTATTTTCTATGAAGTTGTCCAGTCTCTCTTACTGCTCCTGTAAGCTTTTGGCACTCACCATACCTTTCGGCAAGTAGTTCCTTAAATCTGCTCTCTGCTATACGAAGAAAACTCTTTCATTTGTTTCCAGCGTAGCTCCTAATAGCTTAATTTGATCCCCCACAGGTTTTGTTTTGAAAGAGGCAATGAATACTTGGTCTCTAGCCAACCTCTCTATACCACTCATGATTTTGCAGGTCTTTGTCATACCTCTTTTTAGTCATCCCTTTTTCAGACTAGAGAAAAATAGGTATTTGACAAGTTTTGGGTTGTTGTTTGTTCGGGGTTTTTTTTCTTTTTTTTTTTTTAAGAAAAAAGCTTATAAAAACATTTTAAAGACTTTTGGAAAACACTACTGCTTATGAAAGACGCCATCCATTCTGTAGAATGATAGGCGGTGTTCTGCTTTGCTCCATGATTAATAGATGGTTGAGCTATCTGCTTTTCTGTTTGGAAATGTCTTTATCATCCCTAGCAGGGGACTGTCCCTTTACTTGGGTGATAATAATCCATACCATAATGAGGTTCATAATCCATACCGTAATTAGGCTGTTCTGCAGGCAAACAGAACCACCCAAATAAATTACAGCACCAATAATAGGTAAGAGACATTTTCTTCATCCCAGCTTTAGTAATAAATAGTTAACAGAAACAGACTTTTCAATGCATTTTAAAAAGACTGTCAATCGCAATGGAAGTAATATCATTCTAACTGCTCTCTGTAGTTACCGTTCAGAAAATGCCATGTTCCTTGAATCTTCTTGTAGACACAGAATAGGAGCCTTTGCTGAACTTGGAACGAATCTACAGTCTCAGCACATGACAATAAAAAAGCAACAAGCAAAGAGGCAACACTAACTTGACATAATCAGAAGAATTGCACTGGCAATTCACTACGTGGAAAAATCCAGCAGTTAATTAATAGATGATTATTCTTTTTGGGCACTTCAGTATAGAATAGATAACATTATGGGAAAAATACCATGATTCTGGCTTTTGTCTCTTGTCATAGAGGCAATTGACTTTTTTTGCTTAGTTTAATCACAGAATCATAGAATGGAAGAGGTTGGGTGGGAGCTGTGGAGATCACCTATTCCAATGCCCCTGCTCAGGCAGGGTCACCCAGAGCACATTGCCCAGGACCCTGCCCCATCAGATTTTGAATATCTCCAAGGACGGAGCCTCCACAACCTCTCTGGGCATCGAACACCTTCACATAAATAAGTGTTTCTTATATTCAGCTCCAGCCTCCTATATTTTAATATGCATTATATTTTAATGTGTCCTGTCTAGATACCACTGAGAAGAGTGTGGCAGTTCTCTTTGCTGAAGGTCAGTTGTAACAGGAAAGACTGAAGTGAAGAAGGCATGGAGTACCACAGTCCTTTCTGTGTCTTTTGTCATCAGGTCCCCGTCTCATTCAGCAGGAGGCTCACGTTTTCCCTAGACTTCTTTTTGCTGCTGACCTACTTGTAGAAACCCTTCTTTTTGCACTTCACATCCTTCAACAGAATCAACTCCAGATGGCCCTCAGATTAAATGTAACAGATGATTTTAGATAGGTTTAGCTAATTCCAAAGCCTCTTGCAAATCAGTCTGGCTCTGGCAGCGGTTTCAAGACTGAGTTTTACAGATGCTTCTTGAAGAACCATGAGTTTAAGAAAAGTAAAATTGCAATTTCCTAACCAACACAATTCTTGCTTTGGACCTCAGTTTCCTGAAATGTAGGAAATACATTTCTTTTCAAATTCATTTTTGCCTGCAAAGCAAATCAGACTCTCCTGGACCTGGTATAGCTGACAAAGCACTGAGAAATGGAACGACCCATAAAACAGAAGTAACTTGTTATATTATTCAAACTCTCTGCTTTTGGTTTTTACCCTTCTCTGCAATTTGCCCTTAAAAGAATGCATAATACTTCCTGAGGAGACAAAATGTTATTGTCGCTCAGCTTAGCTGGAGCGTATGTGAGACAGGTAGCTTATTAGAATTAGCTTATAATTAATATAAGCTTTGCTAACTATAAATATTTAATTGATTTCCGAGTAGTCAGTAAAAAAATATTTTTGTATGGATGGTTCAGTGCTCTGGAAGTGCTAGGACAGAAAATTCCTTTGCTTCACAAATCCCTGTGACATAGACTACAGCACTGAAAATTACTGTTGACCACAGTATGGATCTAAAGTCTGTATTTCACATTTAAAATACATGAAACTTTTAAAAGTTTAAGAACTCTTAATGCTTTTCCTCTGACTATTTCTTGATTTTGATGTGCTGACTGCACATTTTCCCCCACTAAGTCACTTATATCATGAAACAATCTATAATCTTATTTTTTTAATACCTTTCTGAAAAATATATAATCTACTCCCAAATGCAAATTAAGTAAACAGTGAATAATTGGGCCCACATTCAAAACAACCCACTCAAAAGTTTAAGCAAATGCTCAAACATTTTACCATATGGAAGTACCTTTAAGCATGAATTCAAAATTAACCCTGTATGGAATTAACATGCTGAACTGGGAAAGCACATCATGTTTGTAGGACAAAAATGTGAGTACCCAGAAGCCAAGTCTAACAGTTCTATTTATTGACGGATTCGTTGTCCTCTTTTATAGCGATAGTAAGGAAGATGAGATGGGGGAGTGCAGTCCTCCATGCTTAATCTGCAGGCAAAGAGGTATTCCCATCTATACATATGCTTTACTTGCAACTTGTAGTTTTTTGATGCATGCGTGAAAAAAAATGGGTATGCCATATGTGTGAAATGAGAGGCAGAAATGACCTTTTACTACGATTTCCATGGTGACAGTCCTCACTTTGGTGTCATTAAACTGTTCACTAATATTGAATTAACTACAAGGGACATCTGGAGCGGACATGATACGACAAGTAAAAGTAGAAGGAAGTGGAACTTTGGTAAAGATTGTGCTTTAAATTTTTTAGAGATATCAGTTTTAGAAAAGCTTTGCAATTCCATTGTCCTACACTGTCAGCATGCTTTATACAAGGCAAGCAGCATGTAGGGAAAACAAGTACTTGCAGCCAAGGCTGTTAACTTGCAGGGAGGTTATGTCTTACATTCTTAATCTTTGAATTTCGTTCAGTGTGTCCTGGATATGAGAGGAAAAGAAACTATGCACTATTTCTTTCAAAAGCGTTTCTATTTTTGAGGTATATGTACATTTATGTGTATTTCTAGATATTATACATCATTCACATTAGCAATAACTGAAATAAAATGTCACTCAATTCTCTACTTTTATTCTTAATATATAGGGTATAAAATAAACAGTCTTGTTATGCTGTTCTGTGAGCAGCTGAGCTGTATTTGCAACATTTGTTAAGACTGAAATCCCATAAATAAAACATCTAAGAACTCAGCTTATCTACTTTTGAGATGGCACAAATATGTTCACATATTGTATGAGCTGAATGAATCTGGGCTTCTTAGATTGAAGAAAAATAGGTTATAATAGGTAGCAGCAAATAGTGTGATCATCAAGAAAATGTGCAGCATATGTATTGACTTTTCATAACCAGGAGTAATGGCCCGTTCTCTGTTTAGCAGAAGACGCTTCAATAAGTATTTAAAGATTCTGCTTTGTTAGCTCTAGGAATTTAGTAATAACAGGTGAGAACTCCAGCGTCACCTGTGAAATCTTGTATTTAATGCTATTTAATATTTGTTACATTTCACAGAAAGCAAAAAGCAAAGGAAGGAATGGTTGTGTAGCAAACATTTATGTCTTCCATTTGTTATTGTTAATAATTTTGCATCTGTGCTTCTCTTTTTTTTTTTTCTTTTTTTTTTTCCTTTAATTGTTGTCATTCAAGGAGCCTGCTTTTTCCAGACTAACGCATTTGCTTATATTTATGCACCACAGTTATTTCACCCAGGTCAACATGTTTCTGGAATTTGCAAACCTGCAACCAAAGCATGTGTCTCAATAGTAAGTAAATCTGATAGACTCTTTCAAGTACAATAGCTGTCAAATGTAATGCAAATACAGTTATTTCCTGGGGGCTTTCTCTGAGGAGGTAGGTTGGTCAGAGTTTACTATTTGTGAAATGTTACCATCTCTCCACCTAAATTCTAAGCCCCAGGTGAAGCTGTTCGCCATCTCGTCATAGCTCGGCTACCGTGGATGTTCATTGCCCTGGCCACTCACAGCAAACCAGACATCTGGCCCAGGCGCTTGTGGTTAATGTTTGCAGATCTAGAGGACTTTGCTGTTGACCACTCAGCTCAATGTATGATGTGAAACACCCTCTCTTCAGAGCAAGAGTTTGTTTTAGAGTAGGGTCCAGGATTTCTTTGGCAATTATTGATTTTGTTAAACACTGTATCAAAATAGCGGGTTTAAAAGCAAAGATCGCTTTTGTCATGAATTGTTTGCTTCTACTAAAAAATACTGTGTATCTTCTTTTCAGTACTGTCAAGAGTCTCTGACTTAAAGCTGAAGAGGTCTCATTTTGAGCCACCATGTGGTTGTGAATTAAAATTTCTTAGGTAGGCAATTTTTTAAGACAGGATAACTGAGGTCTAGTCTGTTGTTGCTGACTTGTATCAGTCCTTACAAGCATGAGAGGCACAGTGTGAAAGCTCTTTTTTCATAGGAATGACTGTTCCATTTTATGCTAACGTTGCCAACATTTGGAGACATCCTTCACTACATACTTTGAAGAGTCTTACATTTCTGATTAAAGCACATACACACCCGCTGAAATTCTCTCAAACTATTGTTTCATTTAGTGAAAGCGCCATGGGCAGCACAATTTGCTTAAACCCTTTTTTCTAAACGTTTGCCCGACTGTATTTCACATTAGCCTGACCTGACTTACCCGCATCTGAAAGGTCGTGTCAGGTTTCCCTCACTGTCAGTCAGCGTAGCCTCTGCTGACAGTCCGGGGCTAGGTACACATCTAGTGAAAGTAGCTCTATGCCTTGGTTTAGGATTGCTGGAATTTGACCTGTAAGAAGAAACCTTGCTTCAGTTTTTATTCTGCAGATGCTGTTTCTTAAACCAAGGAACCCAAATTCTGTTTTTTCCCTATAGTTCTTTTCTTTCTCATATATGAGCTGGCTACTGCAATATTTCTGTGGTTTCTGAAAAGCATACTGGTTTCTTCTTTACTAAAAACAAAATACACACAATTTCCCTCCTCTACCCACTGAAATACTGATATAAATCGTGTTAATGCCCCTCATTGTTACTTTGTCTTTGGAGCTACCCTTGATCTACATTATCTTCCAGAAGGGAACTCTTAGAAAAAAATCTTTTCTATAAAGGGAGAATCTTGTAATTCTTCAAAGAAACAAAATTTCAGCATCCTCATTATCATTTCATCAACATTTGCAGTGCAACTTACTGTGTTCAGGTAGTTCCTTATCCCATTTTAGTTTTCCCTTTCAAGGTATTGCTTTTTCAGTTGGAACTTGACATCACTTTTGAAATGGCATTCATGATTATGGACGGTATTCAGCCATCATTAAAGGCAGTGGGCACTTTTGTGTGCAGCAGCTACCCTTTGGGACTGAAAACCTGTTCAGACATCTCTCTAATCCAGCTCGGATGTAGGAATGTACCACAAGAATCTGACAAGACTCTAACATCAGACCAGTTTTGACAGTTTAATACAGTTTACTTATATTAGGCTAGCATAGGAAAAAAAAAAAAAAAGTCAGGTTAATGTAAACATTATAAACCTGTAGATATCACTGCTGTATTTCGTTTGAATAGCATAATGTGAAACTGCATATAAAAGGTGATGGCCAATTAAACATAGGAAGAAAGGTAGAGACAGATCTTGTATGAGGCTGGGTAATACATACGAAAAAGTTTGCTGGCAGAGTTATATTAGTAAATGAATATTTTGGCAAGAATTTATGGGTTTGGCTAATAAAGTAAAGTCAGTTATACTACCAAAAGCACTGTATTGTCACGTCCCACTCTCAGTAAAGAGGCGGGGTAAGTGACTTCAGATTCGTAAATTCTCAACGGCGCAGACTAAGGTGAGATAAATCTCAAGGTCCATATACAAACATTTATCAGCTTCCCCAAATGGTTAGCATAGGTCTTAACAAGTCCACGATAATTAGTTAGGTGTATAACAAATGATGGCAAATGGTGAGGTATGTATTGTGTTACTTCACAACAGGGATAGGACAATTTATAGCAAGTGGTACTTAAGGTCATTACTTAACAACTCTAGCTGTTACTTAACAATTCTAAGAGAAAAGAGAAACTGAGGGACAGAGAAAGGAAAAGACAGAGAAAAAGACAGAGGTAAAGAGATCACTGGTCCCGGTTCCAGTGTCTTTTTCAGGGAATCTTCCCAGGCATAATCTTCTTTCTTGGGAAGAATCTTCCCAGGCACTATCTTCTTTTGTTTCTTCTTTGTTCCCCCGTAGGGGCACTTATTTTCCCCTTTTTACGTTTGCTGAATTAGCATGGTCCACCCCCCTTGCTGAGGACAGCCTCGTCTCAGGTTTCTCCCTTCTCCCAGGTGACGTGTAGCATGATTTGAGTAGTCATAGATGTTTAGCATGATTTCTACAATCTTCATTAGCACATGCAGGGGTGTGCATTTTCATATGCATTTCGCCGATAATGAAGCAAAGGTCACTCATGGGACACAATGGCCTTGAGAACTGAGAACTAGCAAGCTCACCACATGAGTGGCAGAACTATCTTGTCTTCACAAGACAGTTCTCTGACACTTTCAGGTGCCAGAAGTGTTAGCCTTATCAGTTCTTTGAAGGCCAGGCCTGCATTATTTATTTCCTTGCGAGTGTTTGAGGCGTTCCATTGAAGGGCCTTCTGCCCCTTGGCAGGGAATTTACGGTCCGTCCCTTACATGTATTATCAGTGTTATCATGTCTATTCTGGAAGGATAGCGGAGAATTAATAAATAAAAATAAAATTCACTATAGTTTCTAAGTTGGAACTTTTTTTAGAGTGGCTTTAAACTGATTTTTCAGTAAATCACTACTGCTAGGATTTCTGTTTTCTGGGCTTTCATTTCCACCTATTCACGATTTGCATTCTGCTGGCCTCCTTAATCTAGATTTTAAATAATTTCTATCATACTAAGATCAAACTCTCTCATCTTGATATTATAATATTAATATGCTTTTTTGTTTTCAGCTTGGCAGTCTTGTTCAAGAGTGTACATCATTTATGTTCAGGTAAGACACTATTTGCATGAAGTTCAAGTGCAGCAGCTTTTCTATTTTCCCTGGAATGTTTTTCACTTTTTAAACATGTAACCATTCTAGATCACCTTTTCCATAGCTTTTGTAAGTCTATTAAAATCAAATTTGCTCTAGGCAGTAAACCATCCTGAAGTTGAAATACTGACTGTGACCCTTTGGAAAGATGTAAAGCACTTCACAGAAAAAGCGTTGTGTCCCTTTGGCAATGTCACAATTAATTATTCTTGTGACATTGTATGTCTAGCACATACATGGCCATCAAATGGACAGGGCGAACTTAAATGCATTCTGTTATTCCATATTTCATACTGAAACTATTTTAAAGTTAAGGAGATACTGTTTTTGTAGAAAGGAGAAAATAGTGAAAACTTACTGCAAAACTCTGCTAAGGCAGATGTGGTCATATAGTTCTAAATCAACTGTTAATCTAGCATTTTAACTTCTCATAAACATCGTGGTGTATAACTTCTGATGCTATCTTAAGTGGTATGTTTAACCAGGAAAACAGAAGTAGGAAACACAATTTATCTACAGGTAAACTGTAGCTGATGGTGTGATTGTTTAAGGTGAATGTTACCTGCTGCATCTAGATACACGGCTTAGTGCTAGGAGACTGACAGGGAGTTGTTCTGTCAGCTCCACTTGAACTAACCTCGTTACTCTTGGATTCTTCCCTGAGGCTATTTCTACCCCATTTTGTAGAACTAGAGCAACATGAAGGCACTGAAGTTTTGCAGAGACTTGAGTCTATGACATGAGCTACTAATTTATCCCACTTTTTTTTTCTTTTCTTTTTTTTTTTTAATCTGGGTAGCTGGATTTTTTTATGCAGGAAATTCACTAAGTTGCCCAATTAAATTGTCAGAAGGAGCATTTCATTATAAGGTTTGAGAAGGCATGTTTGAGGTGTTTCTTTTGTGTTTTTAAATCTGTTATGATTAAACAATTTTTTTTTTTTTTTTGCAATATTTCATGTTACTTAATTTTTAGGGTGAATTTAAATATGGGAAATGATCAACAAATGAGATGAGTGTCAAAACCAGAAATCACCATGAAAATTGTTTTGCTACCTTTATGGAGGCAGTCTATAATGACAACTTTTTTTAAAAATTAGAATACATATGTCATACACAGAAGGCTGTTACTATTAAGGAACTACAGAAGTCCTTCATGATGAATATAGTATTTCTCTTTCTGTTTACCATGGTATTTACCTCTCCAGAAAAGTTAACATTGTTTTCAAATGCAACTTAAGCAATGTCCAAAGAACTAACTGAATTATTTAATAAATCCACACTCGTTTCAGGTGGATTGTGTATTGATAAACCTGTTTATTACTCCCCATGCAAAGCATTGGCAAAAAAAGGTTCACTCTAAAATATGCGCAAGTCTCCAGCAGAAAAAGATTAGCAATAAAAAGCTTATGGAAGCAGCCTATGATAACACTGTTCGTAGATAACAGCCTTCTTTGATATAGCTTCTTATTTCAAATAAAAACATTGAAATGCAACTGGGTTTAGGCATAAAATGAGATAATATTTCCAAAATTCACTACTAAAATAATTACATCTGGAAGCAAATATTTGATAAGCACTTCTTACATACATCACAGCTATAGCTCAACACTTGAACTCATTTTCTAAGTGGCATCTTCACAAATCACATCTATGGGATATTGATTTGGATACTAAAAATGAGCAGATCCAAAATTAATGACCACTTTGCAAAATGTACTGGTACTCAAATACTGTGGTGCAGCTCTAGCTGTGTTTGGTGAATTTCCATTTCCACCTGATTGCTAGTTTAAGAACCAGGACTGATTTATCAGTCTTGGAAGTACTTTTCAGTTTCTTGCTCTGTCAGCAGCAAGATACAAGACGCTGACATTATGTGCTATTATAAATAACAGCAGCTTGTTGCTATTTAATTTTTCCAATAATAATGATCTGTTTCACCACCATAATGATATTATATCCTAATTTAAAGAATTTATTAGAAATTTCCAATGATCACATGAGAGAAGACTTACTGTAAGAAAGTTTTTAAGACTCAGGACTTAAAAATTCTCTCTCATTTGTTCTACCCATTTCAGATGCTCCATGTTCAAATGTATGTCGTTGACTACTTATGTACTGGTGACCAGCTACCAGAAAGATGGAACGAAGGTGAGAGATGTTTGTGGATAAACTAATTACTAGTGAATCCATCTCCAGTAAGACAAACATGATTTCTGTGAGGTCCTGGGGGCGAATGCCAGGCAATGTATCCCACAGACGGTCCTGCTCCTCCCTGAGCACATGACAGGGTGGCTGGACTTTGCTGCTGCGAAGTGCAGACCTGACATCTTCTGCTCCTTCTGGCAAAAAGTCACTTGGGCACATGTGGCTCTCGCCATTTGTGGTGGCCAGGGTTGGACAGCCAATTTATGAATACAGGTGGCTGCACTCTTAAGTGCATAGACGTATTTCTTTTGCCTTCTGCACGTGTAAGCTTCTCAGTGGGAGCTGCCCTCTGGAGACTTGTTTAAATTGCCGCTGGCGATTTATATGCAATCATTTATAACCGCTGTGGGTGCCTCCAAGGCTATCATCTGATCTCTCTCTTGCTCCTGTCTGCTGTTTCCCCAAGTATTATCTCAGGGTCCAGACGGAACAGTAATCCTCTAAGTCAGGGCTCAAAAAGAAATGCGCGTCCCTACAGTGTGCCCCAGAGAGTAACTAGAGTTACTGCCATTGCCCTGTCAGACTCTGCGGGTTGTTCATACAATCAAATATCAACCGCGCTGTTTGCTGAGGGATGCCCATGTCCAGGAAACTCGGGATGCACACAGTGACTGACCCTCGCTTCCTGTTACTGTTCAGTTATGTGGATGGTGTATGTAAGCTTGGCCAACCTCATGACCATGGCACCCAGAGGACAATTAAACCCGGTTCTCAGCTCCTGCTGGCCTCCACGGCATTGCTGTCACTCCAGATACCACCACAGCCTGCCTTGAGCCTCCTGAAAGTTGCTTCCCAGGTAGTCACTTAATGCTCCAGGTCTGAAGGTTCCCTTATGAGTGAATGCATGGGACTGCTGGTTATCCATGCTGCCTATAAATAACTGGGTGGATGCAGTCTGGATGTTAGTAAAAAAATAATTTAAGACAATTTTTCAAATTTATTAGCAGAAATAATGTCCCCGTTTATAATGACTATGAAACACAGTTTGTGACTGTGTTGGAGGTACAAAACCTTCATCCTGATAAACTATACTTTGAAACGTGTTTACATGTTTTGAAACATTATTTCTCTGTGGTTTTATGTGGCTTTAAAAACAATGTTTTCTGCTTCTGAAAATAAACAAGTTATCAGTAAGAGGGTACATTTTGTTATAAAACTGTTTTGTTTCTATTCAAACAGAATGTATTTGGGAGACAAATTTTCTTAATTTGCTAACTAATAATGTCATTCTTTTTCTTTAGAGATAATTCTAACACCTAATAACCCCGTAGGATACTTATTAAAATAGAAGAGATTAAATTCTAATGAGCACACTACAGGCCTCTTCTTGAAAGGGCTTCTAGGAAGGGATCGCTATAAGAAAAAAAAAAAAAAGATTAAATTAATTTTCCAACCTATAATGAAAGGCAGAGTGTAGTACATAGCTGTAACCACCTCCATGAATAATCATAAATAAAGTAGTGTTTTGCTGGTTAGACAGCCATTTGTCCCTATGGATGAGCAGGCAGAAAGTCTGCATTTTCTACTATGTATAACTGTACTACTTCTTGTAGACAAGTACTATTTTTAAAACAAAGAAGATATAAAGACCTTTGTCAGGCTTGTACATAACCCATGGAAGAGGATACACAATGCAAACACCTTCTGCATTACTGCACAGATGATGGTCTGGGTGGAAGATGGCATTGTAGAGCCATGGGGATAAGGCCACCAGATCAAGGAGTTCCTCAGAGGAGAATGGGCAGTGACCATCACCATAGTCCTACCCAGCTCATAGCGGGAGTGAAGCATTTTATACTCCCTGCTTCCTCTAATACTGTTAGCACCTAGGCTTTGGATTCACTGTAGTAAATGAAATTCCTTATCTCCAGTAAATAATCCATTCTCAGGGAAAAGTAAAAAGAGGGTCTCCTGGTGAGTTCAATAGGAGCAGAACAGAACTTATAATACAGTTCTTGACCAACTTGAGGGGAATAAAAACAAACCTGATTCCAGAAATACTTGTGGGTTATGGATTACTAATAAAAAGATTGGTATTGATTTGGGCACATTAGGTAAAGCCATTAATATACTAGCAACAAAAAATATTGTAATGAGGTAAAATATATTGAAGCTAAAGGTGATGAGTACTCTAAAAATGAAAGTGAGAATTAAAGCTTTTTGTGACAATTGGGATGTAAATATCCTGCTTTCCTAGTATATCTCATAGTATAATTTCAATGATGCATTAATATATTATTTAGTAACACAAATCAATAAAATACAATTGATGGGGAGGAAATCTTAATGACCATTATTCAGGCTGAGTATTATTTTGAATCTCCTATAAAACCTGTATGAACTAATTTTTGCCAAGTAATATAATTAAACTAAAACCAGTACACACAAACTGTTACGATACCCAGGTGATCAAAGGTAAAGCAGTTATTTACATTACATGAGTGTTCTCCCCTTACACCAAACAAATAATTTAGAACAATTTAGTTGAGAGGAAAGTAGTGAAGTGGATATGGAGTATATTGCATTGAGATAAAAGAAAAATACAGGGAAAATGTAGATATGCTTTTGCAATGCTGGAAGCATTATAAGAAAAGGAACAGGATTATGCATTGTATTTCTGTAAAAATAGAAAGTACTACTAATGGAAAGGTGAGCAATAAACAACACAAAAGGTTAGGTGAAGTAAACAAAATGCAAGAGAAGACAAAAGAGTAAAGTAAAATTAGAAAGGAAAATAACCTTGATAATAGCACTGCCATTGCTTCAACCAAGTTGAAAGACAATCCCCCCC
>VXBH01003252.1:332600-346646 GCA_013400035.1 Rynchops niger
CCAACTGTGTAGTCTCAGTTAATGAAACCCCAGTGTCAAGCTCCGGAGCACGGAAACTGTGGGGCCAAGCACTTCATGCAGGGATCTTGCCATTTTGATACTTTATATTGACCGCCTGGTGAGCGATGTGAAAATTGGCAGAGAAACTCACACAGTGGAAGTATAATGTCTACACTGGCTAGGAGAAAATGCTTCTTCCCGGGTGTGTTTACAAACAACCTAGAAATATACAAGGAGGAGAAGGAGGAAAACAAAAGCACACCAGCAGGTCATATTTTAAGTTTTCTTTCCTGTCTTCTGTCGCCCCTATGGCTGTGTGTGTTTCAAGCCAAGGCAGCAGAAGACTGTTTCAAAGGATAGGATTCATCCTTTTTTTGTCTGTGGCAGAAATCAAATGCACACTTCTGAGGAAATATTGTTAAAACACAAATAAACTGGTCTCTCTGTAGGTTAGCTGCTTCTGGCAAACTCTTCTCAAAGGAAGTCAGTTTTGTTGCGTACTTTTTTTTTTTTTTTCTTTCAAAACTACCTTAGAAAGCTTGTTTCTGTAGGTAAGGTGAGGCAACAGATTTATACCAGGTGTTTTAAGTTCCTGTTTTCAACAGAGAAGATAGAATTAAATCTTCTCAGGTGTTGCTTATGTGTGATCAACTATAACTGACTTCCCCTGTGCAAGTCCTTAATGTTGCTATGTCATTACCTTCAAAAAAAATGCTGTTTCTGAGCTGGGGGCAGGTGGGGAAAGGTTTCTGGTAGGTTCTGGTGAGTGTTCCCATTATTCCTACTTGACTCTTCCAGCTCTTGTTGCGGTCTGTGTGAATTCATAGCCTGGCACGTGAACTCCAACCCTTGGTAAGGGTTGTGGAGCAGAGGGGCTGGAGGGTAAGCTGGAAACCTGAGATGCAGGCACGCTTTCGTCGTCTTAGCTGTGAGGATGGTCATCCCCATCAGTACGGTGATGTTACTGAATGCAAACCAGAGCTCACGACTGAGGGTGAGATTTTTTTCCATCCAGGGAATCGTGTTTGTGAGTGCTAGCTGGCCAGAACTCCGTGTCTCTTTGCTGAATGAGAATGAACAGCATTTGCCAGTCTTCTGCTCCAGTGACTGCTTTCCAGTACCATGCTGATGATGTTTTGAGTGAGGAGGGCAGAAAAAAAATGTCTGCGTTCATTGCTGGCATTGCTTTTCAGCTTGTAGCCCTATGTGACTGTTCTTACCACTTACTTTCTTTTCTACAGAGGAAAACTATAGAGGCCCAACTTCTTTCCTGCCTACCCAGGTTGTACTTTTGAAATCGAGTCTTCTGTTAGGTCTGCTTTTGCATTTCCCAGGTACTCCTGAACCCCTGTAAAGCTGTCTGTGCTCCCCAGTTCTGCTCTTTCCATGAAGCTCTGAGTGTAATTGTTCTCAGCCCTTTTATGTTCTGAAGAAATTTTTACAAAGAAAAATCACTGATTGCTAAATATTGAGTTCAAACCCACTGACAATACGCTTACTTTTCTTAATTACTTTCTTGGTAATTAAGGGTTGGTCCACGTTCTCCCGGGGTGGATCTTGCTTGAGGACTGATGGAACAGAGTAGGAGCGGATGGGAGTTGATTTCGGAGTCTTATGGCACAGGATTGGTCTGCCTGCAAACTTTGAAGGCGCTTCATAAAGCTACAGGCAGAAAAGTGTACTTGCAGCTAAAGCTGTTGGAAGTATCTTCCAGGAGGTTTGTGTATAATTAAAACTCAGTTTAAGTTGTTGAGGCCGACTTGCAAGAGTTCTATAAAACCTTCCTATAGAGAGGATCTTGTATATTGACAGCATAGAACTGGCTCTGTAACCTCTTCAGCAGAAGGCAGTAAAACTTCCTCTACTTGTCAGTCCCTCAAACCTGACATGCACACACATACGCTCTCTCAGGTTGGCCTTTCTTTAGTACTTCTAGCGTGCATGTTAAATAGTTGCTGTTTTGTATGCTTCAAGGTCAAATAATGGAGTTAAGTGCATATCTGTTGTGCATAATGGCGATCCTAATCACATTAGGTTTACTTTTGCGTTTGTAAATAGCCGATTAAGATACAGAGCCGGAATAATGGGAGAGAAATGTTTTTGTCAATTGAAGAAACTGGTAATACTGTCAAAAAATATCAAAATAAACGTAGCTTGATAAGGGAGTCTGGTTTTAAAAACCGCCTTTGGTTATTAGTGTGCTGATTGTGGCCCGTGTAATTAGGAAACTTTATTTTGTAAATAAAACCCAAAGAGAGTGATGATAATTTTTTTTTCCCCAAGGATTGATCTGTTGGTTTGTTTGTGTTTTTTTTTTTTAAAGGTTTGAACTGAGAAGCAGTTTCCATGTTCAGTTTGCTGACTGCTACTTCAACTTCAGATGAAAATATTCTTTTCGTGTCCATCTAGTCCTCTATGTCAAAGGCAAATAATGTGGGTCTAGACCCTCCCCTACACCTTTAAAAACTCTTGAATCATCAAAGAGCATTTACTGCTGATTAACATGTCAAGAAAAACTATTAGTAATAGTAGTACAGTGCCACTGGTAAAAACAGATGCAGGAATTTGCATAGCCTGTGGGTGTCACAATGTGCTCTACAGTTGTTTTTGTCCTGTTCCCTCCCCAAATTTGGGAAGGGGAAAAGCTCTGCATCTTGTGCTACCTAATACTAAGCATTGCTAAGGTGGGGAGGGAGAAGAGGACGTGCCTGCAAAAATCAGGTACAGGATCTTGCTGAAGTGCCGGGGTTGTTTGTGGCGTTGGGTCATTGGGATGTTTTTTTTTTCTTATCTTAGAACCTAGTCCATTTAAAGCAAGGTCTGAAGAAGAGTGAATTTGGCAGTAGCCGTCAAAATTGTACAATCTTTGAGGCTTTACTTTTCACTAAATGTCTGAAAAAAGACATGGTGACTTTCTCAGGAGAAAACAGCCATCCATATGTGTTTTGGTGTGGTAACAGGGTGTGTTATGTTAATGCTCAAAGGAAAATCTCTAAAGCTTAACCCCTGCTGCTCACTTTAAACCCAGGTTCTGTTTCACAGCATTTAAAAACCAGTGGATGCAGTTCATGCTGGTCCTGGGCTGCTTTTCAGGAATATGTTTAGCTGGTGGATGGCAGTGGGCTTTCCTAGCGCTTGGGATTATGTTCAACCAGAGTTTGACAAATTTACTTTATATTGCTTACTCTTCCATAGATATCCTAGTATTTTCTACAGCTACTGATTGATTTTCTTTTTTTTTTTTTTGGCACAAAATGGGATTAAATGCTGCTGGATGTGGCTGAAGCAGATGACATCAGTTTTCTCATGCTGAAAATTACACTATTTGCAGAGCAAAAAAAACCAACCAAACAAAAATGCCTTTCTTGTCACCTCAGCCATCTAGAAAGTGACAGATCATTTGCATTAGTTCTAATTTCTTTTGTGAGGTAGTAGCACTCTGTTCATTTTGGGTCATGTCCCCTGCATTTACTTGCTGGCATTGGTAAGCCTGTTTAAGTAAAAATGTTTCAATTTTGATCTTCCTAACTTTTTATTTTAAATTTTGGTTTACAAATGCAGAACCTGAGGAATAGACTTCAATACCTGAAAACTCCCTATAAATCAACAATTCCCTACTTAAAGTTGCTGTTAGTTCTCCGATCCTTGAATTAAAGGGGCAGGAAGAAGCAGCACAGTAGCNTTTGCTGAACTGGGATATCCAGAAATAGGCACGTGCAGTTGTTTAGATGTGCTGTGTTTAGCTTCTGTTACTTGTAACTCGTTGAATCACTTGCGCTTGGTTCTCTCAAATGGGTTTTAATTGCATCAAGGACACTGAATTGGTCACTACTTGGCCAATGTACAGGAATGTATGAAAGCTTGCAAAACCTTATATATTTCTCTTTTCCCCTAAACAGAGCGTTTGCTGAAGATGACCTTGGAAGAAAGACGCAAAGAGTACTTAAGGGATTATGTTGCATTGAAAGCTATTCCAACATGGATGGAAGACTTAAAAAGTAAGAGTGAAAGTGATGGTAAGTAAAACAGGAGAATCTTTTTAAATACAGACCATGGTGTTTTCTCAATCTGAAGCTACTTTTAGGAAGGCCAAGACTTAGAACCCATGTTGTTACTAACGGCGGCAGCTTGATATGGGGACAAGGCACTTCAGGAGCAGGGAGGAAACCTCAGCAAAGTTCCTTAAAGCCTCACTCGTGTCCACTAATTCTGCAGGTATCCCCAGACAGAGTCATTGTAATACTGATACCCTTAAGTGTGTAACATAGCTGTTCTCTGCATGAGTCTTGTTTTCCAGATACTCCAGCAGTCAGTCATGCCTAATGAACTTTGTCTTTGAAACTTAGGGATCATAGCGGTATGGGGAATCTGGGCAAAATAGCGTTGTTCTTGTAGGTGTCTGAAAAGCAGAGGGGAATTGCACAAGTTGTGTTTCCTGAAAATCCAGAAATGGGAGAAGATTGGGTCTGAAGCCTCTCTTACTTATTTGTGGTCCTGCCTGCTTTCTTGGGCTGAGGAACATCAGCCTGGCCTGGATTAACTCTCTCTTAGCGCGTGCAGTGTTATCATGGTTATGATCACCAGTACAGTCATCTAAATACTTGCAGTAGAGGCTGACCAAAAATGAGAATCCGATTCACTTACGTAGAGAGTTCTGTATGTAATTCTGTAACAGTGTCTCGTTCTTCGTATAGTTCTTTTTCAACCACACAAATATGTGGAAGAAGAGGGACTCTTTCTGAGCTAGTTTCCCCCTCCTTCTTTTCTTTCTATGTTTGGTTATCCTACTTGGTTGAAGCTTGTGGGTTTTTTTGAGGGGGATTTGCCTCTGAGACCTAAAATGTTTCCTGCTTTTGCACATATAGGACTAGTTTTCTGACACTTTTGTTATCATTAAGAGCAAATACTGGCCTGTGTGAGCAGGTGTGTAGAGTAATTTTGTGGCTGCAGGTGAACATGGTCTTTATGGTAATACTCCAGGTAAGATGAGGCCTCGAACTAATCAGATGTTTTAATAAAACGGCAAAGCTGTAACACTTTTTTTAGAACAATCTGTAGGAGCTGACAGATTTGCAGATGCCATTGTCATAAACAACTAATGCTATCATCTACTCTTAAAAGCATCTTTAATGACTTTTGAAGAGAAAATCCATCCGAGGTTGCTGAGCTCTTCAATGCTGATCAGTATTTGTAGTACACGTAGATCTCTTTCTCCCATTAGAGTAGGTCTTCTGTAGCTTACAAAATCCAGGAGCCTATCCATCTGAAAAACAAAGGCTGCATAAAAATAAAAAATATTCTGGACTTCTCAAAAGTTAATTTTGGAGGCCTGCGGCACATGGGGATATGCAGTATATTGTGGTTTAACTGGGAGATACTTCATCCGTTCTAGCCTAAACTATGTTTTTATTCTAACTGCTCTCAAATTCTGTACAACGTGCTAAAATTCACAGATCTTGTATTAGTTGGACTGCTGAACGTGACAAGGTGTGGATTTATGTTGTGATTGCTGTTACACTTCACATAAGCAAAATGTCAGTGTCTAATACGCAGGTATTGAATCATGGCAGCAGTGAATTTATTTTCTTGTAGCTGCTCCTGCTTTCTTTCTGTTAGTTCCCAGTACACTGTAAAAAAATGCTGGAAGGCAAAAGTTGTGCTGAAACACTTCTCTGCTACTTGAAGCTTTTGTTATACTGTACATTCGGGAGAAAATATCCATAGTCACTTGTTTTCTTTGATGTATTTGTTGTAAATAAGCCATGTGGAATTGTGGAATAGTGAACTTCTAGAAGGTTAGACTGCTGAAATGCTCCCACATTTCTACTATCAGTACAATTAAACCAAATATATATTAATGTGATGAAATATATTAACGTGACTATTACTGCATCTGTTTCAAACTTTAATTTCCTCAAACGTTAACACCACTCTGAAGGTATCAAGACAGTGTGTAAGGACTGTCTCTCTGAGCTGAAATACTGGAAAAATTAGAATTTAAGTAGTCTTGCTGATGAGAACTTCTGCTCCATATACTGGCAGGTTTGAAGCTGGGTGGTGGAACGGACAGAATTCTTTGTATGCTTGACAAGCCAAAACAGTAGCTGATGGGAAATGTGGAAAAAGTTCTTTACCATTTACTTCCAACACTGTATACAGTGAAAAAATGACAGATTGATTAGTAAAGTGTGGAGTGCCTGTTCAGGAAGAGTGATGAGGGGAAATCAAGAAAGGAACCAAGAACAAATAAAGTGAGGCAGGTGCAATCAATCAGTCACTGGAGTAAGAAGCTGTAGGAGAAGGGGAGACCATCTGGGCTGGCAGTAGTTCCCGTAGATACTCAACTGGAGATTAAGGAGATCAACTACTGCGCAAATTTTTGTACTGTCTGTTAGGAAAAATTGTGTGAACAATACAAAAGCTTTATAATACCCATTTTTAAATGCGAATGACATGCTGGATGGGGTCTAAGGATATTCCAGTTAGGCACACATTTTTGTTATATGGGACTTAAAGGGAAGATTATTGAAAAGTCTGTGTGTGGAACTGCTGAAACTGAAATGACCTAAAAGGTTCATGTTGGAAAGGCACCAGCCTGACCTCCTGATACCTCTGCGTGCTCTTTATTGACCGGTTTGGAGAATATACCTTGGTTCGTGGAGGAAAGTGTTTCTTCCCCACCCCCCCTTCTCCACCCCTAGGTATGAAGCTGTGTTCAGAATTAATTCTGAAGAAAACTGGTAAAGCTTATAATAAGTTGATGTTAAGGTAAGTTTTGGCAAGGCTGGAAGTCTTTATAACACAGGGATGTGTAACAATGTAAAGGCTTCTGAGGAGTGGAGTTTGGGACTTCTGAATGGCAGCTGACAAGGGCTTTGTTTTTTTTTTTTTTTTTTTTTCATAGCAGTGAAGGTGTTTGAAAACACTTGGAAGTTGAAAGCAGTTGCGTATGGTTTTTTGTCTCTGACTTGCTCTTCTGCAACTTAAAAGCCTAAGATTTTTGCAGGTCTCCTTATATGGATATGACTAGCCATAAGAAATCAAGTTGGTGCATGTTTTGGTGGGGAATTTGGTCAATATTTCTGATACACTTTGACTTGGGGGTGGGGGTGTGTGCAGTGTGGAATGCAGGGACTAAGCCCGGTGCCCACTGCTCTGAACTGAGGGAAGCAAGCTGACGTGGGTACGTGTGCTTCCAGAAGGACTATGTTGCCATCAGCCCTGGGTTTTGGTGTGAAGCTTGCCAGGCTGCACAAGTGGACCTCAGAGTAATGCCGTCCCTTTTCCTTACACTGCTGCTGTTGACAAATGGTCATCTTTAATGTCAGAGGGGATAGTAGGAAGGGGAAAAAAAAATTCTTGTTCTTGAAGTAGTTCTGTAAATGTACGTTTTCTTAGTTTTAACTGCACTTGTTAAGGAAATGAGTAGTTGGTCACTTCAGAAATGAAGAATGAGCCTGTCATATGGGGCTGGGTAGTACATATATACTGTAATCCATTGTTCCTCCCACTTCTTATCCTTCGGATGCACCAAAGGCAAGCACATCTCATCTGTTATGTACTTTGAAGTAGAGTTCCTTCCTGACAACATGCCAATAATGGACTTGTTTTCTGAAGCTTGGAATTTTGTATACCTTTATTTCAGTGCTCTTTATTATTTGCCACTTTATGCTAGGCACACATGCTGTACAGCAATGGTAGCTTATCTTTTTGTGATGCTTGGTGAATAAAATGCCACCACATAGATGACTAACTAGTGGGTTTTTTGAAGTTAAATATGTATATTAGCTTTTTCTTGGGTACACAGTTATTCCCAAAGATGTGTTTACTTTTCAATGGGGAAAAGGCAGAGATAACTTCAGAAAACTTTTTCTTGAAAGCTTTTTAGAAAAATCAGGGTCTTGGGAACTCTGTTACTGAGTTCTATATAGAAAAATGTTGTGTTGCATTACTGGCATAATTCAGAAAATGGAATAAATTCTGTAGTTTAACTCAAGGCAGTGACAGTCCTGCTGACTCTTACAGCCTCTGGGATTTATTAGCATAGCAGCAGTGCCAAGAAAACAGCAAGTTCAGGTGATGGTTTAAAGATCTTTCCTAATGGTAAGAACTATTTTTGATTAGATGAAGTTAAAAAGGAAGGACACTGATATTTTTTTTTTTTTTTAATTTTTGTTTACAATTAAATGGCATGAAAGGTCTGCGGTCTTTTTTTAAGCAAGTCTTGAAGTATGTTTAGATGTTTTGTTAGCCTCTGGAATTTTTTAATCTGCTATATTTTTAGAAAATTATGTAGTTCAAACTGTATTCAAGTTAATCTACTTTAACACTGAAGGGTTTATGTATAATAGTGAAGGGTTTATGTATAATAGTAAGGTTTGGATTTAATAAAAGCATCTTTGTACTGTGAATCTGTAGCTTTCTAAGTATTAACAGTGAGTTGACATGAAATTATAGAGACAAAGCATCTAGATGAGCCACTCAAAAGGCTTCATGCTGAAAAGAAAAATGTGCGGTAATACTGAGCTTCACTGACCAGTATTTCTTGAGACAGTTAACTAACCACAAGTAATATTGGGCTCTTCAAAGCATCTTGGTGTGGCCCCATTTGATGTGAATATCTGTCCTGGGGGAACCTGGAATCAAGGTGATGATCGTCAAACAGCCTTTGGAAAGGAACGCCATTACTAAGCTGCAGTGAAATTCAGCCAGACATTTACAAGTGAGAAATAGCATCTCTCCAAACCACTCGTTACTTTCAGAGAGTTATACAGGAAAAAGGAATCATGTTCTAGTAGACCATTAATATCATCAAAAGTTGCCCGGCAATCAACAAGTTCAGTCTGTAACAGCTATGTGAAACCAGTATGCTTCAAGACCATCCCCCACCAAAAAACAAGTCCATCAGCTTGTGTTATCTTTTTTTTCTTATAGTGACTTTAGCAACTGTCTTCAGATTTCTAGCTGAGTGACAAGGATGAAAGTAAATTGAGACATCTTATCTCAGTGTGATGCTTGCTATCTGTCTGTCAAAGAAAATGGCCCTTTTGCTACGGAAACTCTTTGGTTAAGTTAACATTACGGCAGTTTTTCTATTGAGCTCACATACAAAACCACAACAACTTGTGTGCCACAGTTCAGGGTCTCCTCCAATTAGCTGTGGTCTTGAACGTGAGTTCCAGCTTCACTTACACTCAGTGCTGCACTTGGTTTTGTCCTTACTTTTCATATGTTAGCTTGCCACTCTGTTACTCATGCTAAACACTCTATCACAAAGTCTCCTGAAGGCTAGTGTGTTCAGGTTAGAAAGCTGTGTCATTTAGGTATGTGTGGAGATCACTGCTTATTAATTGCTGTGTATAATATCTTGGGGGAGCTCCACTAGAAGATTAACATCAGTGGCTTCTATGAATTGTGTGAAGATTGTGGTAACGAGGTATTTTGACTACTTAGGAAATGATGTACTTTTTTATGGAAGGGGCTATAAATCTGCTTGCTGATTTTGATGTCTGTCTTTGTTATGCATATATTAAGGAAGCAGCAAAGGCATTGGAGTGGTAACAACAGCAAACCATGTTTGCAGTGTATTAGCCTGTTCTGAAGGTGTCCAGGAGTCTGTGTGCCCATGGCATAACGTGGAGTGACCTTAAGGCTGAAGTGGTTCACGTTTGGTTGCAATGGATATTAAAGGCTGGCAGAGAAACGGGGAATAACCAGAGCCCTGTGTGCTCTGCTGCTCCCAGGCTCTTGGCTGCCCTTTTGGGGATCTGTCCTGAACAGACGCAGAGCTGCGGAGTGGTAAAAATCCAGCCATGTGATCTACTTGACCCCACGCACCTTTCTGTCATCCTGAACTTCCACCTCAGTTATTCTTTTCCAAAGATAGCCTTGCATAGCGCAGAGATGGCAAAAACTCTTCAGGGGCAAGCTTACTTGAGTGTAAACTGAGAAATAACCTGGGGAGCAGGGTTTAGTTTGTTTTAAGAGGCAAGTATTCCTATTTAGTTAGTGATATCCTTGATGTAGGTGGATAAAGCAGTCTGTTTACTATAGTGGGGGGGAAAAAACTGCAGCAAACAAAAAGAACCAATATGTATTCAATTGATCTGGTAATTCCCTGGTGAGCTGTATGCATATAACCTTTATAGGATGGATTAGCTGTCAAAGAAATGATGCTTGTCTTACAGTTTTCTTTAAAATGTTTTTGGGGAAAAACAAAAAAATTCTTGCTTTCAGTAAGTGTGAGAGATGATTATTAAAAAAGCAAAAAATCAGCTCTGTTTATATAGATTAAGAACACATAATCCAGTGTGGCAAATCCTCTCTTGAAGAAAGTAGATCACTTGTCTTTGATGTAATTAAGACAATGACTTCTTAAGCTGCTGTTCCATGATTTTTTTTTTTTTTTTTTTTTTTAACAAGTTAACTTCCACACAGTTTATACAGGTCCTTGATAGAGTTAGGATGTTGTGGCCCTTTTGCATGCAGTGGAGAATGCTTTTATCTCCAGTGTCAGCCAGCTCCTCAAGGGGCAAGAGTTAATTGTAGGAAAGGATGCTGCTCTCAACAGTAAACTAATACCTTTATTGAAGCTCTGAAAGCTCTCAGTGTGTTTTAGAGAGTCATAGTGTGTGGAGATCCAAAGGGAATTTAAGCACGTCTTTGCCAGAAAGAATATTTCTAATGTTTTAAGTGCTGATGACACAAGTCTTGACCAGATTAATAACTTCCAAGCTTCTGTCCCCTGCAATATGAGGAGTGATCCTTTTTTTGTAGCTACTGAATGTCACTGTGCACTAAAGTTTTGTACGGAGGTCCCTAAGGAAGTGCTACCCAGAGTTAGAAAGTCCAGGTGGATGCAGTGCGCCGTTAGCGGGTGGGCTCATTCAGATTGTGAGGAAGGATGGCTTTTGCGGCAGTGATGCTGTGTGTTAAGTCAGTGTGTGCCGTTCCTCAGGAATTGCTGAGAAAAGAGTAGGGTTTCTCAAGTTCCAGCCTGGAGTGTTTCAGTGGCTGACTTGTCTCGTGTTCAAGACTAATAAGGGAAAGAATTGGAATAGTAACTTTTTGAGTGAGGTAGTTTAGTATGTGCAGCAAAAAGTAATAGATTATAGGTCTTGGTTTCCAGTGATTTGTGTTTATGTCTGTCTCTTTTTCCTTTTATTACTTTTTCCCCCAACCCTTTTCTTATGTATAAAGGATGAGCTCCTTTTGAGCATGGGGGATTGCAAGATCAAATAAGCAAAATAATTTTTTGCTCTACAAAGACAGTTTCAGTAAGTCGTCTAGTTTTGCTCAGTATGGTAGCTTGGCTAAAGCCATAACCCATAATTTATGATGGATTGTGGCATACGTCCTCACGGTCTTTTGCAGACAGATGTGAGCCAGCCTGACTAGAAGCTGTGATTAGGTTGAGGCCAAGATCAAGCTGTCAAATTGTACCCTTGTCATGGCTTACTAGTGTAGATCTGTTGCCCTGCCAACTGGCTATGTGACTTTTGGATATCTTCAAGCGTAGCTGGACAAAGCTGATGTCCTCCTGCAGAAGACTGTGAGCCTGTTTTGATAAGAGTGCAAGAGAGTGGTATGGGTTGTCTTAATTCACTGTAGCTTAGAGGTGACAGACGTTTATGAAGGTGCTAACTATTGCTTCAAGTAGGATTTGTTGCCTGGGGCTAATAATAATTAGTGATCGCACAGGACAGGCCTGTCAACTGCCGCTGTATGGATGCGGGAGGCTTGCATCAAGTCTGAAAATTAACCACCATGTAAGGATGCTGGTTTAACTCCGTAGAGGGATCACTGATGTAGATCAGGCTCACTGAGCTCTCTCTTTGGATCATATTAACCAACTTTCATGCACAGCTGCATTTGCTTCATGCACAGTTAAACATTTGATTACACATGTGTTAAAAACCCAATCACTGGAAACCAGAGAAGCTTGGTTTCCCTTTTTTGGTTCACTAGAGCCAAACTGCTCACCATGTAGAAATGTCTCTAACAAACCCACTAATGTCCGAATAAGATGTTGTAGCACTTCCTATGTGAAGTGATATGTGTCTCTCTCTGTGGGAGGCCATCTAGCTGATGTGCCATTGGAAAATCCAGCTGACAGAGTATTCCTCAGCCCTGTAGGAAGTGCAACGTACAGACATATTTTTTACAGTGCACAGAAAACTCTCTCTGTGCTGGAGAGAAAGCTTAACAATCTAGTTTAAATATGAACTTCTATTTTGCGCATCTTTAAAAACCTTTGAAATTGCGATTTCATGTGTGGCTCCATTTCACAAAGAAATATTTCTTATTTAAATGGGGGGGAAGCATAGTGTTTGTGCACAGAAAAGGTACTGAGACTCGCAGCTGTTGCGTGTTGACTTGGCATGTTTGCAGAAGTGTGTGTCACAAGGGCCTTTACCAAAGTTTTCAGATGTTTTTTTGTGGACAGGATGCTATAGAGCGCACACTTTTGCAAAATTAAACCTTGTGCTGGTATAGCCAATACATTTATTTCTGAAACTGGAAGTAGTTCTCTACATGCACCTTTGCACTAATAGCATCTTTAGGAGTTCATGATCAGACACAGTTAGAAAAGACTGCCGTATAGTTTACCAAAAGGATCCTGTCCAAAAGACTATCTGCATCTATAATGCAGCTAGGAAAAAAGTGTAGAAGTGGTTGCACATCTGTCTTGCTTTAAAACATTTATTTGCCTTATCCTGCACTTTGCTTTTTCCCAGAGGCATGTTTTATGCAAATATAGGCCTTTTTGATTGCTTCTTTGGTACTGATGGTTAGTCTGTAAAGGTGGTGTAAGCTACTTGTTTGCTGCACAAATAGGACTTGTAGTTGAAGTTCTGTGTGCATTGGTTTTATCCCTGTATGCTTAATGTCACTTTTTTCTGTATGAATAAGGTATTCTTTTAAAAAGGACACTGCTGTTATACAAACATATTGTGTGTTGCAGTGCTGTCCTTTTGTGGGAATACTTAATGACTGCACCAACTGAAAGCAAAACCCAGATTTTATATAACTATTGCTGAGGGTATGGATCAGTTATATTTAAAGAAAAAGTAGAGTTCCGTGTTGTTGTGTGGTTTTGTGGTTTTTTTTTTTTCTCTTTCTGCTTTGCTACCAAAGTTCTTACAGGTGAAGACTTGTAAGTGTATCACGAATAACTAAATCCAGCCGGAACAGGCAGTGCTCACCAAAAGATGCCTATATTAACTTAAGGGCTTTGAGGTTTGGTGTGTCTTTATTTCCAGGTAGACATGCAGAGGAAGATAGAGCTAAATCTTTCTCATATCTGCTGGTGGCTTTGTAACACTTCCTATTTTTTGAGTCCTTAAAGTAAGCAAGTCTGACTTGCAACACTAATGGGTCTTGGTAGAGTCCTCTTCAAATATTGAAGATTTTCTTCTGTACCTTGCTGTTTGGATGAAGCCTTATTGTTTCTTGTGGTAGCAAGTTACACGTGGTATCTTGGGGAGTAGGGAGGGGGAAAGGCTGCAAGGTAAGTGCTACCCAAGCCTAATGTCTTCATGCAGAAAACATTATCTTTTGTGCTTGCATAGAAACTTACCTACCTGTCCCCTGGTACTGGAAAACTGTAGTCCTGCTCCCATCTGGTAAGCCGTTGTTGCTGTATCTCACGCAGAGATGTTCTTGAATAACAATGCCATGAGCTATTTGCCGACAGTTTTGCAGAAGTTTCGTAGTTTGCTGGTAGTAACTTTTTATTTCCAAGCTATGTAGTAAGTACTACAAAAGGCTGGTAATGCTTAAGTAGAGAAGCTGTTGCTTAGCAATGGTGTAGAAAATTCAAAAAGTGGAGAACGTAGAGTAAAAATTGTCTGAATGCTTAGTAAGCTAATGAATGAAAGCTAACAAATTTGTGGTTTTGCACTATAAATTTACTTTAATTTTGCTTGATGCTGTATGTGCTGTTCACACTTATTAGAAATGAGTTTTTACTTCTTGGTAGATAAAATAGATGCTGCTGAAGACCAAACACCTGATTGCTCATGAAAAAGCTTTTTTTTTTTTTTT
>VXBH01003252.1:347263-360413 GCA_013400035.1 Rynchops niger
AAAGTCTCGAATACCTCTGAAGGCTCACATTAAAAAAAAAAAAAAAAAAAAAACAAAACCAAAAAAAACCACCAAAAACCAAAACCCACAGCAAAACAACCAACCAAAAATACCAACAATCAAACAAGACAGTGATTGAATGAGTTTCTTCAAATACAGAAACACAGCTCCTTCTGGGTTACAGCTAAGGCAGCAGCCATTCCTATGGACCCTAAATCATGAAATTTCAAGCCAGCAGAAGCAAGTGTAGCAACCATAGCAGCTGGATGCTGACTCTCCGAGTAAACACACAAATACCCTAGGGCCTCAGGCTGCTTATGTTGTGTCTTAGCTGTCACTGTGTATGCCACTGAAGTGAGAAGACTTTGATTTATGAATTGACAGTTGCGTGTCCCTGCAGACCAGATCGCATGACAAATAAGAATTGAGAATGTATTCCTTTTGTTCTCCTTTGTTTGTTGTTACTGCTTTCTCAAACTTTGGTACTTTTGCACTCCATACCAAGTCTTCCCTTATTTTACGAAAACTTCAGAAAAAGGGCAAGCTTCTCAATTCTCTCTCCTTCCTCTGCTCCCAGATTTAAAGGGATTTTTTGCCTCTCGGTTTTTTTTTTCTTGGGGGGGGGACACATACCTAGCTATGTGGGATAGACTGAGGAAAAGGTTGGAACACTAGTAAGAACTATGCAAGACCTTTGTAACACAAGAATAACTGCATTTTGCATGAGTATTGTGTGGGCTGTTAGGACTGACTGGGTATTTTCTATCAATTCTCATGGTATACCACTATTTCTCTCTTTAACATGTTAACAGAGTATTGAATGGCTCCAATTCAGTCACGTGGCTGAAAAGTAGAAGCTCATATTTACAGCCCTTTCTGTGGGCTGCTGATTGCCATATCACTGCATTTAAGTTAAACTGAGTGAGTTAGTTCTGGGTTTCTTGCAATAGCTTTAGAGGGTTGAGTTACAGCACTGTTGAACTCAATTATGTTGTGGTTCATTGGATGCTAACCAGTGGATGTCAAGTGATGCACATGCCCTCAGCTGGGGATATTTCGTACCTCTGAAGAACCTTGAATGGGAGATACTGTGACTGCGTGACCTGGAAGATGGGACAGAGTGCTCACTCAGCAAATTTGTGAATGGTACAAAAGTTGGACGTGTAGTTGGTGTTCCAGGTGGGCCACAAATATGACTAAGGGACTGGAACATCTCTTCTGCAAGGACAGGCTAAGAGTGCTGGGGTTCAGCCTGAAGAAAAGATGCCCAGAGAGTACCCTATCAATGTTTACAAACATATTTTGGGAGGGTGTAAAGAAGATGGCTACAGACTCTTCTCAGTGGTACACAGTGACAGGGCAAGAGGCAATGAGCACATATTGAAAGAGGAAATTCTATCTGAGCATAAGAAAACAAAACCACACAGTTACTGCGAGGGTGGCTGAACACTGGAACCAGGTTACTTGTGTGGAGTCTCTGTCTCTGGAGATAGTAAAAATCCAACTGGGATGGGGTTCTGGGTGACGTTGCTTTGAGTGGGGAGGTTGGACTTGATGATCTCTAGAGGGTCCCACCCAACCTCATGCATTCTGTGATTCATGATGTCTGTATGCCTTGTAAGCTTTGTACTTGGCTGTAGTTCTTGGTTAATCTAATTATGCCAGTTTGTAATTAGCTGAAACAGAGCATATTGGCAGAGTGTGTAGCCAGGGAGGAGTTGGTGTTCATCCTCAAGTGCCTTCGACTTGTGTGATGTGCTGCATTTTTGGCTAGGTAGAAAGTGATTTGTCGGCAACAGATGTTTCTTCCTTGTGCTCAGGTTCTGATCTCGTTTAAGTCCAAGAAGTGATAGAGCTAATCTGTACTACAAATCTGAAGTACTAGAGTGCATCTGTGAATGCTCCCCCCCCCGCCCCGGTGGTGGAACGTATGGAAATAATGCTTATCTTGATTTAGATAAGCAATTGCCTTTCCTGTACAATCATCCACAGTTAGTAGGAGTAGAAGCAGGCACATAATGTAACAGATCTTACAATCTGTCTTTTCTAACCCTCTGTGAGCCTATGCAGAAACAAATGGAATGGAAAGCCGTGTTAAATGCGAGGGTAGTAATTGCTAATAGTTTGTCATTTTTAAACTGTACAAGACGCTTGTGAAAACAAAGCATTAAGAAAAAGCACTGAAGGGAAGAGTGCACAGCGTATGTAGCAGAATAGTTGCTGTACCTTTCTCTGTGGTCAGATGCACTCTTGAAGTTCGCTCAAATCCTTTGTTTTTTCAGCAGCCCAAGAAAAGTGAAGCAGTGTCCCAGTCCAGCCTTTGCTGAGGATTCTCCTAGGAGAGGAAGGACTGGCTCTTGTCTGGCATCCATAGTGGGACTCTTGTTCCTTGCTCAGGCTCTTTTCCCAGCACTTTGTCCAGATGGTGTTATAGACTGCTGTTGGAGAAGGCTTCCTTGTGGGAATACATGTTTCTACTAGTAGCTGTTGTAGCAGGGATGAGATAGCGGACAGACTTACTCAATTTATTTTTAACTTGAAATTAATTTATTTCCTTCAGCTGTGGATTCTAAAGCTGTCTGTAAGTGATGAAACTCCTATTTTCAGCTTTGTTTCTTGACATTTAGTCTGTTACTCTTGTTTTTATGAACTGGGGGGAAAGGGGGGGATCAAGTCATCTGACTTGTTAAAGAAAATTTCATTTTATTAGTGCAAGCCTGTGAGCCTAGCTGCTGTAAATCCTTTTCACTTGTTCTTTGTTTGATTTCTTCTCTTATCTGCTTTAGCTCATGGAGTGCCAAGAGCCTTTTTCTTTGCCACAGGTATCGCTTTATACTATGGGGTTTCAATAACTATTTTTACTACTTTGTGTGTGCTCTACTCTTTAATTATCAAATAGTTTAAAAATGAAGATGTGTTTTAACAGAAGCTCTTCCAGTTGTTGGTTTTTCTCCTCCCTTCGATTGCAAGCTCTTCGGTATTGCTGTAGGGATTTCTGTAATTGGATGTCTGAGACCTCTTTAAAAAATTTAGATCCTTTAAAGTGTACTAGACTTTAAAATCCTGGATATCTTAGCAGTGACTGAGTTCCAGAGTTGATTTTACAATGAAGTTAAGTTTGTGCTATCCGTTTCCATTGCACGAGCCGAGCGTATTCATGCCCTTTATGGGGGCTCCCTCTAGTGAGCTGTTCTGAAAGTCCTTTTTCCTCTTCGTTCTGAAGAACTTTGCGCGTTTTCACAGGTCTTGAATTAAGTAGGGCATTTTTTTCCAGAGGCAGGGCTGGCATTAGCTGGTCTTAGGAAGTCATGAGGGATGAAGACCCTGGGTTTGCACTTTCTCAGAAGTCAGATAGGCAGGCTTCACACAAATGTACCCTGTAAAATTTACATTAAACAAAACAGAAGAAGGGCTTATTTGCTTTTGTCACGCACACATAATTGTAACAAAATATGTGAAATGTTAATGTGCTTAAACTGCAGTTTGAGTCTATTCGTAATCCTTATTGGTCACAGAAGTAACCGTTTGCGCAAATCCTGAGATTAATGAAGAAAAAATGAGTAACAAAACTGACTGGGGGGAGCTGGGGAACAAAATGGTCAAATTAATGCTGGTTATCACTGCTATGAGAGCTCACCTTTTGTGTGGTGTGTGTATATATATTCAGTTAGTTTTGAGGAGCACCTCCCATAAGCCTTTATTTTTACTTTTTCAATGGAGATAGGCATGGGGTAGAGGTGGGGGCAGAACCTTACTGCAGAAGGAAGGGAAGCCCCAGAAACAGTTTCCTCCGGAGTACACAAGGATAAAACCCTCATACTAAATACTGCCACAGTCCTATTTGAACAGTTATTTTGGCATTTTACTAGCCATGGCTTGATTAGAAGTGATGATCTGAAGGCATCCAGGCTTCTTGCGCCGGTGCTCAGTACATGTTTGTTTTTTCTTGTGAGCTAGGAGAGCTATGATGGAGATGGGAGCAGTTCTTTCCAGCAGGGAGGAAGCCTTCCTTCCAAGGCAATCTTCACTGCCCAGCTGGATGATCTTAAAAATCTTCTAGTGCCTCTTAAATTTTACTGTAGCTATGCTGGCATTCCTGTGGAGGTACTTCAGAAAATTCAGTCTCTCTTATTCTGCTTGCTGCTTTGTCCTGAGAACTTCTCATATTCACAGCCGGAGTCCAAACAAAACGTTTTCTTGTCTTGGAGCCTGTGATGTCTCCATGGCAAAAGTGAGATGGACTTTGTCATGGCCTTGATGTAGTGTGGGTTTAGTTGGTGGGACTTTTGGTGGAGTGTGTTGCGTTGTATTGGTTTTTTGGGTTTTAGGACTGGAATATGTCAAACTTTCCTGGCTTTTCAACTGTTTCGCCTTTAAGGTGCATTCTGGACAACAAATGTGGAGACAGACTTGAAAGTTTGATTTCCTTGGCAAGCAGGCTTTCTTTTCTTTAAAAATTTAGGCCTTTATGTCTAGGGACTCAACTCCTGTTTTGTATCTTGTATTGAAGATGAGGTTACATAGCAACCACTTCAGAGGATTTATTTCTTGAGGATATCTGTAGAGCTTTTTTGTTAATGAGAGCAAGAAATAGTCTCATTACGCTGCAAGTGCAAGGTAAATCTGTCACTGCTAGGAATTTTATTAATGTGCTAATATGTACACATGGTGCGTGTGCTTTGTGAAATATGCAATGCCCTGGAATTTCTGGTTTGTCCTTGCTGAGTTACGGTACAATGAAAGACAGGATAATACCTACAGCATTTGAGTTTCATGGGCATATTTGAGGACTGACCATACTTATTCACAGATCTGAGGCCCATCATTACCTTGGGAAGAGACTTTGAAGTAAATGAGTGCAGGTTTTGTTTTTTTTTTTTTTTAATCTGAGAAGCAGACAAAAATGCTTGGTGAAGGAAGAAATGGGAGACAAAGGTGGGAAGTCAGTTATTTCTAAGGGCCAGAAGTGACATTGCTGTCCCTGCCAAGATGACTAAATTGATTACAGGAGAAGAAAATAACCCAAATCAGATATCAGTTTTGACTTTGTTAGGAAATGTTGTCTGCCAGCCCCAGAGATTGAACAGATGGCGAAAGAGAAACAGTTGTCTCTCCTACAACTATTTGTATGCTATTGGGATTACTTTTGTAATCAGCAGCATATTAGTAGACCTGTTGAGCGTCTTTGCGAACAAGACTTGACTCCCCACAACTTCCATCAGTGTTGAGCATCCTTCTGTAAAAAAGAGTGAAATAAAATAAGTAGAAACTCAAATCCTCTGTTAAATCAGGCTTTTATTGAAAGAAATGAGGATAATCTATCAACGATGTTCAAGGCAGCATATGCTTTTACTGCTGAACTCTAAAGATAGAGGTCATCAGGGCGGCTCTTCCAAGAACTGTGGGTCTGGGAGGGGGCTTGCTCAAGAGGATGTGAGGTCACGTAGGAGAGTTTTGGGTTTTTTTGGTGTGGTGTTTGTTGTGTGTATGGGTGGGGGGGTTTTGTTTTTGTGTTTTGTTTTTTTTTTCTTATGAGGCAGTGAATTTATTAATCCACATTCATGGGGAAGGAGTCTCGGGAGAACCACACTCAAATACACTCGGTCCTTGCACAGGGTGAGAACTGGAGGCAGAGTTGTGAAGGCTGTGGAGGACAGAAAAGAGGCAGCACCAGTGTGTGCAACATCATGTTGTGTCACACCCTGTGGAAAGAGTTAGATGACCTTGCTGGTGACTTGACTAAGGGACATCTCTGCTTTCCCTCTGACTCAAATTAGTGATAATGATGTGGTATCTCTTCTCCTCGTGGCTCTTTCTGGTAGATTTTTTTGTTTTAGTGTTGTATTGATACAAATACTGTAGTGTATCCAAACGGTACTTTCTATTTAAATAGTTTTAGTTTAAAGCATTTGCTGTATTTGGTTTGATGTTAACTATTATTGCAGTAACTTCAGCAGAAGGTGGAGGGGGGAGGATGATGGTGGGGGTGTGCATTTTAAATTTGGCAGCTCCAGTAGGACACTCACTGGGGAGGGGTGGGGAAAACAACTGTCCTACTTGCTGGCAGAATGCAGTTAACGTGAAAGCAGATAATAAATCAGACTCTCTGTAAATTGGTCACAGAGACTTATTTTTATTTTAATACAATTCAACAGCTAACTGCAATTGTTACCTTTCTGTGGAAAAATGGATGAACAGTGTATAACTCTTAGGTTACAGTGATAGAAGTGTCTTAATATAATAATAAAAACTTGATACCTTTCCACAGAAACACTTCCTTTGCTTTGGCTGAGGCACTGAGGGTGATCTGGTGGCGATGGAACAGTCGCCTTAGCAGGCAAATACAGAAATCAAACTCCTGAATACACACACTTTGAATACAAGACTACCTTTACGCTAGTGTAAATCACAGCAGCAATGTATCTTTCACTGGAGGTGGCATGGATTTTGCACTAGGCATGTGATAACTGCTCTAAAGTAGAATTGAGTGAGGCTGGTTACTTTGGGGTGGTTGAGGTAAACAGTGATTTCTGGTACCAGTCCTTTGTGCTGAAGTTGGAAGAGGAACACCTAAAATAAATGCATCTTTCTTATTTCTACTTCAGCTTGGAACGCTGACAAACTTGAGCAGGTATACTCCAATTTGCGGAAATTGGTTAAAACAAAGGCTGATGTGAAACTAGAGGGCCAGATTTGTTTGGACTCCCTCTACCTTCTCGCTAAATCTTCTTTTGAGATTTTTTTTCTAACAAAAAAAAAAAAAAATCACTTGTTTGGAAGACTGAGAACTGTTTTCCACTTAAATTATTACTTTAGCAATTCAGTTCTATTTCTGGCCAAGATATGAACCCAAACCTCTTTAGACTTGGCTTGTGTTGGAAATCATTAATTTTCAATAATAATAATAAAATAAATTAAGCGATCTTTCTCTCGTTAGTTCTTTGCTAATGATATGGATGTCTAACAACACAAGACTGTGTTCAGCTTTTGGTCAATATGTGTTTGTAGAAGTGTTTGAGGTAACTGAACGGTTACATAGATGATGATGCAAATTAAGTGAATTGGTGACGCAAAAATTAAGAGTTATCAGAGTAAGGGACCTATTATAACATTGTTTAGTAATGAATCTTTTGAAAGCTAACGTATGTTGTGTCTTCACCCCCATATCTTCTAGTTGATCAATTTTAAGATATCAAAGCTCCAAGTTTAAATTTGCTGGTGTTTTTGTTCAGGTTTTTCTTCTCCCCACTAGATGCTGCCAGGGCTAGTTCTGAATTTTGGGGCTCTTGGCAAACGGCATGCTTGTGTGTTGTTGGATATGTTCTGAATAATTTTTGATTTGGATAAATTATTGCTTCAGTAGGAGGATTGCCTTAACTAATTCTTCTCATTTTTCAGAACTTGCACCCTTGTGGTTACCAAAGAAATTATTTGATGGCTCTAGCTCCAAAAAATGCATGTGCATATACAGTTTTTTAATCAAATGGCATGTGGGCAAGGAATCAGTGCTTCCTAGTAGCTTGTATTTGAAAACAAATAAAAAGCAACTAGTGTGATTTTAGGGAAATGCCGGTATCTTTGGGTTACTGGTGCCCTCTCAAGGCAAAACTGAAAGATGCCGCAGTCTGACAGCAGTAGTGTAGCTGAAACTGATGATACCTGCTCTGGACTTCTAAATAGTGATCTCAGGTCCACGTTTGTAATCTGGTTTTACTGCTTTCTTGTTTTGTAGGTGAAAACACTAAAGAAGATCTGCAGGGGAAGAAAAGTCTGAGCGAAAAAGTTTCTCTCTATAGAGGTGACATTACACTGCTTGAGGTTGATGCCATCGTTAATGCTGGTAGGTGATTAAATGTTTTACATCGCTATGTCTCAACAGTCCTTTTCAGTGCCATGTTGCAGGTTTGAACTCTCAGAAGTTGCATAAAATTGGCATGTCCTGTGGATGTCTCATGGAAACTACACGATCTTTTCCCAATTTCTCGATATTGCATCTGTTCATCCTGTGTGCCTTTACTGTGAGAAGGAGTGTTGTGAAACTGTAATAGCACAGTCACCAAGCAAAAAAATAATTATCTTGCATCCATCTTTTGACTGAGCTTGAGCAGCTTGATCTGGTAGAAGGCTGAACTCATACTAAACTACTGCAGTACGTTCTGCTCTGTTTTCATAAATCAAGCCATTTGTGGGCTAGGTAATGTGAAAACATTAACAATAAGGCGATAGGAAAAATTAATTCCTATTTTATGTGGCATGAATATTTGCTTTCTTGTAGGGAGATTGTATCTTTCAAATTTTGGGTCGTAAGCTACAGAGTTTTAAATGTTTTAATACCTCTTCTTGCTTAGCGACTGCATGCAACTTGAGGTGAAGAACTGCACGTAGCATCTTCTTGTGACAAAAAAAGGAGGGGGGAAATGCCTATGCTATTTATTTATTTGTGCATAATAAGCTAATTTGGCTGGCTGGGAAAGACTATGGGAAGGTTTCCCCCTACACACATGCCCCACCCAAATCTTGCCTGCACTCCTCGCCCCAAAAAGAATATGATTTTTTCTTGAGTCTGGAAATTTCCCCACCCTAGTATTTGGCTGACATTGTTCTTAGTTGCTAGGTGTATTGATTAATTTTCAAGAACTAATTTATGGTGGTATCTGTTTATTGGAAGGAAACATACTGCAGTATCTTCTCTGTGATGGAATAAAGTGCAGAAATTTCCAAGGTTGTGTTGGCCAAACTGATGTGTTTGCTTACCACAGTAAAAAGCTGTGTGGAGATGCTGGCTCGTGTCTGTAAAGATTACAGAAATGTTTGCTCAAAGTGTGGAAGTTAGGAAACAGAGGCTCTTGGACTGTTTGATGTTGTTTCTGTCTGCCTAACTCCCTACTTTACAGTGGAGACATGCTACTAGATTTCATGGAGTACAGGTAGAAGAATCCTTACTTATCTCAAAATGCATTTTTGCACTCCAACAAGTAACAAGGATGATATTTCCATGCAAAAGTTTTTAATTAATCTTCTAGTTTACTGATGCACAGAAGCCTTTCTACGTTACAGACAAACAATATGGGTAGCATCCATGTAGTAACACAATCTTCTCCTCACTGTGTCGGCTAGGTCTCTGAAGTATTAATCTTTTAATTTTTCTCCCCTGATTCTTTCAAGATGACATTTCCAGTAGTGGTCTCATTGACTTCCTAGCTTTATTACTCTACAGTAAGTCAATATTAGCATATTTCTCTCGATTTATATTTAGATTCTCTTTGTTCATAGGCCTCCCTTGAATTGCAGGCTGGAACTGGTTGCAGATTAGCTTCAGAATTAGGACTCTTATAAAAACTCTTATATTTTCTAATATCTGCCTGTGAGGGGCAAATGAGACATAAATGGATTTACTTGATTAAACAGGGGTGTGAGAATACGTGTGGTAAGTTGCCTGTAGCGCTGACTCAATACAGTGATGTCCTCCGTCGAGCATCCTAGCTGATGGCGTGACTCTGAACAGAGTATGGCCAAGTTTACTTCTGAGCTATACTACACAAACCCGTCTGTTAAATTTAGTAGCTTACCTTATGCTCTGAATTCTGTTTCCCCTTTCAGTTTCTCATATATGAGCCAGTTGAAGTGCTAATTGAGTTAATCTTGTTAGGCTAACAAAGGTGTTAATGGTGATCTTATGTAGCTAAATACCAAGATATCACTGAGGAGGTCTGCTACAAAAGGATCCCCTTTTCTCCTTGACTTTAACAGACAAACTGAATGTTACTTACTTTCCAAAATGTTTTACAAATTTTTTATGCTGAAAGAGGACAACTATGGAAACAGTGGAAGTAAAAGTTTGTTTCTTTGCTCATTGTCAAAACAACCACATCAAAGCAGCCACTTTGAAATCATTCACGATCAGAGTGAGAATCTTCTTTTGGCCCTCTGAAGAGAGTGAGAGTTAACCTGAGATGCAGTGTGATGGAGGAGATAGCTGAAAAAGGGAGCAGATAAGTAATTTTGCTAAAATCAATGTCAGTTATCTACCCCTGTAAATGTGTTATCCTTCTAGAATAGGAAGGGTAAAACTTTCTTGCTACTGATTGCATTGCAACAGCTATTAGTTTAACGTGATGTTTTGCCTAAGGTATCCTGATATGTTGATTTCTTTCCTCTCTTTTTTAAGGATTCGGGTGTGATTTCTAGAAAAATCTTATTTTTACTCCTATATGCTTTTTGGCTCTTCAGGTATTATGCTCTAAGAATGCAATCAGGCTGTCCCTGAGGCATGTACTTACTGTGTAAATCCATGATAACTGGCCTTTTTAACAAACTGACTATTCCTAGATGTCACTTCATCCTGCTGACAAAAGTGCTTCAAGCACCTGGAAGTCAGACAACCACAATTAGCTGGCTTCCAAATAGCCTGTGAGAACTGAGCTTGGGGGTGGTGGGAGTGTTTGTGTTTAGGGGAGGGAGAGGAAGGTGGCTTGTTTAGTCCCTCTGCCCCTTTCCGTGCAGCTCTTTTAACACGTTTTATTCATACTGCAGGCATTTCCTGATATAAACCGTTTTGTGGACCAAATGACCTATGTGAGAAAAATAGTTTCAGGTAATATTGGAATACTAAAGCTACAAAATGTGTAATACCACCTCTACCACCTCGCCAGCTCCCTCTACCTTAGTGTTTTTGAGCTGCTTTCTCCAAGGTATGATACAGATTTAGGGAGCAAGTCTTTCTGCTGGAGGTTAAGTTAGCAGCAATCCAAAAATAAGTGGTGTATGTCCTGAGTTGTGACTCTTTAGGGGAAAAAAAAAGTTTCCCTCTGTGTATGCCTCTGCTTATTGAACGTCTGGACAGTATGACATGATGGTCTCATGGCTTAGGTGGGTCTGATGTAGTAACACAGGTCCTGACTGAAGTTTTCAGGGTCTATTGGAAAAAACAAAAAAGGAGGATTAGTCTACCAGTCATGGAGCTTATTCTACTCACTTTTAGGCTTCTTCAGCTGTGTTGTTTTTATAGAGTTGCTAATCCCAAAGACAGAAATAAGCGGTAAAAGCCTCAGTAAGGCTTGAAAAATAAATTGTGCAATACTTATAGTATCAGTTAAGCAGTAAATGCTACATTTCTTCTGCATTTTTAACAAATATAGGGGAAAAATATGTCTCTATTTATATTGTATGCAGTAACTTTTTAAAACTGAAGTGGCTAAAGGAGTTGCATTTTCAGAGTGGATGTGATATGTATATCTATGTACCTGGTATACCTTCAGCGCCAGTTCATCACTACTGACTTACTGACCTATTCATTCACTTCTTACCTGTCAATAAATCTCACTGGCCCAGTTCTAAGATAAGAAGGTATGTACTAATGTTCTTGTGAGTGATTTTTTTTTTTTTTTCTAGGAGGGACAAATTATATGGGGGGGAAGGGATTTCCTTATTTTTATTTGGTTGAGGGGAAGAGGATTACTTGCAGAACACTAGAAGAAATGTTATTTCTTTGTAGTTTTGAAAAATATTTGTGGATGTCTGTACAAAAGTATGGTACTGAACAGAAATGTTTGATCTGCAGGAAAAAGTAAGGTGATCGGTTCTATTGAAGTAGATATTTCTGGTAATAAGTTTATAGTGTTGCTTCTGTATTAGCAATTACATGGTTGCTACAATTATAGCAACTGGGTGGCTTCCTTTAAACTGTACTTGAGAGCTGGAATCATCTCTAATCCTCCCAAATCTGGGGAGAGACTATCACTTTTTAAGGGGAGTATTTTTCCATATGAGAAAACAAATGGGAAGTAAAAAAAAAAATCTTACTCTGATAGGTAGTGAAAAGAGTTCGTGAAGAAAATAAGTAAAAAAGAAAAAAAAAAAACCAAAAAAAGCCCCCACCAAACCCAAAATAAATAAATTTAAATCGCTTTTTTACTAACCTCTGATGCTGGAATTTAGTTACTAAACCTCATGCTGCTTAAGAAGAGTTTTCCTCTACAGGAGACCATCTGTGTGCCTGCAGTGGGTCACTGCAGCTGGGGATGCTGGTTCAGCAGACACACACTGCATGCTGTGCAGGGCCAGCGAGTGAAGGTATGCAGAGGGAAAAGGATCTCTTGTTTGTGTGTTTTCAGGGAGTGAGTTACATCTGAGTCTTTTTAATGAATTTGTAGGAGTTTGAAATGCTTGTCCTGCTGTACCTCCCTGTCCTGGTACTGGAAGTGTGTGGAATTGGAAAGTACTCGGTTTTGAATACACCACTTTTGCTTGTTGCAAGACTGGTTTCACCTGGAGTCTCTGCATGACTTGACTTAGAGGATGAAATAGCCATTTTCATATTAAGTCTCAGTTTCCCGTAGTGAAATATGCCTTTCCTCCCTCAAGGTTCTGACTTCGCAACCATGCTTAAGTATTTTAGTGTAACAGCAACGTCTTTCTCTGGTTTTCTTAACTGGAGATAGCAACAGACTATCTTCTAGACTCTTCTTTTCCTGTCCTTGACCTTGAAGTATAATTGGATTGCTTAATTTTGAGGCATCCCATTTTTCTCAAGTCCAAAATTACACATCAAGGTAGAAGTACTATGTATTGAAACTGGGAACTGAATATATTATCAGTGAATTATGCTTAAACGGGAATATAAGTATAGATAGTGGCTGAACTGTGGCTTTCCACATAAACAGCTTGTTAATGCGCAATCAGTCACTGCAGTTGCCTTTAACTTGGTGCTTAATGAACAGGTGGGGAAAAAGGATGGATTCTAATCTGGAACAGATCTGACATCAGGCAATTTCACTGATTGCTAATCCATTTCATTTGGCAAGTTAATTTATCATACAGAATTTTCATCTTGTTGCTTCTGAAGGAGAAATTACTTCAGAAGTGGCCTGTCTAAATATTATGAAGGTATTTGAGTCAGTTGCTGGGCATGAACTAGTATTGTCTATATACATACTTTCTCCCTCTTTATTTTACAGTGATCGTTAGTTCTTACTCTGGAGCTTATTTGAAATTATTCTTCAGCTCTTCTTTCACTATAAGTCCCTTAACTCAAATGTTCCTGCTATTGAAAGTGGAATCAACAAAACATAAAACCTGCCCTTAAGTTGCTTACAGGATTTTTGCATGGGATGTTTGTGTTTATTAACATTGATATTTTTTTTTTTTTTTT
>VXBH01003252.1:362482-382645 GCA_013400035.1 Rynchops niger
AAAAACAAATAAAAAACGTGTAAGAGTTTTATGAATACAAATAAAACATTTCAAGTAACTCTGACACTTTCTGGAGTAGAGAAAGAATGTGTGGGAGTAGAGGACACTACTCGCATCATTTGTGAGTTGTCAAGTTTAGAAGTAACTCATTGTAATGCAGTGCTTGTGCTTTCACTTGATCTCTTAGCTTCTTGGGTTTGTGCTCAGCCACTCAAACTTAGCACATTTTATCTTCCTAAAATGAGGGACTGTATGTGTTGCAAACAGGGCAGTGGGAGCTGTGTAGGCTCTGCTGGAGGTGCAGGTTTCTAGCAGTGTTCAGTAATTAAGGGGAAGAGAAAAAGGCTGTGAAATGCCAGACCTTTCACTGTATCATCTTTGCTTAGGTTTTCTATCCTCTGACACTGCTTTGTTTTATCCTTTTTGGTTTGAGGGGGTGGTAACTTAAAATCTGCGCTCCTGTTTGTAGAACTTCTTTCTTGTATTCCAGCACTGTAAGGTGGACTTTACTAACCATCAGACCAATGTGATTATTGATCCTTCATGCCAGGATAACCTCGGACCTTTTTCTGTGTGTGCTTTTCTAGAGAAAACCAGGAACATACAGGCAAAACACCTGCGAAGTTGTATTTCTTAAATGTCTTTACCTGCAGTTGTGGAGTGGGAGGTGGTGTGGGATGCCATGGATGCTTTCTGACAGCAGGTGGCAATAGTGCCACTGTTATCGTGAAACCCCTTTTTTGCCTCCATACCTGAATTTTCCTGGACATAAAATCAGTAATGACTTAAGCAGAAGAAACAACATGCCTGTATTCTAGGACTGCTTGTTGGATAGGCCATCGATACGGCTCGTACTTATTAAATGTCTACTCCATTTCATTATGTGTGTTTGGTGTGTGTTTGAAATAAAACAGGAGACAGACGTGGTTTGGAAGAACTGTAAGCATCTGTTCTACTTCATAGAGGAAAATATTTAGGAAGGACCCTGCTATCAGCCTGTCTCATCCTACATTTGACAGTGCAGCTGTCATCTTGAGCGCACTGATGGAGCAGTATGGTGGTGTAAGAAACTACTCAAGGTCGTCTTGAACGTGCTTCGTTTCATAACATTAAATCCAATTTTAATCAGGATTTGTGGGGGATTATCTAAAGGATTGTGGGTTTTTTAAGCCAGTAGTTGCAACAGTATGTTCTCAGTCAAGATAGGCATGCAACATGGTGTGTTTTAAAACTTCTGCATTTAAAAAAAAAAAAAAAATTTCTAGCTTCTAGTAATTGCAAAGTGTTAGGACACAAGAGAAAACTCTTTGAATTCTCCTTTCTCTGCAATACCTACAAACTCTTGGCAGTGGGTGGTCAACCAGGAGGCTGAAATTATCCATATAGCATTACTATTGACCCCTCATACTTCTCTGTCCGCATATATGTTTGCTCTTTCCTGCCTTTGTGTAGTAACTGTCCCAAACACAGTGGGATAGACTAGGTTGTTCTGGTTTTGTACAGCTATTAGCTCGACATGATCCTGTTGAGTGTAAGTAATGCAGGATGGTTAGCATGGGGATTAGTATTTCTATGCGTAACGTAATCCCATTAAATATATGCAGTTAAGTATTGAATAGGGGAAGGTCTACTTTGATTGGAGGAAGTAAACTTTAGGTTTATCTAGTCTAACTCACTAGATGCAAAAAAATGGGGCAACTACTGACCAAAATGGTAATGAGACTTGATGTCCAAAAAAGCTGTTGCATAGCTGTCTGGCTGACCCTGTCTGTCTCCCCTTCCTTCTCCTTTGGCAGGAGGTGTTGCATTTGCTTAATTCTCTTAGCATCAGTCTTTTACTGAGCAGCTGTGTCTTCCACCCTTTGTTACGATTTCAGATTTGCCCTGGTGTTTTGCCATTTGCTGCAGATCTTGGGGAAGTTTTTCAGAAATGTTAGTCGCTTGAAATACAGTTTAAATTGCCTGTTATGTAAATAATTATGGACTGTGAAATGAAGTTTATGTTTTGGGTTTACCTGTGGCTGTTGGCAGCTGACTTTTCTGACAAAAGGAAGACATTTATGTTGCAAAACCAAAAGTTGCTTTCTTTAGGAATTCATATTGTCTCTTGCTTAAAAATTAGTATTGAGGGTACAGCTTGGTTTTAAAAATGTGGACTCCAAACCCCTTTGTGTGACCTGCTGTCACAGTCATAGAAATTAGTAATGGCAGCTAAATATACATCAAAGCACGGGTGGAGGCTTGCGAAAGCTATATTTGCTTGTTAATCCAAGCACAATAGCAAGTGTTGTTTGCATCTTGTGCAAGTAATAGACACTTGTACGTTTATATGCTGTTGTTTCTGAAACCTACTGTATTGTTTGTATGCGTGTGGGAATTGTTTCAATTATAGTACTGAAGATGCTGCAAAGCCCTATGCTTTCTTCACAACAGCGGAGTGATGAGCTACCGCTGTTCCACACATCTCTGATTCACTCAGAGGTGATAAGAACATTCAAGGTTCACTTTAATATCTCCTGCCTGGGCCGTCGCTTGCACAATGTGCTCAAATGGCCCAGAGGGGACATGGGTGGTCCCATTTCTTCCTCCTTTGGTGTACCCTGTCCTGGGTACTGTCCCCCTGGCTGCAGAGGACCTATTCCGAGCTGTGCAACTTCTTCCCTGAGCTGTGCTGGAGGGCAGCCTGTCTCATAAAGCAGAAATTACTTGGCTCTTGTAGGAGTTATGTTGTAATAGCCCTTGTTCTCAGATGGTTTCAGCAGTGATGCCTTGACGCCTGGGGCTTTTATTGCCTGTTGTGTTTAACTAGTTGAAATTTGTGAAAAAACACTGATTTGGAAAACTTTTTAGGATTACTGCTCCTTCTCCCTTTTGTCACTTGTGTGTCTACTACGCTGCAGTAACTTTAATCTGGTGTACAACATGAATCACTTAAGTATGTCTCTGTGGTACCTTTGCTTTATGGTTTAAAGTTGGTTCCCATAGAGTAATAAATAGAAATAGTTAATATCTGATATGCCTGTTGTAGGCTGTCTGAAAAAGATGGTTCTGTCAGCTATATTTGATTTGTATTTATAAAGCTTTGCATTGCAAATCCATGTTAGAAATGCTTTTGAAGTGTGAACCATATTGCTTTTTCAAGAGAACTGTGCTCTTGTCATGTGAAATAACTTTTTATTTAAGAAAGTGATGGTATTGCTTTCAACTCCATCAAACCAGGTTGTAGAGGAATGTAAGTCTTCCCAGTGACTTGATATGCTAGATAATACTAACTGGCAACCCATTTCCTTTACATTTCTAAGAATTTGTGGTGTATAGCCTATTTCAGAGAAGCTGTGTTTTTTCATCCTGTTGGTTTTGGTCTGCTCTGAAGTGATTGCTTTGAGCAATGTGGTCCATGTAACTACTTGACTACTTGTGAATTTCTGCAAATCTGAGTCCTGATATCACCCTTTCTGAAATTTAAAATCACATTTTATAATGGCTTCTAGAACAGTCAGTCAGTGAGAAAATGGTGGATTTTACCTGCAGAGTTCACTAAACTATATTCGGAAAAGTAACAGGAATTGAGAATTTATGCATGAGTTCTTATTTCAGGGGTTCTGCAACAATTTTCATTTTAGGTTGGCCATTACCTTAAAAATAAAACAACTGAATCTGCCTTGGGGGAAGGTTGGACTAGGACAAATATAGCAGTTCTTCATTATCCTTTGATTCCTTGGATGAAGGCATCTCCAAATGCTGGAGGACAGATGATTTTTGCCTTGTGTCGCAGCAGAGCTTTGCCTATCAGCAGTTCTAACCTTGGCCATGACCCAGCTAATTATAGTTGGTTTTTTGTTTTGTTTTTTTAAATACTAGATGACAAAACCCAGTGTTTCAGAGAGCTGAGTGATCAGCATTAGGTCTGTTTTGCCACAGAGTGATTTCTCTACCTGTCACCTCCTTGCTGGCAAAAATGAACCTGCTTAGGAGGCTCAGACTTGGAGTTTTGGTAGGGCTTAGAGCCCAAAGGCTCCTTCGGTCAGGAGTTTACAGCTTCAGAGGCTGCAACTCCAGTTCAGACTAGTCCCTGACACCAGTAATAAATTAAAATAAAAACTGTTTCTTAAATTCAAAGTAGATCCTGTGACAGCAGAAGGAGTATTTTCAGGTGGGAGCATTTCTCTGTTGTATACTGTTATCAAAGACACAGTGTCAGGTTTCAGTTCCTTTCTTAGTGCCCATGTCCCAGGGGTTGAGTTATATCTGCCTTCTCTTCATGCTGGCATCATCAGACTCAAAAGGAGATTTGACACAGAAAGTATGGCTTAGCAGTATCTCTGCTGCCTTCCTCTTCTCTCCTGGTCTCTAGTGGTAGCACCCAGCAGAGCAGCTTGTGTTGATTGCAGCCTTCCTTCCTACCCTTTCCACTTGTATCCTTCACGGGGAGAAGGATGTGAGAGGGGAGTGTTGCCTTTTCTCCCTTAGAAAGGCCCCTGTGAGCTGCTGTCAGATGTGGCTTCATAACTGCAACCCGGGGTCTCAAATCACAACCTTCAGCCTTTGGTTGCATGGGCAACAGCACTCAGGGGAGTGGTGCTTGTGTATTTAAAACCACTTCTCATTTGGGCCAGTGCTAATCATCCAGGAAAGCCGAGTTTTTTTGTTCTTTCTTGTCGGCCTCTTTTAGAGATCCAGGGCTGTTCTGCTTTGCCTGGGGGTGAGAGTGAGATGGATGGCTCCTTGGTGTCTTTGCTATAGACACTGTGCCTTGGGAGTCTCCCCTGAGCGCTGCTGGAGTCACTTCATATTTCATAATCCCCTGCTGACAATTAAATCAATTTGCTGGTGCAGGCATGATGGAGCTAAGCTAGGACATGTTCCTTTTTTAGCCTGGCTATGGACTGAAAAGCTTACTCTTCTGCTTTGATTGAATTGAAAACTGAAGCATATCGTTACCTGTCCCTGTCTTGGAACATGGATCAGACGTATCAGTAGCATTGCTACTCTTGCTGGACTTCTTATTCATGAATTTTTGCTCTTTTCTTGTTTAAGGGGAGGAGGAATCAAGGCAGGCGTGCATTGAGTTTGGCGCAGGAGATGGTAAAGCATCACTCCCCAGCAAGAAAGGATCCATCTGTGAGCTGGAGAGCCTGGAGCTCCAGCGAAGGACCTGCTTGTGGGAGTGGGGGAAGGACAGGGCCTTCAAGATCCAGGGCTTTAGGAAAAGTGGACAAGCACTTTGGATCTGTGCAAACTAAGTAGTCTCTCTTGCCCAATGTGGTCTCTAACTGGATTAAGGGACTTTTTTTTTTTTTTTTTTATTTTAATTCCCTGGCCAAATGCAACATTCCTCTTGCTAGAAATATTGCTTTTACTTTGATATACATATATTTTGTATGTGTGTTAAACATTTTCTTACATAGTCTTGTAAACATATAAATTGGTACATATTTTCTTGTTCTACCTCGGCAGCTTTAATTTTTCTTCAGTCCTGGCATGAATACAATGCTGCAAATTCAGAGTTAGTCTGTTGAAATGGAGGATAATTTAATGTTAAGTGTAATTTTGGGTGCTTTCTTGTGAAATCAGTTTATGACTTGGCTTGCTTTTTTTTTTTTTGCTTGGAACTTATTTTTGTTTAGGCACAGGATCTTTCTAGTTGGTGTTTATACACTTCTGGCATAGTAGTTTTTTCTCAATGGCTATACTGCAACATGTAACATGTCTGTATTTTTGCACTCTATATATTTTGATTTTTTTATTTATCTGCAATTTGAAGTGTTTCTTCTAGACTAGTCTGCACCATCAGCAGTCTGTTTGGCATTGTATAAACACTGAAGATAAATCCTATATAATTAGCAAGACTGAAGAGTTTTACGTTGTGATCCTGAATTCTGTTCCCTTGCAATATACCTCTTGTGAGTGCGTATAATGAATCTATCAATTAGGTAAGAAACAAAATGTGCATATAAACTGGAAATAAAATTGGTTGCTGAACAGCCCTAGGCTTTTAATTCAACTTTTGTACAAACTGGTCCATGTGAAGTTATGAGAACTATTTAAGATTAAGTCTGGTACTTCCAAAGCATCTTTCTTCTTTGTCCAAAACATTTGCTTTTCAGAGTGCAAGGGTGATTCTTTTTCGTACTAACGCATTATTCTTCTGAAGCTTAATACCTGCAAGTTTTATGAAAATGCTGATTTTTAAGGCAGTTGTGTTACTGGATAGATCTGAGTTTAAGCCTTGAGCCTGGAAAAAGCTGTACAGGTTCTTAAATTCTAGTGTAGGCATAGTCACGTTCACTTTGGCAGGATTGCTCATATAAAATTTAAGTACGTATACAAGTCTTGAAAAATGATGTGTTAAAGGACTATTTCTCATTGAAGTTTCTTTCCCCCCAGTATTTAATAAAAAGGCACAAAGTTTTGTCCTCTTTAAAAGCTGCTCTCTAATCACTGTAGTTCATTATTTCAGCTTCAAAGTGTAGTCTGTACAGAGAGGCAATGAGGTGTATCCACATCTAGAAATTAAGCAATAATCATGTAGTTTGGTGTTTCAACAGGCTCTGTTCATTAGTAAGTACAATGATCCATTTTAAGTACTTGGCTGTAGTCATGATGTTCTTAACGGTCTGAAACTTAAACTCTCCAGAATGATATTTTTTTTTTTTTTTTAAACTATATATTCTTGACTGGAGCAGTACTACCAGGTGTACCAAATGCAATTCCACGTGTCTTGGCCTAATGATAACTGTTCTGCAGAGTCCGTATGGGAAGAATATTGGAAATTGTACATAATAGGTGCATGCATGTGTACATGGCTTTGGATTTACCAATAATTCATGCTTGCACTAAGACCAAGAACAACTATAGACATGGCAGGATGATTGGAAAAGCTTCTTTAAATTTAAACATACTTGAAGAATTTGAAAAAAAGAGAAGGAGAAGCAAAGGCACAGCAAACACTGTGGAAAACAGAGAAAGGGGAGAAATAAAACTGAAGTGTTGCAAATTGGTGGGAGAGAGGAGCTGGCACTGAAATACAGGTGGGCACACGCAGAAGAAATTGTTAGTGATCTGAATGGGTTTGAATTATTGAAGCTCATCTTGCAACTCCATGGACCCAGCTCTTAATGATTAAGACACCACCTACAGATGGTGAAGTTTGATCAATAAAGGAGGGCGTAAAGAAATGGATGCTTTTAATGTGTGAGAAGATGAGGGAATGTTTAGATGTGCTAAAGATGTGAGTGGGAGGGAGCAGGAGAGGGTCACTTGACCAGGGTGTTGTGGGTTGGGGCTGTAATTATACAGCAATTTGGAAGCTTCTTGGCAGTAAAAACAATTAACACTTTATTCTGTCTGTGCTTGAACTCCTCCCCTGGAAAGTGCCAACCCAAGACCATCCTGGGCAAGTGCATGAAACTTTGGAAGTCAGCCATTTGGTGAAATTTCTTTCACCTTTCCAACTTTAGCAGAGGACTACATGTAAGTAGTTTCTGTTGATAGCGTGTGCAAGGCAATTATGAAATGCTTACATTGGGGGTGTGGGAGAGAAGCAGCCTGTGGTAGTTTTTGTTTGGGTTTTTTTTTTGCTATTTTTGGTTTGCAAATGGACTGTTTGTTATCATAACTATTCTCCACCTATGAAACTGAAACACCTGTAAAAAAAAAAGCTAATGATGTTCAGTTACGTTTTACAATGCAGACTGTACTTGTAACCTAGAAACTGTGCAAGAAGATGCCAGAGCATGCAAAAATCTCTTGAATTTGGTGGGGTTTTTTTGGGAGGGGGCGTCCTGGTGCAGCCCTGCCCTGGCTTCTGCACGCAGGTGTGACACCCTTTTCTGCTGCGCATCGGTTCTCAGCCAGTAAGACAAAGTGCAACGCTATAGCTCATAAACAATTCACTATCAGTGTTTAAATCTGATACAAAGAAACGGTGGGCTGTGTGATGACAGTTGCCTTGACGTTGTGTTGAGAGCAAAAAGGTTGGTGATTCCGAACCAACGCTGGTCTATCCTTTGCTGCCTAACAAGCATCGAATGCTTTATAAATGGAGGCAGAGTTCAAATTAGTGCTGCTTTTTTTTTTTTTCTTTTGTGAGTGTAGCACTGAATTTATTTAGTTGTTATTGTGGAGGCTTCAGGTCGCTAGAGTGTGCTGCAATCCCAGCCCTGCTTGGCCGGGGCTGGCTTTGAGTTCGCCCCAGTGCTTTCCCTGCCGCTGGGCGACCATGAATTTTTTCATTGTGTTGCTTTGCTGCTGTCGCCTGGGCAACTTGAGCGAATTCCCCTGCTATTTCCTTTGTGTTACACCCTGCTTCCCTGCCGATGAATGACCTGGTGGCTCGTTAGCCTGGTACCTACCTGGGTGCCCCGGGAGAGCATCGTGTCATTAAGCATTGTAACCGGCCGCCTTTATTTTGCCAAATAAGGAGCCCATATGAGGTTGCCACACTGGCTTATAAGGAGTTGGTATCAACAGCATTTAATTAAACCGTTTTTAGGTGCTGCGTAGTAATATTTATGGAGTTGGGGTTTTGGGCTTTGTGGTGGGAAAGAAAGTGCAGACCTGATGCATGGGGCTGTGCACGTTAGAAAGTGCATGGTGTATACTGTACTTGGAAATTTGTTCATTTTCTTTATCAAAAAGTCTTAGTTCTGCCTCTTTAGAATAAAAGTGGTCTGTTTTTTCTGTGTTCCTGCAAGTTACTCTTTGATAGAGCTGCACAAATTGAAAGTAGTAATTTTTTTTGACATTCAGAGCTTTTCTGCTTGGTCAGGAAAACTTTGTACAGTTGAATTCTTTTCATATTTTTGGTGAAGGCTGAGGCAGTCTGGATCTCTAGCTTGAGGACAAATCCAAACAGTAGAAATGTAATTAAAAGATTTTTTTATTACTTCTGCTGTCCTGTCTTATTTTAATTAAGTTCATCCTCTGATGAAAATTGCGCTCTGAAATATAGTGGGAAATCCATGTTTTCTCTTCTGCTTGGATGAAGATCATGGCTGACAGTTTTCCTCTTCGGGCATACTGTGAGTTTCTGCTGTGAGCTCAGCTGCGCAGGGAGCGGTTTTCCTAGGGACAGGGTTCAAGTTGTGAGGCTTTGTACAGAAATGAAGGACAACTGCCTTCCATCTGAAGTGGGAGATTAACCTGTCTTCCACATCAGAAAATGTGGATTTTTTTTTGAAGTCATCACTTTCTGAAACCAAAAGCCTGCTTAGCAAAAGTGCTCTTACGTATACGTTTCTATACCTATACATTCTGCAAAGAGTGAAACAAATGATAAACTTCTACTTGTTGCTTAATGCTCTACTGGAAGGCAATTTAATGCAGGGGCGAAGTGTGTCTGAGCACCCCTGTATACACAACAGGATGACCAGCAGTTACTGGCATCGGGCTACTGTTAGGGCAAGCTCTTTCCTTTTCCTGGCAGCAGCGTGTGCTGTTGCACACTCCAGTATTAATCTCGTAATGCCTACTGTGAAGCAGGCAGGCCATCTTGTGCAATTTAACAGAAAACTATGGGAAACAGGAGCGTGAAATAGGACAGCTAGGCAAAAATACTCTGCTAAAGGGTCCCCTTTCCTGCTCCCTCAGATAATTTTGACACTATGCAAAAACAGGTTGTCCGGCTATTTTCTGTCTCCGTTGAGCATGTGGATGAAGTGGCCAAGTCAGACTGGCAGAATCTTTAAGTGGGGTTAGTGTTTTATGGCAATGTGATAACGTTGTTTAATCTGGAAGTAGTTACGGCTGCTAATATGTCTGGAATTTGTGCCAGATGGTCATTTTCTTGTCTAGAATGATACAAGCTAAACCTAAAAAAAATCCTAGCCCAACCCTACAAACAGGTCTAGCAGCTTCACTGTTCATGCAGCACATGGAGCTCTTTTGTCCGGTGTCTTTAATTGAATGTGATGAATGTGGGTTTGGTGCACCAACTTAACAAAAAGTAAAAAAAAAAAAAAAAGTCAAGCCAGTGAGGGATGAATCCTTCTTGTTAATTTTTGCTTTACTAATGTGAGAAATAATTTTTTTTTTCTTATTTTTGAGCTGTATGTTAAGGTTGTAAATTTCCTTGGAAAGTTAGCAAATGGAACATGCCTATGAAGAGATTAAAGTAATTATACTGCAATGCTCCACTAGTAACAGAGAGCAGTCTGGGATAAAATTATTTGGAGAGGCGCCAAAGCCAAGTTTGGTTCCATTTTAAGCTAAAACTAATTAAAGTTGTCAGGTCTTACAGTGGTCAAAGGTTGCTTAGCTGCTACTTGAAATAAATGAATCTTTCTCAATCAGTAACGCTAGCAGCTACGTGTTTGCAGCTGTCTTCATAATAAAAAGCTCCAAGAACCTTCTAGTTCTTGTATGTATGTTTACCTTTGTGTATGTCTTTTAACGTGTCAAGTGGTATATTCTGGCCACAATATGGAGTTACCCGTCTCGCCAGCTCTACCCATTAGTCTTTTTGTCTATGCCTGCCTTTTCCTTTGTTATTTTATTTCATTTGTGGGGAGGAATTCTTAGGAAGAAACTTCATCAGGAGGCTGCTTTAAGGCTTTCTTTTTCAGAAAAGCTGCTTTGCGTCATTCTATGTATTTAAAACAGCTGTACAAGATTCAGGAGAACAAATATGGATTCCTAGAATGTAAAGTGTGATAGAATATTAAACTTTTGAAAAGATTCTTAATTTTTCAAATGTCATACGTCAAGTACAGTTGACGTCAAATTCTCTTGACTGAGCTGTTGGTCATTAAGATAGTCATGAGTTTGCCAGTTTTAAGTGGTGTAACTGTCCTGAAAGTCTGTGTGGTTTTTTGTTTGTTTTAAATCATGCTAAACGTATTCCTCCCTCATGCAAATGCTGATATTTAATAATTAAAAAAATGCTTATGGCACTTTCAAGAATGGGCAGCCTATACTCATTGTCGACAGTAGGTTTCCATGAGAATCTCTTGGGGGATAACACTATATATAATGAGGATACATTATAGGTATGTTCCTGAAAATCTGAAATGGTTAAAAAGAATGGAGTTGGGATTATTGGGCTGTTTTGCTATCGCGTACGCATTGTTGTGGAGGGGTATATACTCAAAGTTTGATCTCAGGATGTTAAAACTGAATTTTGCAATCTTGTATTTTGTAGTTTGGAGGTGGAAAGTTTGAAAAATGTGTTTTCCAGTGCCCTATTTGCTGTATCTATGTACCCAGTTCTGGCTTTTTGTAACACAAACCATCATGAAACTTTGGAAGCTGCTTCACTTAAGCACATGTGCATACACAGTGTTGGAAAAAAAACCATGACCACGCATGTCATTCATTTGTGCTTTTCTTATGGATGAGATATAAAATTTAGGTACTATTATTGTGTTCTAGTAGGGCTCAGGATTGGCGCTGGGCAAATGTCTGAGTGAAAGTTGTGTTTTTGTTTGAAGAACTATGTAGAAATAGATCTCTTTGCATTACTAACTAGTCCAACTGTTTTCCCTCCAAAAAGAAAAAAAAATCATGTTAACTTTTAAAAACTCAAAGTTTTATTATTAAGTTTAGCTGGATGAGTATGTGGGGAGGAAAAAGATCTGAGAAGATGTGGAGTGAAGAGGCTGATGTCAGCCAGAGCTACCTGCTGAAATGCTGGATATATTTCACTTTTACATACTTGTAATAAATAAACTTTTACCTCTAAAGTTTCACCTAGCTCTACTGCAGACGTACCATGAAATTTAGATGTCAGGCTTGACTGGCTAAATTCCAACTGGGATAATTAATAATTGGGCCTTGCAAATTCAATTGGGCTTTTTTTTTTTTAATTCCTGCTCCCGAGCAGCTTTGAATTGTTGCTTCAAGGTATACTCTCTGTGTGCGTGTATTTTACTATGTGATACCCATTGTGCATGAGTATAATGAGGAGTATTGAGGAGACAAGCTTGAAAGCATGAATTGGGATTGGATGTCAGTTGACTTTCTATGCTGTTGAGTGCCTCAACCCTGATATTTCGTGAAAGGTTTGGGTTAAATTGACTTTGTGTATTAGTTTTAGGAAGTAACAAAAATAAAATCTGGATATTGCAGGTTGCCAGGAGGTACTTTTATGGCTATTAATTATGTTGCTGAGATATTTTTCATATAGGAAAATTGTACACATGAGATCAAACAGGTTGTGTAAGACTTTCTTTGACTTTGTAGCCTCTATGTATAATTTTAGTAATAATGCTTAAGTACAGCTATGAAATAATACTGTTTCCCGTGAATTCTGTTGTTGTACAGTTTACCCTTATAGCAAGCTTATATATTTCTAACTGTTCGCATGAAGCTTTCAACACCAGCTACAGAGGAGACTCATTTAATCAGACTGGAATGGCAATCGAAAGCGACGCTAATGAACCCCGTGGGATTGGGGTAACTTGTAGTTAGAGCAGGTGCTCACTAAGCCGGGGTTTAGCAATTTGTTGCCTCAAACTGTGAGGAAGGCAACCTGCCTGACCAGAATGTCAGTTTATGAAACTTCCATGGAGATGACTCCAGAGTGGTCAATGCGTAATGTTAAAAACTAACAAAACTTTTTTGTTAAAAAGGGAACAACATACTTAGGATGAGTGCGTTGAGAAAGCGAGGAAGTGCAATTGCTGTACTTAATTTTTTCAGTAAAGTAATCTTAAAAGTATTTAACAATGAAAACAGTTTATGTTTTAAGCATATTAGGCTGGATACTACATGTTGCCCTACCAAGAGAGTTACCCCCTGCTCGGTGGTGGTGGTTCCTCTGTCTCTGGAGCTCCCCTGGCCTTTGCAGGAGAAAGGCACTCTTTGTCCATAGTGTTTGCGTATGTGGGGATCTTGGGCTCTAGCATCTATATACCAACTTTCTTAGTGCAAAATGTATTTTAAATGGTTTGCTGCTATTGGTGTAAAATACCTGCACCAGATTTTTTTACTGAACTGCTCTGTTTCAGCCATCTCACGCCCCGCTGGAGGGAGGGCTGGCTGTCCTTCGCCTTTCAGAAGTATGCTTCAGTGTTAAACTTCTCAACCTCTAAATCTTATTGTAAAAGTGATTAGACAGATTCATAGTCAACGGGTCATAAGTGGACAGTAAAAGGACTGGACATTAATGTACGCTCTAACATCCTTAATGGAGCAGTTAAGGATGCAGGGGGAGAATCCAAGGGGAAGGGACCGCAGGCAGTTGCCAGGCTGATGTGTTCTCCCTGAACTTCGTCCCCTGTTGCTTCCATCAGGGAGAAAATCCTGGTTTAGACAGACCATTAGCCTTACCCGGGAAGCTATTTCTTCCTCTTAATAGTGTTCTGGAGTAGGTACCTCTTGCTCTTAAAAACTAAACTGCTGGGGCTTCTCAGGACAGCTTCGTTTCCCCTCTTCGCCTCTGTCATCAGGAATAAGTTTAAATTAGCATAAAATATGGAAGAAAAGCTTCTGCGCCTATTTCTGATAGTACTGAAGTTTGGAGCCGTTCTTCCCTTGTAGGAATAAATGTCATAAGCTAAGTCCACCCTTCCTTAAATACGTTTTTTCTTTTTTTCTTTTAGGTTCACAGGTTACCTTGTAATGACTGGCAGTTCAATTATTTCAGTAACATGTAGCTGTTTGAGATGTCATGGAGTGGCATGTATATTTATATATATATATACACATGTATATGTGTATATATATTCAAGTAGTTAAGGCCAACCAAGGCAGTGCGGTGAAGCTGTGTGCTGTATTCCTAGAAACAGGAATATCCAAATAGCTTTAATTGAGCTGAACGTTGTACCTGTTGGGGATTTGGTGTTGCGTGCATTAATAAGCAATAACTATTAAAATAGAGATGTGCATCCACATGCACACACATGCTTTTTTAACACACTGTTTTAATCAAGTACAGGGTATGTAGAGGAAAGCATTATGTTGTTTCTGTGTGCCCAGCACAGTTAGGACTAGAATATTTACTTGCAAAGTTCACAGTGGATTGCCAGATTTTTTTTTTTCTTCAAATTCGCTTTCAAACCTACACCGCGACAAACCGCACTTGCCAGTCTGAGTTGCTAACAATATTGAGAAACCTTATGTTAATCGCTAAAACCCACAAAACCCTGAACAAGCAAACAAATCAAAGAAGTCATGGATTAACTTGTTACACTGTCCTGGATGACTTGTTTTTCAGAAAGCCTATGGGGATTGGTTTCTGCTGCCCACCAGTTATTTAATCCTGTTTTTAGCAAGGAAATTCGGTGGAAAAAGCTGCTAAATCTCTTTTTTCTAAAACAGAAGGTCTGTCTTTATTGTTTATCATGGAACAATTAAAATGAATATCCGTTTATGAAGACACTAAAGCTTGTAAAAGCTTTTTTTGCTTGCGTTGGGGTTTATTTAGGGTTTTTGAGGGCTACCAATGCCGGGTGGGAAATAAAACTTTTGAAGCAGAAGCTGCATGCTGGGGTTTTGTAATTTTTTTGTTTGTTTTCTTGGAATTTTAGCATTAAAATATGATTATATATAAAGGAGACAGGCCTTCAAATGGCGCCAGAGCAGTAACTGTAGTGTTCAAATTACATGTCTTGTTTTGTCAGTAAAATTCTTGGACATTAGGTGCTCATATGTCAAAAGATAATCTTTGAGTGGTATTATGTACACATACATGATGGTTTTTATCACCGAGTACTTCAGTGTAAGTGTGGAGTATTTCACACTGAGAAATACAGTGGAGTTTTTGTGTCTACTACTGGTAAAGAGTAAATACGCTCTCCATGATTCATACCAGCACTTGAACAAATAAATATCTACTGCTTTACAATGAGAAAAAAAGCCCTAAAGCTTCCAGGTTGCCGCTGGTGGGAGAGGTCGTGTTTGTACCTGAGAACAGATTGATCGCAGATGCCGGCTCTGCTATAATTTGGTTATTACCTGTCGGTTGATCAATACTGCACAGATAGAAAAACCTCGGGCTGAGGCAGAAGTGAAACTCGCACTTTTTCCTCATTCAGCCTTAACTGAAGTGGCTGCTGCCTGTCTCCAACGGAAATGCTTTTGCTTTCGTCTGGGGTCTGCAGTGGAAGGACAAAAAGGGGAGGCTTTCAAAAGCCATAATGAGAAGCAAGCCCTGAAATCCCATTGACTTTTAATGAAGGTCGGGGCAGACGCTTTCGTTGTGCATCAGAAACTTCCCTCCTCTTTCTCAATTGTCCAGGTTGCTGGTGGTGGATGAGATGTGCCTGTGCTACCTTCTGGACTCCTTTAAGAACAAAAGTTGTCTCGAGTTTTGTTCGCTGTTTTGCCTGAGCTGAAACACAGATCTCCCTCTCCACTTCTTCCCACGAAGAACGGTCTGTAGTCACGCACACCTCTCTGTCCCTCTCCTCTACGTGCTGCAGAGCCACATCTCTCTATAGTAAAGCCACTTGAAAGACAAAAGCGCTGAGAACTTACTGCTCGGTTACTTTGTGCTGGAACACGGGGTACCATGAGAAAATAAGAGTTAAGATTTTTCTGAGGGTATCTTGTTGTTCTGTTGTATGGGAGAAACTTATCTGGTGACCTGCAAAAGATGTTGCAAAGGTCTCTTTCAACCAGTGTTGGAAATACCTTCCACGTAGCTATGTGTGGCTGTGCTCACAGGAAAGGTAGTTTAGTAAGTTTAAAATACTTCTTCACTCCTTGAATGACCGAAAAAATCACATCCCTTTTCTCTTTGATAATAACATGAAGATACTGTCGCAATTTATACGTTTTACAATATAGCCAGTCACAACCTTGGAAAAAATGCTGTTAGCATACAGAAGCTTTTTTTTTACTGTTTTTTTTAAAAACATTTGGACCTCCCTCTTCAGGTATGCTTTTCCCATGACAAGGACGGGTCAGCACACACAGCTTGCATAATTCACCGCAAAGTGCCCAGGCAATTTTCTGACTGTTTCTCTGGGACTCACGGAATTGGTTCACAGCCTCCTGCATGAAGGGGTGCGGAGGGAGGAGTTGTGTTGTTTTGGGGACTACATGGGGAAATGCATGAACAGATTTCTTCGAGACTTTAAGTATTCCCAGATTACGGCATGGAATTAAACGTAATTTTAAATCTTGGTGTTTGTGCGCTCCTAATTGTCAGCTGGTTTGTCTCTCTCCGCCTCCTCTGTGAAATGTGTTGTGCACTGTGTGCTATAATCTCTGAGAATTCAGGACTTCAACTGGTTTGTAGTTACTTTTGATACAATTCTTCCCCCCTCCTTTTGTGTTTAAAGATCTTTGTGTTTTCTGTGGTTGTTGTAAGTACAGCATTTGGTTTTAAAACATGAAGCTACACAAAACTCATTTAACTATGGTGAATCTGCAGTGGGTACCTCTATTTTCTGCATTATTTTAGGACTTTAGCAGGAGGTGCATCTGTATGTAGCCCTTGCTCCTTTTGAAAAAGGCCTTTGGATGCATTATGGATGAAGCTAGAGACAAAGTGCTTTTTAAAAAGTTTATCTTGCATAGTCATGCTATATATGAATGTACAATTTATACTTCTTATAATGACTAGACCCTTGTCCACCTTTTTGGTTGTGGCTTTCTTCCACAATTCAATAATCTTCTTTATTATGCGTATACAAAATGATGAATGATCACTTTATAAAACTCTGCCGATATAGTGTTGGGAAGTATTGGAAGCGATGTGGGCTCGCCATTTGTCTTGAGCTGGGTTTCACAAATACCTGCGTCTTGCCTGGAGCGCTATTTGCTGAAGGTGCTCTTCATGTGGGTTGCCTGTAGAAAAAGGGTGTTCTTGCAAGTGCATCTGCTTACCTCTGTATGCTGGATATGGATTTTGCTTTCCCGTACCGCCTCAGAAAACTCAGTATCACTAGAAGCTAATGTACTTTCTATAACGTTATGAAGTAATCAACGTTGGTGGTGGTTCTTCCTAAAAGTTAGAATATATTTTTATAACCTAAACAGTTACTACTGGAAGACTGAGCCAAGGTCTCTGATTTTGGCTATCAATATTGCGCCTTTCAGCTGTTCTATCTGCATCTTTATAGTTATGTAACTTTATTTTTGGTTTGATCTTTTCATTACGTAAACTTTTGTTGTTTTTTAAGAACAGATTATGAAAGCACAAGTCAGAAGAAACCGGTCTTGGGCGCTGCTGGAAAAAACTGAGCATAAGGGCAGAAGTATGGTAAAATCTTTATCTCTGACTTAGAAAGAAAAAAAGACTGGAAGAGAGGAGACAGGGAACAGTTTCAACCACCTGAGCATTGTTTTCTTGGCTGTAACCAGTGGTGCCTTTATGCTGAAAATGGACAGTAACCTCATGCGTTATTTTTGTTATCTGTGTCTTATGTAATGTTTGCCCAAAACCTAAGCTGTTTTCTGAGTGTTTTGATAACTGAGAATGTGACAGAAGGTTATTAAAAAGTAGAGATCTTGAAAGTCTCCAGAATAATTAAAATGCATAAACTACAAGTAAGTAGCAGATGGCAAGCAAGTGGTTCAATTAAACCAATAACTCTTTAAATACATAACCTTAACGGATAACGTACTAACATGGCAGGCTGTACCATGGTTCCTACCAGCATTGTTCTAATGACGCCAAGAGATAAAATGTAGTTTTAGAGACTATATTAAAAAAAAATATAATAAAAAACATCATTAACTTAGTGGGTTTTAGGTTTGATCTCATCCTCCCTCCCCACTTTCACATGGATTTTGTTCTTCAGGCTGGTGTTTTACATACTGCTACCTGGGCTGAAGAATGGAGAGATGTCAGCACCTCTCACTTGTTGGTGTTGGAAAAAAAAAAAAAAAGTAGGTTTGCCACATAAATTTCAGTAAATACGGTCAAGGCTCAGATCATGTTTGTTACTTCGTGAAGGGAAGAAGCGTTATTTAGGAGGCTTCGGAGGGAGGATAGCTGAGAAAGTGGTTCTTGCATGTGTTGAAGTATGGACCTCGTTTTAACATCATCCCCGTGGCAGAGGGAGCCCTAAGAAGGCTTTAGACTGAGGCTTTATTTGCTGCCTTTATGCCCACCTGGTTGTAGGACCTGTGTTGTTCCATGCTTGTAAATCGAACTTTTTCCAATTTTGACATGAAAAGCAATGAAATACATTCAGCTTCAGCTGCTAGTGTGTGTTATTTTAGGGTTTGTTCTGGTTTTGGACTTTGCACAGTAGCATTACCAGCTAAAAGGTGTTCTTCGTATTGTTGTTCTTTCAAGACTGGTCAAATGGAGGGCCTGCTTCCTGCAGCAGCGTCGGAGGGATTGATCGATTGCTATGGCAGCATGTGCGGTACAATAACTGTTCCCTGCCTCCCCAACGATGAACATGCAAACATAACTGCTGTGCATGTGTTTACGAGTAGGAGAAATGGGCTTTGTTGCTAATTCTTCAGTTTAATCTATAGAATAAACAGTTTAATTGTATTAGAGCCATTAACAGTGTATGTATATTGTCATGGCAACAAGGACACCTAAGATTAATGCAAATTTAACCTGATTTTTTTTTTAAATCGAAATGGTTTAATAGAGCATTATCTACTTTCTTCTTACCTCTATGGCTTATTTACTTACTCTGAGAAAACACGTTTGCTCAGGCTACCTCCTGTCCCCCAGGTCCCTCTTCTTTCTAGCCTTGCAGACTCTTTTGGGTATCCATGTCAGGCTGCAGTGTGGTTTTGGTCAGTCCTGTACAGGACAGGACATCTGTCCTTCAGGACAGGTGCTGCACTCGTTTTTATGTATGTAACTTTCAGCATGGGGGTAAAGAAGGGGAAAAGTGAAGGGGAAAGGGTTATGTCTAGCCATGCCTGAATTCATTTGTAGGCATGTGAGTGTTAACTTTCTCGCCTTTCTTTCCTCCTTTTAGTCACTTCATTTAAAAAACAAAAAAAAAACCCACCCCAAAAAAAAAAAAACCAACAAAAAACCCCAACCAACAAATGTTCTAAGTAGTACTGTAGGTTTTCCTGAAGGCCCTTAAAGCATGGTTTGTTGTTTGTTTTGGTTTGTTTTTTTTGGTGGTGGTAACTTTAGCTCAGCAGAATTCCTTGGAATGATTCCTTGGTGTTGTTGAATGTCATAATTAATGGGATTTCTCTGGGAGTGAGACAGGTAGCCAGGGTTCTGGAAGCAGAAATCCTTTGTAGGGCAGAAGTTAATGAGACAGAGACAAGGAGAAATGTAGTAGCGGAAGCATCTGCTGTAGTTCTTAACACTTTTCTTTCTGCTAGAGCTGCTCACTGCTTCCCTTCCAGTGCAGGCTGCTGCAACTAAAATGAAGGGAAAAATGGGATTTAAACCTCAGCTCCCCTTGTGTTTCTGCCCCCTCGGGAAAATGGGGAGCTGGGTCTGGTGACTTTTCTGGAGAAGGAAAGCCTAAAATTTGTTTTCTGCCTAAGCAATGAAGTTTCATCCAACCAGAGCCATTTCAGGGCAATGATAATTTTGAAGACATTTTTTCCTTAAAGTTTCACATGACTTAATAAGGAATTTAATATTTCCAAATGAGAACAGGATTTGTGAATACACACGCTTGGGCTTCTGTTAGTCAAATCGTATCTTTTCAAATTCAACATTTGCAAGAAATCAACAACAGAAATGTCTGAATAATTTAAAACCATCTTTAAAGCAATATGTGCTAGACAATTTCCTTTTCAAAATTTCTGTGGCAAGGCAAGATCATTCTCTTAGAACTGTAATGCGGAAGTTCAGTAGGATATCATGATGCTGTCTACAGCATATGTTAACAGAAAGGTAGCACCAGGTAGTGCTTTGGTTATGACACTATTAAAAGTTACATAAATATTTCCTGTTCTCTCTAATAGAAACTCTTATTTTTCCTTGCCTCACAATAGTAATGCTCAACTAGTCATCAGAATATCACTGCCAGATATTTTGAATAAATTGTTTTCCTTGAGAACGAAAAATTTATCAACAAATTCAAGAGTGTATGCAGTTATGCCAGATGTACAAGTAAGAAATTTGAATATGCATAAATAATTTCCCTTGGATTGCTAATGAAATTGACAGGCAAGAAGACAAATGGCATGCATTTTTATACATTAAACTCATCACTTAATTGAAGAATTATTTAAAACTTCTGATACAATGACTATTTCTTGAACCTTACCTTTGTATCAGGCTCTTGTTAATTGCTTTTAACTCACTGTAACCTCCCCCCCCCCCCCACC
>VXBH01003252.1:383048-412738 GCA_013400035.1 Rynchops niger
TAAGCATTGTACATGAACTGAATCCAGACATGTGGGATCCCAGTTACACTGAATCTGTTCTTCTGGTGTTCTGCATATTTAGGCCATATGGGCATCTTTGTTTTTCTTCTGGGACTCTACTGTAAAGCCTTATAGCTTACTGTAAATCAGAACACTCGCTTCAATCAGAACACTTGCTTTTTCCTTGATGTATTTGTTTTCACTTCTCTAAAGATATTAAAATCCAGCTGAAGGGAGGGGAAAAAAAGTTATGAAGAAAGTTGGGATGAGGTTAAATTCCATTGAAAGCCCAGTAGTCCTAGGTTCCCATCTTGAGCGACCCTGGAAACTTCCCTATTGGAGTTAAGAAATTCGATATTTTATTTTATCTTACTATACTAAGGAAAATATCTGTTTGCATTTCAAACATAAATAACTTGATAGAGCAGTGTTTTATTGAGCTTGTTTGACAGCTATATACAGACCAAGTTTTCTCTTCATTTGTAGATCTAGAGGGTTTTTTTATTGGTCTCTTTTCCTTGATGCAGAAATGAAGTGATTTATATGCAGCCAAGATTGCATTGGAATGTAAATATACAGGAAAAAAAATCCTTTAAAACTGAATTTAGGTTTGGGATTGCAGTGTAATGAAGAGAGATGGGAATAGTGGGTAGAACTTGGTCTTTTTTTTAATGACGTTAATTTTTTTTGTAACTCCTTCGTGCTTAAACACTTTAACTTGATTAAAATGAAGCTAAAGGTGCCCCTTGATTGTCCTTGAAATCTCCTACTGAGCTCCGGAAAAGCTTTTGTTAACTAACGTTTGGTGAGCTGATAACAGCAAAACTGTGGCTTTCAGGTGTGTGTTAGCTGTCTGCTGAGGCTCGGTGCTCGGTGGTCTGCATCAGTAGTAAGCCTCAGGATTACGTTCCCTGTTGCCTTGGCGGGTCATAAATTTCCCTCTGTCAGGTTTTCCTTACCTCTTTGTATCTTTACTATTTCATACAAGTAGCCAAATTCTTTAGTAATACCTGTGTTTTCAATTCCAAGTGTTTGGAAATCACAGTGGTAGCTTTATTCCTAAAATACGCAGTTGTCCGGCTGACAGCCCGGAGAGGCATCCCTTCCATGACAGGAGGAGGGCGGAGGCGTGCTGGGGCTGGAATGAAGCTGGGGTGTGCATCCACTCATTTCTGAGGAGCGTGCCTGCAAAGAGAAGTTACGGTTTGGCAATTGGAATAAATTTGAGAGAGCAAGAACATCAACTGAATTTATAGAGAAGACTTCGGAGCTTCCTCCTGAGCAAAATAGTTGTAGCATCTGAGCTCGGTAATGCAAAAGAAAAGTCAACACACTGCCTGCACCAGCTCTGAGCCGAGGCATGGCCCGAGCTTGTACAGCTTCTGCCTCTCAAGCGGCCAGGAAAGCTGAGGGGATTTGCCTTTTCTGCCTTGAATAGCAAGTTATTCAACACACGCACTTGTAATTTTGGAGCGCTTAATAGCAATGGAGTTGAAACTACTTCACGGAGCGAAATTTGAATGCAATGAAGTGCTGCTGTTCTAAGGAAGGAAATTCAAAATGCAAGACTTTGGATTCATTCATCAATTTAACTGTTACCAAATTGAGCTCTCACTTGATTCAACAGATGAGATGTTCGCTAGTCACGCCTTCATAAAGCCTAAATGGCAAGTGAAGGTTTGCGTATTGTAAACGGAAATAATATCCCTTTCAAGCTAACTTGCCGGATTTCTTGTGAAGTCACCAGGTTCTTAAATGAGTCTTGAAACAAGGCAGTGCTAAAGCAATTTGTGGGATAGGTTTATAATCAACTGATAATTTAATTAATGTAGCATCTTCACTGCTTGTCTCTGATGTAATTTTTTCCAGCTGTTTGGCTTTAATGAAAGTCTCTTTAGAGACTTGTGAGGAAGGTAACATCTGGGGTAGAGCATTTAGGGCAAGTTTGCATGGAAGTAAAGCAATGCTCCCGTAGTCATTACCTTCCTTCTCATCACAGGCAGTCCTGAGATTTGCAGAGGTTATGGATATTTTTACATCTATACGTACACAAATAGAAAAGAGTAAACCAACCCAACTTTGTTTTAAGTAATGGAATGTGTTGATTTTTAAAACAGAATTAAAAAAAACTTTCACAACTGTCACCAGGCAAGTGTTAATCACAGTTTATACTGGCAACGTTTTTGTGGACTCGGACAAAAGCACAGTGGTTGTTACAGATGACTTACACAGAGGTCAACTTCCAAATCTGTCAGTTTGGCCTAAATACAGCCAAGCTTGGTCCTGGGTTATGGTAAGACTTAGCCTATAAAGCAGGAGAGCTCATCTGAAATCCCACAGATAGGGTACAAAGGAAACCACGAGCTGTTGCGTTTTCTTTTGCTGAAAACTTTTTTATTTTAACGTGCTTTTAAGGTTCCTGTGTTTGAGGCATGGGAGCTACTCATTTAAGAGCCTGGAAGAGAGCAGAGGGCAGCCGGAGTAGCTCATGTGATTGTAGGACGCTTGGTCTCAGTCTTTAACAGTCACTTAAGGACAATGTTTCATTCATTGTGTTGACTCTATTCCGATAAAAGATTGAGAAGCAGAATCTTTATGTTAATACCTCAGCAAACTTTAGCTTTTATAGTACACTGTAGAATTATGGGACAAGTTATTTGAATTTTATATCCATATGCAAATACTTTAAAAAAAAAAATCCCTTGCAATATTGATTATCAGTCTTAGATGATCTAGCTGCTATTTCTTTAGTGATTTTGTTTGCTTATGTTTCATGTTCTAGGAAACCAGGTATTAGGACTTGTAAATGGTAGTGCCCAAACTCAAAAAGTCATAGGAAATGTTCTCCTGAAGTCCTGTCCCACTGGGACAAGCAAAGGACTTTTGAGATATGTTAAAGTGTTAATAAGAAAATAATTTTTTTGAAAATCTTTATGTAAAAAGCATATCTGTCCATATGTTTTAGATAAGCTGTCTATATTTTTGTAGAAAACTGATATTAAATGGAAATTCAACCCTTGGTGACTTTCTTAACAAAAGACACTTGTGGTCTGGAGCTCTGAGGTCCCAGGACAGTTCCATTACTGTAATTCCACAGCGTGAGATTTAAACGTATCTGGAGGTTTTAATGGATCACATGGGAAGTAAATCTCTTCGTACCTGCCTTAAGCCATATGTTACTGATACAAGATGTTGAGCTGCCTATCTCTTTCACTCAGACGCAGCTGTGCGCTTCCATAAGGGTTGGGTTTTTTGAACTGTAAAGGGAAGTTTCAGATTCCATTCTTCTCCCCCATTATAGGCGATCTCATGCTTTGTAAGTTCAATTGTGTGATTTTTATAGATTTTTCCAGAAGAGGTAATTTTTTTGATACATTTCTAAATCTAATGATGCTTTTAAAAATGCTTTATGACTTTTAATGTAGTCACTTCATTCTTTCATTTCTGTATGCCTTTCCTGCTGTTGATCAAGTTTCTTTGTTCTTACTATTTAAATAGCATGCACAAAACCTATTTGCTCCCAATTGATATTGCTGAATATCGATGCAAAGCAAAATTAAACATTAGTTTTAAATAATGGACTTGTTTTTCATACTCCTTGTTTTATTTTTTTCTAATATAACTGTAATCAGTGAATATTGTAAACAATTCATATAACTGTGAGACAAAACAGGATTGAAATTTTATGCATGATAGGACACACAGACTGTTAATGTCTAAGATACAATTTATTTTTAATAAACTAACAATTCCCATTTGCAACTCTAACCACTCTTCTGAATGCTGCTTGCGTGTTATTTGTTTTTCAGAAGTCATACTAGTTACTTCACAGTTCTTTCAGGGACGCCTTAAATCACTGGTTGAGCTCCCCACTCTGGAAACCTGAGACTGATGTTCTCCTTCAATAACCAGGACCTTCAGTGCTGCAATTGCTGGATAAAATATTTACGGCCAGTAATTAGTAAATTTTCAATAGTGAAGGAACTGCTTCTTCCATCCAGAGTATCTGGGTAGTAGTTGTTAACCCAGTCTTTCGCTCTTACATATAAGCAGTGTGGGACTTAAGGCAGTTACTTACCACTCTTTTTATGCTCATTTTTTTTCACTACTAGAGGAAGATTTTATTTAAAAGTGAAAAACGGGGGTGGGGAAGAAGTACTGGGGAAAGTGCTTAGAAATACACTCCACACAGAGCTGCAGGTAGCAGGCAGCTCCTTTCTCAAAAGCATAGTTTAAATAGCAGAGAGAAGGAACCTCTATAAAGAAATTTCAAAATAGACGGGAAAAATAGTGTGATGACAGCAGAGAGTAATTTTGTACTAGTTTTTCTCTTTGTAAGGAGAAGGTAGTTTTGTTGAGAAGATGTAAGTGAATAGGGGAAAAGACTCCCCACAAACAAACAGTGGTAGGGTGGTGGTGGGTATGATGAGGTTAAATGGCTAAGTGGGAAATTAGCAGAAGTGAAGGGGGCAGATGAAGGGTGAATGTTGGTGAGAAGGTTTAGAGGAAAAAAGAGGTTGATGAACTTTACCTGATTCTTCAGATTACTCCAGGCAAAGATGAAAAAGCCCATTTTTGGTATGACTTCTGTTTCAGGGAATAACGACTGGAAACTTCAGTTTCTGTAGAAATCTGATTTCTTTTAGCATTAAGCAATATGAAGCTTATCCTTTTAAAAAGAAAATTGAGGCAGTTATTTTTCCTTTCAGCAAGATGCAAATTATATGCAGTATTACCAATAAAGTTTATACAGGATGCTCTGTACTCATTGTCTTAGGTTTAATGAGCTAGGCTAATTATACCATGCCATAACTAACCAAGTAATAATAAAATTGATTTTTTTTTTCTCCTACAAGATGCTCTGGGCTTGTAGTTCTCAGATTTAATATACCCATGTAATTATGCAATCTTGTAGTTCAGCAAGTCATCAGACTATTTAGATTGTAAGTAGCGTTGCAAAAGCGTGCAACTTCTTGTCCACTTTGTCCACACTCAGAAGTCTGCATGTTGAATTCTGAGGAAAAACCTTGTTGACTTCAAATAAACATATAGAGTTGCTGAATTTCAGTTGTCTGCATGTAGGAAAGAAAGGTTTCTCAATTTCACATTTTCATTTCCTTTTTTGTTTAAATGAGCCAAAGGCAAGATGTTTCTGTAATAACATATTTCTTCTGTAGACAAAAATAGTGTGGATGGAATTTGCCTTGATTTCAACTGTACAAGTTGTCCCTCTGCTTCTTCTGTAGGCAGTGGAGCATCTCCAAAAGGCAATCCAGACTTTCCTAAACTAGGTGCCTCACAGCTGATGTAGCTTCTCCTCTGGAGTTACTAATGTCTCTCCATTCCCTGTAGATGGAAAGTGTTTGACCTAAGAAAAATACCTAATTTAGACCTTTGTCTTTGTCTAAATACATTAGGTGTAGCTTCTTCCACTTCATCACCTTTAATGGAAGTTTAACAACTGTCTGTTTCAGACTTGTTATTTCCGTTTAGTTGAACTGGGCTTTAGTGGATGTTACCACCTGTTTACATGGAGATAAGTGGCTTCTTGTTCAGGAGCATGGGAAGCCTTTGAACTGGGACGCTTGAGCAAGGTGCTTCTCGGCACATTCTCCAAGTACCCAGAGGGTAACAACAGTGCTGTCCCCAGATAAGCCAGGTGGACTTGGCTGAGCAGATATGTAAGGGTCACAGAGGGGCTCAAACATGTTAGGTTGCTGGTCGGACTAGATGATCTGAAAGGTCCCTTCCAACCTAGGCAATTCTGTGATTCTATGATGTGGCTGGTGGTAACCAGGAAAGCTGTCTGACACAGCACGATTTTGGAGAACTTGAGTCCATGGGCTCATGAGGCTTGTGGATTTTTTGTTTTTAGTCTGGAAGTCTTTGTTGACGTGTATTTGAGGCAAGCATGTGATGCTCTGTCCTGGTAATGTGCTGGTGCAGGGTAGTTTTGCTGCTAGCTCTGTGTGAGTCAACTTAGCTCTTGTGATTGCTGACATAAGTCTTTTTTTCTGTAGCTTAGATTAAGCTTAATGATTTTTGTCATGTTTTCTCTTACCTTCCTTTAAGCAGGAAGTAAAAAAACCAAATACCCTGTAAAATAACATCTTTATTTCCTATTAAATAAAAAGAGTTTGTGCAGTAGCTAAGGCTATTTAAATACATCTTAGAAAGTATCACGCAGGAAGAAAAGCCACCAAATAAGTGGATTTAGAGCCATAATTGGACCAGCATTTTGAATGTTGACCGATTAATATCAGTGAGTAGTGTAAAACAAAGCAAAAATTGCTTCCTTTTTTGTACTTTGTGTGAAGTATTTTACATTTAAATTTTTGAACGCACCATATTCCTTCTTGAATGAGATAAAACTGTTAAGCCAAAGGGCAAGTTGGCCATTATATTTGTCTTTTTAATCAGCTTGAAGAAGGCTTAATTTTACCGGCAATATAATTTGTTTGGGTTTTTCTCTTTTTTTTTTTTTTTTTTTCCCCTCCCCCTTTCTTGAGGAGTCTGCAGAATATAAATGACGGATACTCTGGAAATAGTTACGTGGTATTTCACATCATTAGAACTAATGCTGCCATTGCCATAACATTACAAAAATGCCTTCAGTGCTTCTGTTTCCTTGAGACTGAATCCCAGATGTTAATTTATAGTCTGCCATCTGCTTGGTCTTGGTGGTTTTGTCAAGTTGCAGGTCAAAACTATTACTTGTTGCAAATGCTGGCATTCTCTTGACAGCAAACACCCGTATCTTATGCTGAATGTTTGTCTGTAATTGCAGTCTAACTTGCATTTTTGCCTTGACTTCCTAGAGGAAATGCATACATAGCATGAATCTGCTGTAATTGGTTGTGACCCTTCTTGTGTGTGGAGGCTCCCTGGCTTCTGGTGTGCAAAACTTACAGGCTCTGCAGCTCTGAACTTTATCGTTTTGGAGCTTGTGGAGTGAGTATGGTAATGCAGGGAAGCAGACGATGACCTTCTCATCTTGCAGAAGTGTTGAACCTCCTCCTTGATGCAGTGATCAAAAGCTGGGTGTAATCTCGATTCTACGACTATAGTAAATGCTGGGTTTATTGCTAAGTGAAAGCATTCTCAGCTATTAACTATGGAATTGTAAACTACACCTCTGTGACAGCAAAAAATAAATGTCAGTCTCTGACTTTGAAGCATGGCCGAACAATGTGGGCTAACAAATATGCCAGTATGATTATTTATTTTTTTTTTCCTAAAAGCCTGCGTTTGAATTAATGCGAAATTAGTGACATGCAGCCTTACGTAGAAACTCATTATAGTTCTAATCATTATCTAACACTTCAAAAGATCAGTATACTTTAATCTCTTCTGACCTATGTTGGTAGTTGTGTCTGTCTCTTTTATTTTATTTTATTTTTGTACTAGTTAGATGAAAAAGTAGTGAAGAAAGGGGATGGTTGGGGAACCAAATACCTCTGTGCTGTATTTTTCCCCTCAAGGACACTGTAGGAGCTTGTGCTGCCCCAAAAGTGTTGAGTCTTGAGGTCAGGTACAGCAGACATGCACACGTGAGCAAAGCAGTGCAGATGCACAACTAGTGAGAGTAGTAACAGCTCCTTTTCATTTAGCTTATGGGCAAGTCTTCACTGTAACTTATCATACTTGCACTGCAATCGTTCCTGTTGCTGAAGTTCTTTAAAGCTGTAAAAGAGCATCTGAGGATGCTCAGCACTGACAGGTGAGGGCCTGCCTCATCTCCTGTGTTTTTTTGCTTGGTAGCGAGCACTGCACTATTTGCTTCTTAAGAAGTAACCAACTTCACTTTTGCAAGATATATGTTTAAATGAATTCTATTTCTGTAATGTAATGCCGCAGTAACAAATACGTTGCGTTTTAAAAATACTGGGTTGTAGACACTACGGATGGTTTAAAAATACTTTAGGTCTTCATTTAGCTTCTAGTAACTTGAATTTGTGACATGTCTCTTTTAAAATGCATTCCTTTCTCTGTTCCTGGCCAGAAGTACTTTCTGTTGTTTTAACTTAGCTTCCCTCTTAAATGAGTGTTGATGTCGGAGCCACCTTTTTGAAATGGACAGTAGTCTCACTTTGAAACCCTCAAGAGTAATCAGTGCTGGTGGATGCTTTTAAAAAAACCTTTCTGCCATTGAATTAATTCATATATATTGGTGCTGTGAGTGGTTGTGTAAAAAGTTTTTCCCTTTCATTAAAATGCTTCATGCGTAGTGTTACTGTGCAAATGAAATGATGCAAGAGAGTTTTTTTGCCTGTAATCTTTTTTATAAAAGGGGGAAAAGCCAGTATAGCAGTAACATGTCTCTCTAATATATTGCAGAATGAAACACTGGGTTGCAATAATTTACAAAAAGGCAACAAAAAACTTGTATACCTCTGCTTTTGTAACCCAAATCTGGGTAAGTAATTGTTCAGAACAGGAAAGCACGTCAGTATAATTAAGTTTGCCTTTTTCTATACAAGAAACTAAAACTTGTTTTGACATAGTTAAAATGGAAATTTTTTTTTTCTGGAAAGGTGAAAACACTGGAAAAAATAGGACTCTCTTCTTTCTATAGATTTACTTTCATTCTTCAGCTTCAGTCTGTTTGGCTTTTGTTATTCTTGCTGTTACTTCTATTATTAGGAAACTCTTTAAAACTTTCATAACCATAAAACCTTCTATGTTGGGCTTCACTGGCAGCTCAGAATCAAAGCTTACAGCGGTCTGGCTGGCTGGCTCGTTGGAACTGCTTCTGAGCTTGCTGCTGGTGTTTGTCAGGGATGGGTCCTTGTTCCTCTTGCCAGGTAGCCACGCTTCCACGCTCCGGATCCCTGACTCTGTGCCTGTTGCAGGCTCAGGCTGCGCTTCTGCTTCCCAGTGCTGTGCCATGGCTGCTGCCCTTTGCCACGAGTGCCACACGTAACATTGAACCTGTAACGCTCGCGGTTGGCTTGGCTTTGTTGCAACTTCATGCAGTGGCATCCTGCTCAAAATGCCTGTGGGCAACTGATGGTTTCATGTTGAAAGCCCGTCTCTGGGGCCAAGTTTTGACCTGCTGTGGCTTCTTGTGTCCCATGAAGCAGGTCAAAAACAGACACATTTTTAGGATTATTAGAAATGTAACTTCATATACGCTCTGCTCATACACGGACACCGGCACCAAATTCCGTTCTCTTGCTCTGCATATAGTGGTTTCTCCAGATGCATATATGCTGGTTATTGGCAGCACTGACTTAATTGCTATTTCCAGATTATTAAGAGCCAAAATCCGCCTGTATTTCCTAGGTATGAGAGTTAAAATTAAGTTAGGGCTGCCAGTTATCAGGCAGAAAAAACATAATCTCTAAGTTTTCAGTTACCTCTGTTAAACCATTGTACGCACTTGCAAATTCAAATAAGATGAATCAGTTCTCCATGTTATTTTCATGCAGTGTTGCAAAAGAGCATGAGGTTTCTGGTGTGGTTTTTATTTTTCTCTCCTACCGTGTGTGCTGCATTAAGCGTATGGAACACTTGTTTATAAAGAACTGAGAAACACCAAACCCTGGAACTGGAAAGGATTATCCAAAGAAATGAGAGGCTTGTTGCAGGGAGTACTTTTCTTGTGCCTGGTTAGCTCTTTTCTGGAACACAACTATTCAGTGCTGGATGGCAGAGCTCTTTCACTTGTTCAGGCTTTGAGAGTGAATTGTGGTGGTAGTGAGACATCCAAGGTGATGGAGAGGGTGGACGGCTTCCCTCTCTCCTCACTCCAGTTTGTTTTTTTTTTTTTTTTTTCCCCCTGGATACCAATGGTCTTAATCCTGCTGGTCTCTGCCAGTGTATATATGTGCATTGTCAGGCCTGATATTTGTGACCTTTCCCATACCTTCTCATGGCCAAGTTTCCAGTCTTGTAATAAAATCTGATAAAGCTTGTATAAGCTTTAAATACCGAGTAGGCATTTGTTCCAAGTATTCAAAAACCATATGAATAATTTTTTCCCCTGCTCTATCTCCATAACTTACTCATGCTTGTTTTCAACAGCTCCCAAATACAGCGTCACACAGCAAAAAGACAGACCTTGGAGGACACCAGGAATCAGGGCTTCAGGGTTCTTGTGGAAGCACTTTGCCACATGGACGTGCCCCCACTGATTTATATGGGATTCAGTATCGGATGTGAAATAGGAATTTGTTAGCCACTTGCTTTGTGTTTTGGTGCTTTTAATGGCATTTTACATAGTCATGATAATTTTCACAGATGGAATTTCAGTTTGTTTGAATATTTTTTTTTCCTAGGGCTATAATGAAACTAAATTCTCTTCTTATGTATCTTGTTACATTGCCAAGTAAGCAGAAAAGTTAGTAAACAATTTTTGGAGCCAACATCTTTTCTTTTGGTGAGCCTGAGCAGAAGCCATCATCAGGAGCTGCTAGAGATTTTCACTGGCAATTGTGGCACTTAGAAAACTTCAAAGTCCTGTGTATTTTTTGGCAAAAACCCTCTGCTTTTCTGAGAGCTCTTACTGATGTCCCTAATGGTGCCACTACCAGCCAGGGTGTCATGGTTATAATCCTGTTTGAACCTTCTTCAGATAGAATTTGCGTTAGAAAAATCTGTTTGCTGGTTGTAGTGCATCGTACTCTCTTGGTTTGTAGGAACTGGATAAATGGTCCTGTTGGTGATCGAGCACAGAGGAAGGAAGAGGAACATCCCAGACTATCTAATGTTTAAACTTTGATTAAAGACTATTAGTGAATTTTTTTCTTTTTTGTTAAAGAAATAACAAGGGGGATTGAAGAAATTAAAGTATCGGTGACTAAATATTTTTTATGAAAATGTTTGATTTGTGTATTAATAGAAATATACAAGTAGTCATTGTTTTTGCATAAAAGCAGCTGGTACTGCTTGATGCCAGAGAGCTTGGTGCCAAAGAGAAGTTCCAGAAAATCCTATTGAACAAAAACAGTAGGGGGAGAGAAAGGATGATTCATAGCAATGAAGAAGTTACAATAGTAATAAAAAGGAAAAGCAACTCTCCCGAAGTTGGGTGAGAATGTTTTCAGGCAGGGATGTGCCACATGGTACGGTGATGCCGATCCCTGTGAAATACCTTAATAGTGCTCAGCTTCTGTTGGCAACCTGTAGGGTTTAATGCCCACGGTGGATGCAGTGTTTGTCTCTGAAGCGGGTAAGACTATGTAATATTGAAAATTCCTCGGCCAAACTGTTTGAGCTTTAGGGACCCAGTTTATATATGGTGATGCCAAATGCCATTACAGGTATATGTGACTTGCTGTTCTCTGTTAAGAAACACATTGCTTTAACTCAGAGTTTCTTAGAGTTTTTGCAAACAGGTTTAAGAAAGGTTGGATGTAATGGCTGTCTTTATGGGGGCGGACAGGGGGAGTTCTGAAGTTAGAATTGGATTTTATCACAATCCCCAAAGACTCAGGGAGGGATTCATAAGACTTTAACAGAATAATCCCACGTAAGGCAGGTGCTAGCAAAGCCCTGAAGTGCCACATCTTGAGAATGTGACAAAACATGGCAGATGTCTAATGTCTATAAAAGTAGAGGCTGAGAGTCAGCGTGTGCTGGTGGCTGGATCAGTAAATTCCTCCTCCCTTAATAACAGTGCCCTGAAGGCACTATTCAGCTTTAGTTTCAAAATGGTCATGATCATCAAAAGGCAACAAGCTGCTTCAAAAGTATATTGAAATTTAGGATGCTGTATTTCAAAACAAGAAAAAAACAAGAAAAGAAATTACAAGGCTGGAGCAAACAAGTCGGGATGTGCAGTACCAGGTTGTAACTCTTCTCTCTTATGAAACAGCCCTTGATGCAGCTTTTCAAGTGCAGCCTAACGGCGTACAGTTGCATGTAAAGCGTCAGTCAATAAAGAATACTTTGACAATAATGAAATTATTACCGTACCAGAATTGAAAAATACATGAGGGAAAGTTATTTTCCAAAAGAAACTGATTCAGAAAAAAACCAATTGAATAAGTTGTGCAATAGGTGATGTTACACTTGCAGTACGAATGCTTAAATACGGAATTTAGCATGAAATAGTTATATAAAACGGATGACTAGAATAAAATGAAACTCTTACAGGAAAAGTAATTTAAATCAGTGACATGCAAATGACAGCTTATGGAGTGTTTATCTTAAAATTAATTATTCATATATATATGTGTGTGTGTATATATAAAATATATAACCCAATAGTTGTAATAACCAGAAAGGGCATGATGGGTACGAACTTCTTAATTATTTTATATTGTTGCTTTTTCAGTATAAATTTATGAATTTAAAGTAAGTCGCTGGAATGTTCGTTTTCACACAGAGTGCAGGAGTACTGATTAGAATAGCAAACTTGCAGAGAATTGTTTATATGATGTCAGCATTCATGTCTAAGGCAATACTATAAATCTGTAATTGCTGTTTTCTTGTTAAGCCCAATTACTCCATGGACTTGCATCATGTGAATATTAGTAGCTTTTTCTACCACATGTAACTTCTGTTGCACATCTAATCAGCATTAACGATTGATATATATCACCTTTTTTTTAACAAACATTGTACTATTTTCTAAAATAAAAGCAAATAATTTTCTCTGGTAGAAATGATAAAATTTCCTTAGACTGCGCTTATGCCTTACAGACAGTGAAAGTTTGTTTTAGAGTTTATTAATTGGGTAAATAACGATCGGTTGACTAGTCAGAACTGTTGCCTGTGATATCCGTAGGGTACCAAAATTACCAGCAGCTTGTTGCAGCGCTTCCCGCCTGCGAGAGCACACGCTGACGATCTCAATTAAGCGAGGCATTTTGATAACAGTCACATAATAAGCGTTATCAAAGCCATGTGTACAATAGCTTCTTTTTACTGTGATGTCTGTTACTCTTCTAAACTAATAAATTCTCTGAAGTTCCTTAGCTGCAAGTAATGCACGGTGGTCGCGTGTGACATTGCTCCTGGGGTACTGCTTTTGCATCTTTGCACAGGGAATACTACCCCTAGGGACCGCTCAGAAGTTGGAGAAAAATCAGTTATCTTGTAAAAATAATGTTTCAATTCATAAAAACCATCCTAGAAACCTGGGATATTTTAACTTGCTCAGTAATTGCATTGGAATTATTCTTTTATCTGTTTTACAGGGTCGTAGGTGGTAGCACCTGGAGTTCATGCTGGTTTGGTATATCCTGGACTCTTAAACATGAGAGAGATGTTAATTGTGTGGATACTTCAGGTTTTCAGAGGTTTTGGCATTTCTATATGTAAAGTCAGCTTGTTCTATAAACATTTGAAGTTAGACAGTCAAAAGCTTTCAGTATGTAAAAGGATGGTAAAATCAAGGTGTAATGGGTAATATAAAATGCTTCTTTTCTGAGAGAAAAGAAGAAGACTCAGAAGATTAATTTGGTTTGGGGTTTTTTCTCACTCCTGTTGTCACTAAGCTTGGATTGAGCTTTTGATGGCCAAGCCTGAAATGGATTAGTTCTCATGGTACTCTCTATGAAAACTTAATCAAAACATTGTACAAACTGGATCCTGATTAGATGAAAAAAATTTCAATAATGATCTTGGCTAAATTGTTTGAACCTGTGTAAAGCTTCTATTTTACTATTCACTCGAGGGAAAAATCCCTCAAGCGTTAAAAATAGTATCTTTTTTTCCTAGTTTAATTGTGTCACGAAACAAGAGGAAACCTGTGTATTTCCTGCTTTACATAGCACAAGAGGGTCACCAGATGTTTTTTTTACTGATTGCTTTTCATCCCCTCCAATAGACACTGACCAAGAGGAAAATGTCTGTCTTTAATAAACTCAATAGAACTGTGTCTTGGCCTGACAAGTTTAGTTATAGAAACACAGAATGGTTTGGGTTGGAAGGGACCTTAAAGCTCATCTAGTTCCACCCCGCCTGCCCAGGGCGGGGACACCTCCCACCAGACCAGGTTCCTCAGAGCCCCGTCCAGCCTGGCCTTGAACACTTCCAGGGATGGAGCAGCAACAGCTTCTCTGGGCAACCTGGGCCAGGGGCTCACCACCCTCAGAGTAAAGAAATTCTTCCTGGTATCTAATCTAAATCTCCCGTCTTTCAATTTAAAACCGTTACTCCTCATCCTGTCACTACAATCCCTCATGAAGAGTGCCTCTCCAGCTTTCTTGTAGGCTCCCTTTAGGTACTAGAAGGCTACTATAAGGTCTCCCTGGAGCCTTCTCTTCTCCAAGCTGAACAACCCCAGCTCTTAGCCTGTCCTCATAGGAGAGGTGCTTCATCCCCCTGATCATCCTCGTGGCCTCCTCTGGACCCATTCCAACAGGTCCATGTCCTTCTTGTGCTTTCTGGACTGTGAGTGTGCATTGCTGGGTCATGTTGGGCTTCTCATCCACAAACACCTCCAAGCCCTTCTCCTTAGGGCTGCTCTCAAGCCATTCTCTGCCCAACCTGTATTTGTGCCTGGGGTTGCCGCAGCCCAGGTGCAGGACCTTGTACTTGGCCTGGTTGAACTTCATGAGGCTGATAGGAGCCTAACTCTCAAGTCTGTCCAGGTCCCTCTGGATGGCATCCCTTCCCCCCAGCATGTTGACTGTGCCACACAGCTTGGTGTCATTGGCGAACTTGCTGAGGGTGCACTCAATCCCATTGTCCATGTTGCCGACATGGATGTTAAATAGTGCTGGTCCCAGTACTGACCCCTGAGGAATGCCACTTGTCACTGGTGTTCACTGTAGTCCATGCTTTGTTGGAATAGTGAAAACAGTTTTTCAATTCTTAATGGTCTAAAGCGTCCAGGAATTTCTCCGGAGTGTTGACGTAGATGTGCATTAAGATAAATATGTTCTTATACCCAAATATCAGAATGCATTTTTCCCTCCCTGTGTCCTCAGATGCCACCTTTACACCCTTCTTTTCTTTGTCCCCTGGCTACTGACTGGGCAAGATGTGTCTGTGCCCTGGCTGATGCTGGTGTGTGTCGCAGCTTTGTAAGGCTGGTGCTTTTTTCAGGCAAGATGTTAATCTTGGATTGTGTAATCCACACCGATTCACTGATATATTGCCAAACATTTAACTAAATACCTTTAATCTCTCTGCTTCTGAAGTTGCTTAACAAGCTTGAAAGTTAGTACAGGGAGAGTTGGTCACAAAAGTTCCTTTCCTTAGGAAAAAATTTTAAGCTGGCAACTGTTTTGCCTGTTCTATGTTCTAATACTTTTTTATCAATCAGAGGTGTAACCATTCGCTATTGTTATATAAATTGCTATAGCTCGTTCAGGCACAGATGTTATTACTGCCTTGATTTTAGTTTCATGGATCACTGTGCTATTCAAATACTCTTTTTCTGCTCTTGTTGACCCTGGTTGCAGCTGAACTTCTGAATGTGAAGGTTTGTTTCAGTTTGGACTAACATTGATTGCTACTGCTCTTGTATGGTGTGCTTGCTTCCAAATGGAATAAAACAAAGAAGGCTGTTTTAGGCCTGTCTTCTGTCTCTTGATACAACCGTTTTCAAGAGCATGATGAAAACCAGCTGGTTTTGGCTCCTGAGCTGTCTTGGCCAGTATCTTCCACTTCTTACCTTGGAGTAACTGTGGAGGATAGGACTCCCAAAGACTGCCAGTAGCTAGAGTTCTAGAAAATGCAAAAATAATACGGATTTCATATTTTACTTTTTAAAAGCAAAACCAGGTCATTACTAATAATTGTTAGTACGTTTAGGAACACGGTCACTGTGCAAATTATTTCTGGAGGAAAATGTCATCACAGTTGAAAATGTGTTACAAAATGTGTGTTATTAAAAATCTACTGAATGCTTGATATTCTGTGTGTGTGTGGGAAGATGAGATTTTTAAAAAGCTTAATGCTGTAAAGTTCATGATCTGACCTCGTGGTTTCCAGGCTTTCACTCGTACATTTTGTCATTCATCAAGATTTCTCATTTCTCTCTAATGTTCTGTAATTCCTTTGGGAATAGGGGCAACGGCACTGCTTGTGGCCCTGGGTCTCATTCCTGCTTGTGCATAAACATTTCCATTTCCCTTTCCGAGGGCAAAGTTTATCAGACGTTTTCTGTATTCAATTGGGAAAATTTCTGATACTTAATACACCAGACTGTTTTCACCAGTGTCATCAAATTTCACGGAATCTTCTCTCCTCAGATATTCCTGAGGAGAATCTGCAAGGTTTTTTCAATAGCTGTGTCAATTTGTGTATCTCAAGACCTTATATTCCTCAAGCTTGCTTGGCTTTCATAGTCATGCCAACATATTCCTCAAGGTAGTTAAGGTATGATTTATTTTTTTTCACTTCAGAGTTCGTTTTATTCTTCTGAGGGGGAAAAAGTAGAAGAAACAAAGCAGAGGAAAATTGACAGTATTGCATGAAACCCTGAATATAAAACAGCTGCAGCATGTTCATGTGCTGTGGGAACTCTTGGCTTTATGAATTAACTCCTTTACCAAACCGTTGAAGCTGATTTATTACCTATGAGAAGTACTGACTGAGACTATAAAAATCTGAAGTCTTGCATCTGTAATGCTGTAAAATAGGTGGTTATGAATCAGCTTATGAATTTACCTTTTTTTTTTCCCCCCCCTGAGGCATTCAAAGATAACAGTATGTCTAATTTCTCTGGGTAGTTCTGTCTGTTACGTAGTCTAGGGACTAAAATACTTAATTTGTTGGCTGTATGATATATATAATATCTAGTTTGTAGAAATGGGCTTGTCAATTTAGCAGAAATGGATCCAAGATCATCAATTTTATTCCCTCCCATCTGTTAACCTGGCGTCTTTGTTTAGCATGCTATGTCTAGGAAATACAAATGTAAGAAGCTAGAAAGCTGGTAGAAATCTTAGTCTGAATCAAATCAAAGCAACCTATTCTATTGCTGCACTGTGGAAATTAAAGTTTAAATCCTGGTATTCCTAATTGATCAGTGCAAATACCTTTATCCGGGAGCCTTGACTGTTAGCAGCCGTAGCGTGTTGTAGTGAGGATGGGTCAGTTCCTCCCTCAAGTCAGCATTGCCCTGGACATATGGTGGGACATATGGCTCTCGCAGGACTCCGTGCCTGGGTGTTAGCTGGGGATAGGTGGCGAGCTCTGGATGTGCAAGGGGAATTGCAAACTGCATCCCTGATGGCTTTTTCTTTACACACACCTTCACAGGGAAATCCTTAACTTGAATTCCTCAGTTGCGTGGTTTTTTTTGGTTTTTTGTTTTTTTGGCAAGTTAAGGGAGAAGATGGCACAAAGGTAGCCAAGACCATCTCTGACCTGATATCACAGACTCGCTACCCCCATGACAGCAAGCTCTAGCGGGCCTCTGCCCGCTGGGTGAAAAATTATTTTACGTCTTATAAACTGCCTTTTCCCTAGTTCTAAATCCCTTCAGTTTTGTGTTGGGTTTTCAGCCTCTCCACTGCCGCTGCTGCTTTGTAAATCTGGATTGTGTCTCACCTCCACCTTCTCCTTTCTGGTCTGGAGAGTCCCAGCCTTCCCAGTCCTCATGTGGCTGCATGAGTGTATGTTTTCAGCCACGTGGTTTTTAAATTATAGCTTGCTATGTAATGTACAGGACTTTGGCAGCATTTACAGTTAGTGTTTGCTGGGAGATAAGCAGCAGTCAGACTATAAACCTTTTCACCTAAGAGAATAAATGTTCTTGTAGAGCTATACTTTAGAGATCTGTAAAGAATTAAAAAGTGTTTTTAATGAAAAATCTCAAGAGATTTCAGATGATGAAAACATAATGTAAGAGTGAAGCTAAGCTACTCTGTGTGTTTCTTGAGTTATTGTGAAAAAACTCTTCTGTGGGACTAGAGTTCTTAGAAAACACCCCTCAAATTCATGGAATTGGTTGGTTTGACATTAAACCATTGGGCATCTCTATCATTTTCTCCACACCAGCTTTGCCACCCAAGCATTATGTCCCTCACATATCAGATGTTGCATTATGATGTGCACAGGAAAAGCCAGGAAGCTTTTGTGGCAGTTCTCCTGCGGTGTGCTGAAGGCAGGCAGCCTGTGCAAGCGCGTCTCTCATTCCCAGCTGACTGCACAACTGGGGTTTGAATGATCAGTTTTGGTTTTTGGTCTGAATCACGCCTGCCTTTTGAACAGTTTTCCATCAATTCTTACAACTAGCTGGAGGTTTTTTTGCGAATTGCATATTTTTTTCTCCTTTTGTAAAAACTACTTAATTTTTTTGTTTGTTTTGTTAAATTTATCTTTGTTATATCCCAATAACCAGGTGGCCAGTGACTGTAACCAGGTAGGCTGCACGAGGAGAGTTGGCAGGTCGCTGGGACAGGGGTCTCAGCTGATTTGATTGAGGCTCCTGAGTGTGTCATCCAAGTCAGTATCTCCTCCACTTCTAGCAGAGTCCGGGAGTTGTGACTCCGGTCTTTGCGGGTTACCACTGTAGTGCATTAGTTTTTACAATAATGTTGGATCTGAGCAGTGTATCAAGTATTTTAACTTTTAGTTATCTACTCCTTGTTTCTTATACTCTCCTTCTATCTTAAACCATCTTCTGTTTATCTCTCTTTACTTCAGCTCTTGTCTTGCTGTGTACTTGCTCCCCCTTCATGGTCTTTTTCTTTGTCAGTGACATCTTCCATTCTTCTGCCTTCCAAGTTATTTTAATCAGACTCTTGATTCTCTGTTTCTTTATAATCTTGCAGTTGATACTTCACACATTCTAAACCTTTCCCAAAATAAGTGTTTGCTAACCTGCCACCATCGCCTCTGCTCCTTTCACTGTTCATCAGTCTTGAACGCGCTTACGACCTCTCATGTATATTGATAGTGCTTTTGATTTTCTAGCTCCAAATACTCTGTTTTGCTCTGGTTCCCCGCTGCTTCACTCCACTTCTCCCTAATCTTATGGAGGAGTGATGTTAGATTGGCCTTTCATGCCAGATCCTTTCTCTGATTTCTTCCCCAGAGAAGTGGGGAAGAGCAGAAACCGAGTCCAACCTCTCCAGGAACCTCTGCGACTGTGGAAAAACTAGCTCAGCTTCAGGACTTGTTATGAAGGTGTTGCTGATGCCCCAGATGGAGAACCTTGCCCGGTACCTCACTTGGTGTGTCACGTGAAGCTTTGTCCAAACATGCTTGACATAGGAAAATGTGATACACTTTTCTATGAAAACTTATATTACATAATGGTTATGAAGATAGGTTCTATATGGTTTGTATCAAAGGAAAACAAAAACTTGACAAAAATAACTCTGCTGCCTTTTGTCATCGTTGTTTTAAGATGGGATAGAAATTACTCACGGATCTAAGTAAATTTTATGTATTCATCACTAAGTAATCAAGTTTTAAAGTTGCTTCTCTCTCTTTTCCTCTCTTTTTTCATTGCAGTGTTTTGTCCTAAATCTTCATTCATGAAAATCCACCCTTCAGATTTTTGGAGCCAGTGATACTGAGGGACAGGATAGGTTGCACTTGGCAGGGACTGTATAACTAACACTAATTTTCTTCTTCTGGAAAACCCATTAAGGGGAAGTTGAGATTAATTTAAAAGTTACTGTTAATGTTTGACTTTTTTGTTGTTGTTGTTGTTTGTGGGTTTTGTAGCTGAAGCTGTGGGCATGTTGGTTTTAGAAGCAGGTTTTAGGGTCCTGCTGTTGGGCAGAGCTTCAAGGTGGGTCTGCACAGGCTCCAATCAATGTTGGAAGGCTTTGAAACAGGATAAGAAAAAAAGGCAAGTTTTATTATACTATGAAGTAGAATAATTGACTGTTCAGACAGAAGTCAAATGATATGGGAAGGTGTAAAAGAAATTAAGAGGTTCGCATACAAATCCTTCCTTGTGAGTGGATTCATTCTCCCAGCCTTGATTCCAACTGCTCGTTGACTTTGTGGTGGCAAGCCCTTACCTCAAGGCATGGTGTTTGCTCATTTTAGTCTTCTAGTTTTTAATAAGGATGTGATACAAGGTTATACTGGTCCATCTGTGATTGATTGCAGTGGGATGCTGAGCAGTGAGCATGCAGGAATATATTTTCCTAGAGTCCTCTTTCAGCTGCCTCTGATGGGTGGCTGAGAGACTGCTGGAGTACAGGTGGTCTCTCTGGTTTTAGTATTTGTGATTTTTTTCTGCTGTGAATTTATCCAGTCACTTCTTGAGCCTGTTCAAACCGTACGATAGCTTAACTTACATATACACTGGTTTCTTTTGAACTGGCTCCTTGCTGCTTTCATTGAATTTTGCCTAATTGTTGCATTGGAAAAGGTGGGGAAAAGCAGTCCCTAGCAATCTCCTCTGTGCTGCTCTCACCTATAAGACCTTCACCGTTGCAGGTGAAGTGCTGTGTGCTGGAAACAGTCAGTGAACTTCATCCTGTCCCTGTTTTACCTCCTCCCCGGGTCATGAATGGCAAAGATAACAATCCCTAGTTCTCACACCTTTAGGATTTCACTGATGATACTACTTTGCCCTTGAGAATTGGCCACAGGCACTGTACTTCTGTCTGCACCCCATCTTTTTAACTACTTTGATGCACATGTGAGGACCTTCTCTATCCCACAGCCACTTCTTTGAATTCAGTTAATAAAACCACATATTGTGTTATCCCAGAATGGCGGGGGTTGGAAGGGACCTCTGGAGATCATCTAGTCCAACCCCCTGCCAGAGCAGGGTCACCTAGAGCAGGTGGCACAGGAACGCGTCCAGGCGGGTTTGGAATGTCTCCGATGATGGAGACTCCACCACCTCTCTGGGCAGCCTGTGCCAGGGCTCTGCCACCCTCACAGGAAAAAATTTTTTTCTCATGTTGAGATGGAATTTCCTGTATCCAGAAACAAAGTTCTTGCTTTATACCAGTTTTTACCAATCAGCTGAGAAAAGAGTAAATATTAGTAGACGTAGCTAATTGTATGCCTTTTGGGGCTTTGGTTTATTTTCTTCTGCTAGATCTTTCTCTGCTTAGCACTTCAGCTTTTGAAAGGTGCTTTGTTTTCAGGGCACGTTTAGCATGAGTTGATCAGGAAACGCAGCCATTTTAAAAAGACTGAAAATTGAGAAAACTTAATACGTTGAGACAGAAAGGAAGGAGAATGAAATCTGTTTCTTCTCCTCCTTGACTCAGGTTTCTACTTCAGTGGTAAATTGCAATAACAATGTAAAAGTAAGGTAGCAGCACTAGAAAGCAGGAAACCTAATTGGTGAAAATTATTATTTTTTCTAAATAAGTATGTCAAAGTATAATTCCAAATGGGAAAGGCATCTGGTGTCCCAGCGACAATGCAAATGGCACAAATCTAATAAGAAATTACAAGACTTCTCTGAGATAATTGATCTCTTCTCTGTCAAATGCAGGCTGCTGTATATATTTGCATTGACGTATTTTATTCTTGTTAAAATAATTGTGGGTTTACCAATTTTTTTTGGTGACATGGCAGCCTTATAGTCAGGTTTGCAATTACAGATCAGTCCGGATTCAGAAAGAATATGTATTTAGTTGCATTTACTGGCCTGACAATACTGTAATGTGCCTTTTTGTCCAAAGCGGTATGAGAAGTGCTTAATCATATAATTGGTGTATTCAAAGGATAACTGTAACGCTGAATAAAGAATTTATTAAATGAACATAATTTTAAACTTTATCAAAAGGGTTTTAGTGAATATTTGAATCTTAAAATGCTAGGGAAAAAGAAATGTCTTTCTCTGATTAAATTTCTGTTTGTTTTTTGAAATTTTGGAGGGAATAACTCTTTGTGTTTTGTGGTTGTGTGGTTTTTTTTTGTTTGTTTGTTTTGTTTTTGTTTTTGTTTTTTGTTTTTGTTTTTTTTTTTTTAATATGGGAAATAGGTTGTATTCTTAGTAAATATAAATACAGCCTTCCCGATTCTGATACGGACTCACTGACATTGGCACTTTAAATGTGTGTTTTATATCTTCTCTGCACCTGGAGAGAAATGTTTGTGTTTTCAAGTAAAAGGATACGTTTTGAAAGGGCAACAGATAACATGTTATTTTTTCCGTTAAAAGAAATAACAACAAAATGCCAATCTGTAGGCTGTCTTTTTTCTCTCTGAATCGTATTTGGGAATGGGGAGAAAAAGCGCACTGATCTCTTCAAATATCCGTATATCTGATCACAAAATATCAGATGCATTGAAGCAGAATAAGAGGTCATCTGTGTTTCTAGCCAGTTTCTGCCACTCTTCTCTCAAATATGTTAACACGGCAAAAACTTTTGTGTCGCTGACACGTGCTTTAAAAATCTTCGTCTGGAGGCTTGTTCTTCTTTCATTAATTTTCCCTCAAATAGCGGTGCCTAATTATGAGCTACATTAAAGCTTATATAGAAGAGGAAGAATCGGATGGAGATAAAATAAAATTTTCTTTTCAATTTGTAGGCTTTCTGGGGGCTACTTTTGAACTGGAATAACAGTAATGACAATCAAAAAAATTGCTCTGACTTCAGGGGTCTTTTCTAACCATGGGAGCTGGACAAATTGGAGTTGAAAGGACCTCTCCAATTAACATGTCGTCTTCTCGTGTGTCGGACAATACACTGAATAGCCAATTAATTACAGATGTTTCAGCTTGTGTGGTTTTAGGTCAGATCATAGACGTGGCTCATGCCTCTTGATAGTTTTTCTCCTCTATAATAGCCTAATGAGAAAATAAGGACTCCGGCGAGAGTGGGGGTAAGTTAGTAGCTGACAGTCTGGATCTAAATGTCACGCTTGCAGTATTGGGTTAAAATGGCAGGGTTTTTGCCATATGGTGACTTCTTTTGCAATAACCTTGTTTCTCTTCTGGACAAAGGTTTGAAAGGCAAGGGTGGCACTGAGGGAATTAGGATAGGTAAAAATCTGCATATTAAAGTGATTTTAGAAAATAACTGCAAGGGGTAACTACTCATTATTTCTCCTAATTGAAAATAGTATATTTTTGAGCTTTTTTAAATTACAATAACTGAACTTTTGAGTGAGAGTTGCCAAATGGGTGTAGCACTCCTACTGCCCTGCCTATTGCAACCTCAAAAATAGCTGAGCTTTGATAATGTTGTCTGCAGATCTAGAGAAGAAGCCCAATTTCTTTTGGAGGTATGGGGTTTACTGTCAGCCATTTCAGCTTGAGTTTGTATGTGAAATTTTAAAATAACAAATGAAGGTGGTAAGACAGGCTGAATATTAAAAAAACCCCAAACTTTCTGTGTCTTATTGGTGTTCTTTCAAAACCTATGGTCCTCCCAAACTGTTTGGGAGCCCAAAATAAAGGCTATTAATCTTTACGTGCTTATTGTATGCTTTGTCTCACCCAAAGCTTGATCTCAGGAGTTGTATTTGACTCTCTTTTTCCTGCAGTATGGCTGTTTGCAAGGCCAGCAATTCACTTTGCTGGATGCTGACTATAGTTTTCACTTGGCCTATAAACTATATTTTGCACCCACAGAGCTGAAATCTGTGCACCTTCTGCACCTAGGTACCGTTTCCAGCTTTCAGCAGCGAAGGCATTGGTTTTAAAAACACGCAGCCATGAAATAACACTTGATTTTTCTAACTTTAGTGTGTAACATTCTCCTCTACCCTTCAAACTTTGAAGAAAGTCTCCAGTCGGTGACAGATGGCTGATTAGGTAGAAAATGTGTGTATGAGCCTTATTAATAGAAATGTTTGTGGCTGAACCACATTAGTACTAACCTCGCTTGTTGTGATCCTGGGAGAGGTGCTTGTTATGAAATGTTGAAGTGACAAATTAGCCATTCGGATTTTATAGCCAATGCTTTTATTAAATGCTTGTTGCAAGGCATTTTGGCCTCAAATCTATGTGCTGAGGGTATAATTGTACTTCTGCCTTCTGCCACCTGAGAGTGTTATTCTTGGGGGTGGGGGGAAGGAAAAAAATCAGTGATCTTCTAATCTAATGCGATGTCTTAAAAGTGATGCTCAGGATATCAATGTATACTTTTAATTTTGCTCAGTGTGAGGGACGGTTACAGCCTGTACCCTGTAGAGGGTTTGTTTAGGAGACAGAGGTGGGGAACTCATGTCTCACCCTGCAAGATCAAGTTAAAGGACTGTCAGGGCATGGGGTGAGGGATGTCGATCATACGTTCTGTTGGCTGAACCAGAAAAAAAAAGTTTCAGAGCTGCTTTTCCACTCTGTTTTGTCTGGTGGGCTGGACGAGGTGAGGGGATGGTAGTAGATGGCTCTACTATGCTTTGCTGACCACTGAAAGTAAAACTATGTGGATATTTAAGGCTGCCATGCCCAATAGTGGTCGCAAACATGTGGTTTCCAAAATGCTTATTACTGTGGTCCTGTTGGAGATCCAGTGGTAATTTGGGAATTTTGTACTTCCTTTCTTTTGGTGTGTGAGGAGCTGTTAGTCCAGCAGTTGTGGATACTGGAAAAAGCTTGAAGTTTCCAGGTATTAAATCACATCTTTTCTCCCCATAATGGAAAGGCCCAGGGTAAAGGGCTCAGGAGTGATTCTGGATCTGTAAAATTGTATTGGAACAAATGAAGTGCCTCTCAAGTGCAAAATCAATAGGTGCATATTGACATCATCTACTGTTAAGCTAATAAAGTATGTCTGCTGCTCAAAACCAGTTTCATTTTTTTATATCTGCACCTTCTAAATAGGTCTGGCTTCAATTTATTTTGTTGAGTTAGAAAAAAATTGTTTATTTGGACATTAAAAATTGAATTGTCAATTCCATTATCCTCCTTGTGCACTTCAATTTCAGGTTGATCTGCATTGATGAAGAAGTGTTCCAGGAAATTCTTTTTTTCTTAATTGAAAAAGATCTATTGTTACTTGCAAAAACCGATGTAGAAAGTTGCACAGTTGCTAATAATCTGGGATTTCCCCAGTGTATATTTTTGCTTGCTTAGAGTATTTGCAATTAGAAGTCTCCATCTCGATGGGATAATTAAAAAATAATTTACCGCTTGGAAGGATTTAGGTCTCTTTGGGCAATCTGCACTGCTATTGGTTAATTATTACTAATTTTTGGTTATCTGATACAGTTTTTCCTGACCTGACATCTGCATAATGTAGAAGCTAATGAGAACAGAAATTAAGCCTGGTAGTTGACGTGTCCTCTATTTGATTTGTGAGAGTAAGGTGGAAAGAGATTAAAAATATTATCAAAGTGGGTCTTCCAGCATTACTGGAAACTGTACTGTGCACAAAATTTTTATATGGATAGATATATATGTAGAGAGAAAGGCACGTGTGATTTAGCAATCCTTCCATTGCTTTTTGTCATAGTAGCTGAAATACTGACTACAAATCTGAATATTATGGCGTAATCTGCATAAGCTTAATACCTAGTTGTTGCAGGACTTGCTGTAAAATCAAAGTTTTCCTCCCTCTTTGCAATAAATAAACGTTTTGCTTTTACAGTTGCTAAGGAAATATTTCTATTGCATGATATGCAATGATTTTTTTTTTATATTATTTACTTAATATATCTGAGTAACATCTCTATTTACAAGCTGTGTCAGGTTGTCAGGCTCTCCCCTTTGCTATACTTGATTTGAGAAGGCGAGGTGCTGCCGCAGCTCGCATGGGTTACGCCTCTTGCACCAGGTGACTTCTTGCCTGGTGTCACACCTAGTGAGTTTTCTATGCCTCTCTGGGCTCCCAAGCGTTTATCGTTGTCAATATTTATCTTTGTCGAAGTTGGAACTATTCATGGAGCTTACTCTGAGTCACGATGAGGGGGCGGAGATTGTGGGATCTAACAATATTTCAAAAGACTCTCTTTTAACATCATAAAAACAGGCACATAAATTTGGGTGAAGGGAGAAGACGGCTTTTCGGTTGTTAATGCAAATTTTTATTCAAAGCAAACAGGCATTTTCTGTGGAGTGATCGGTGCGAAACCGGTCCTCTCTGTTGCCAGCAAGAGGTTTGTGCCCATGCATGCACACACGGAATACGCATTTCATATTTGCTCCAAATAAATCACTGCTGGTAGCTTCAGGAGGCACTTTGTGCTAATAGAAACATGCTGGCTTTCCTGGGATTTGGGGACAGACGAGGGGAAAGAAGGGAGAAACTGTCTAAATGTTTCTATCCTATCTATCCCAGCAAACTTAGTGTCCAGGCATCATGCCAGCATGAGCTATTGGGGAAGGAAATCAGGGGGTTTTGGGTATCGTGGGGCAAGGGGAGAAGCAGAGTTTTGAGCCGCAAAAATAAATTGCAAGGGGCAATTTGGTTCTGGTAGCCAAAGGGTGCATCCCTGCAGGATTGCCAGGGCTCGACAGATGGGTGCAAGGGGAGGAGAGAGGTTTGCAGAGATAAAACTGTTACGGATTCTCTAAAAGGAACTGCTCTGCCTTGAAACTGATAGCAAAAGTCTTTCTGGTATTTAATTTCTGTTTTCTTTTCTTTATTTATTTGTATTTTTGCATCTAATAAGAGTCTTTAATGGCCCATGGGCATACGGAAACCAATGACATAAATGTAGTGCAAGTGCAAAATAACCTGTATGTGATCATTTTAAAGCAAATAAAGGTGAGCTATGTGACAAGACCGTTATGGGAAATACGAATGCGATGTTCAGCTTGAGTCTTGCAGCTTTTGCATGGTGTTAAAAGGTTGTTTGATTTGCCTGAGACGAGGTTATTCCAATTAGCTGTGAGCATGGACAGGTTTATTCAGTGACAAAAGGCCACCTAGCACATTGTAGAGGTAGTTTACCTGTGTAGCTGTGACCTTTATTGATTCAGAGACATTATTCCATTTTTAAAAAATGCTCCATTGTGCTTTTGTTGACTGCAGAGCAATAAAATCATGTTACACTTTGAATTTTTCTTAATGAGAAAATAGCCATAACCCAATTGAGAGGATTGTTGTGATAAATGGGCAAAATCTGCTCCCATCTCAAAAAAAAAAAAAAAGTTTTTTTTCTATTCAGCAGCGACACAGCTCATGTAATATGATGACGGATGCAAACAAGCAAGTTAAAAAGCCCATACAATAAGATTGCGACAGAACTTTTAAAAAAAGGGGGAGTGCAGCACATGAAACGATGCCATCTGTCTCTGCGTTACAAAGCATTCATTCCCTTGGAGAGCGTAATTATGGGCCTGGCTTTTCTGTTGCAGCATTTTTTTTATACAAAATTGTCCCTAAGAAAAACAGAATTGTTCAGAATAATGTAAAGTGACTTACTTGTGCTACTACACATTCCCAGGAGTCCGGCCATGGAGTTCTAACTTCCATCGCTGTTCTCCATTTCTCCAGGGGCATTTGGTGAGAATAATGGTGTCTGTGGTAGCGATTTACTGACCTGGTCGCTTGGCATCAGAAAAAGCTCCGTCAAGCTTTATCAATAAAAGAATTTAGTATGTTGGAACAGTTCTTTCTGGGACGACACGTAAATTCTCAGTCCTGCTGCACTAAGTGATAAATTGCTTTTGGGCTTGCTAAATATTAATTATAACTTTTTAATAAAATGGAAAGAGCAACGGAATTATATTTCTTACAAGGGGGAAATCGAGGAAATTTAAGTATTTAGCTTAGAATTCTGGAATATAATTTTTAACCTATTTTTACATAAAATATTACTATATTGAGTAATACACAGAAGTATATGTGGATCATTCAAACTAGCCACGCTTGGGTCCTTTCAGTCTCTTGTTCCACTTAGTCAAAAATTACTTATTTAAAAAATATATAAATATTAGGACTTAGTGCTATAATAGAACCGAATCAGGTAACTTTTAGTTGGACCCCAGCTGAATTATAGTACTGTCCTGAAGACAGGAAAGGTGGTGGTCAGGAATCTCATGCTGCTCTGTGTAAACTATTGTATTGCTCATGTAATTTCAGTTATTTAAAAAAGAGGCTCCTAAAAGAAATACAACATAGAATAGAACCTTCTCATGCGGAAATAAGATTGCTTTTACCTCATTATATTGGCTCTGAACTTTAAGTTTTGTGATGGAAGTGGTGTCAAGTCTGGAAGCGGTGCTGGGATGTGTCTTGGCACAAAAAACTAATAATGCAGTTAAGGGAAACATTAAGAGGAGTGAAGTACAATGATCTTGAAGTGCTTTTTACTCAGAGAGCTTGGGAGCATTTGGCATGTTATTAGAAAATATACAGAAGCTGGTTTATATTTTGTATGTACCTATTCCCGCTGGATAATTTTGGCGTTGATGTTACAGGTGCCCCCATCACTCTCCTGCTCTCTGTTCTGGTTGCACCCTGGCGTGGTTTTCGATTCCTAAAACTTAATGCGGTATCTGTGAGAATCCTACTCCTTGAAGTAATAATATTTGCTTTCTTAAATTCCTGTCAAGCTATTTAGGGAGGTCAGATATGCCATCAGTTACCTTAGCAGCTTTTTACCAGCTTATGGTCATGCACCCTCTCTGCGCGTGTTTGCTGCTTTCGCTACTGGGCTAGAGGCGCAGTAAGCCCTGGGAGGTTATCCGGGATGGGGGAGAGAGGACGAGAAGGCCCTTAAAATATCAATTCATCCATCCATCTCAAATTCCAGTATCAGCTGCTGCCTGACTTCAGGTGGCCAAACATCTTTTGGTTGCTGGCAAGAAGGAAAATCTCTCTCTCTCTCTCTTTTTTTTTTTTTTTTTTTTTTCCCTATGAAATTGAGAGTTGGCTTTGACCTGTATTTTAAATACTTGCGCACAAGTTTGGCTCAGAAACAATTTCCAAGCTTTGTTCCTTTCCAGTCACTTGTGAAAGGTCTTCCTTCGGTCTTGCCCTAACTAGGATTGGTTTTAATGTCCTTGTTACCTTACAGCGCAGGGACAGATGCCGGTGACCTGCAGCCTTTCTTTCCCTGTCGCTTTGGGGAGCAACCACTTCTATGCTCTCTTCCAGTAGCAGATGCTTATTTTAAAAACAAATATTAATGCATTAGTATGCAGTGTTCAGAGCAGCAATTTGAAAATACAGTTAATGTAATTTTGTGTTCTGTAACACTTGTTTTCCTTGTATGCAAACTCTGGTGGAGCAACTGTGACAGTCTTCTCGGTCGAAGTTTGAATATTAATTTTGCGTCAGCTATAGGAGCTGGTAACAACGTAGGCTTTAATAGCGCTGGTGCTCAAAAGCATTGAAGTGTAACTGGCGCTGTCTTGAGAAAAAATGAAAACTCTCATGTCACCAAGGGGCAGCTGAAGTCGAGAAGATGCTTGCCAGCTTTTATTATCTTCTTGACAGTCTCTTAGAGTTGGTTTTGTGGGGCTCGATCAATGTTCAAGAATACAGTGTTTCTTGCATTCTCTGCTTAAAACTTTCTTATTAGTTTACCAGTTTGTCTTTTTTTTAAGAGGCAACAACCAAACGCCCTTTGTGAATCTAGTGGAAAGCAGCCCCCTGCCATTAGAGAATTTGGATGACGGAGATGCTGCAGGGAAGGGTAGATAATTGTTCTGTGGGTTCTGCTTGCTGACAGAAAACAGGATCTTCTGTACCCAAGACGTTATCAGTAAGGATGTTTGGGCATTGGACCCCATCTCAGACAGGGAAGGGACTCGTTTGAGATGAGTTACTGGGGTTTTGCACTGGCTAGTCTCAATACTTTTTTTCTGTGTTGCAAAGCTCATGTTGCAGTTAACGCAGCAGATAAATTTATGCTTAACAGTAAGTTACATTCTTTAACAGTAAGTTTTGTCCTTTGGTGTGAATTTTCCCAGCAGTTGTTTTTTTGTTTGTTTTTTTTTTTTTTTTTTTTTTTTT
>VXBH01003252.1:412820-427685 GCA_013400035.1 Rynchops niger
AAAACAAAAAAACAAAAACAACAAACCACCAAAACAAAACCCCCAACCCCCCACCTCTGTGAATAAAGGGCCACCCCACAGTGACCAAAGGTAAATGGCAAAACCCAAACTCCCAGTGCTGTTCTCTAAAGGATCTTTTGCAGTCTTTGGCTGGCAGGCTTTCAGTGCTACATGCAATAGAGCTATAATTTTCCGTGCATTAGTAGGCTGGTTTGTTTTTGTTTTTGTTTTTTTTTTAAGAAGGTTAATTGGACAGATTTTCAATCTAGCCAGTTAAGGAAACTGGGGCAAGTTTTGCTTGCATTCTTCCATCAGTAATTCCTTGCAGTGACTGGAGCTGCTTCTCTGGAGAAAAATGCAAACGGAATTTGGTGGTCTGTTATGGATAACCACTAAAACCTAAAATGACTAAGCCTTAGCAAAACACGTGTGCTGTATGGACAAGTGCAATGAAAACTGTTGGGTGCAGATTTGGGTGGGAAAGGCACGACATTTGCACGATATTGTCAATGCGTTTCCTACGGGGCATTTGGGATGAGTTTATTTTTATTCTGCTGAAGCTTCAGTGATGCTCTGATCGGTTACAGTGATGCTTGGGAGAGAACTGAAGGCTTCAATTCTTGCAAAATCTGTGAAAGGTTTCCCAACTGGAGTTGAACACGGTCAGGCCAAAGGATTTTCTGTACTCTTTGCAGTGTGTATTGATTTCCTGCTCCCCATGTGAAATATGAAAGCTGCAGTCATTTCTTAGTTACATGGAGTATTGGACTAAATTCAGAGGAGGACAGATGAGTGACGGTGGAGCAGAGCTAATCTGGACTGTATCGCATGCCTTGTTCTGTACAAAAGCAGGCAGGTAAGTGATCTGGTAGGAGAAGATGAGTCGAGGGACTTTGATTACAACCAGCAGCTCTGCTTCCAACTTGTGCCACGTGGGATGAATCACTTCAACTCGGACTGAAATACTGTTTTCATTAAATCAAAGGTAAACTTCTCTTGGTTTCAGTCGAACCTGGTTTCATCCTCTGCAGTTTGTTGTGTTTTTTCAGATATGATACACTTGTGAAAAAATTATATCATATTGAACATCATCAACATTATTACACTGCTACCAGCGGAGAAACGAGCAAATAAAACCTATTGTGGCTGTGTGTGTTAGGGCTTTCTCTACACTGATGCTTTCCTTGGTTATTGAGCAATTCTGCATTTCATCATTTCCACTTCTTAAAATCCGTTGTTTTAACGACATTTTATTCACTTGTTAAACTTTAAAATATTTGCTTTCTGACAGATTTGCCAGTGGTATTTGCACACACAAATTTATTGTACTTGTGTGATGCTGTCTTTTGCTCACTGAAAAAAAAAAAAAAAAAAAAAAAAACCACCAAACCAAAAAAAACACCCAACNACAAAACAACCCACACCTACCGAAACATTTTTTAGGAAATACATGTAAATTACTTAATGCTGTAAGTACATAATTACTCTTACCAGCTATCAAAAAAGAAAAAAAAAATCACTATAGTACAGTCTAATTTCTGTATTTCAAGTATTTCCAGAACATGACATGGTAAACAACAGACTTCGGTTCCCCAAATTAAAGTATATCCAATAAACGGCTATGGAAGCTGCTCGAAAAATTGATGGTGGAGGAGGGTGGAGTTTTGCTTTAGGTTAATCTTAACAGCAGCTTATATGAATTTATAAATAAACTCCATCTTTTCCTTCCCTGCACTCCTACCCTGCACTGCAGTCTATGCAAGTCCAACTGGTCTTTCTCCTGCTGTTACCCGTCTGTTTTTAGGCTCTAGCTAAGTTTTACAGTATGCAAAATGTAGTTTTTACTTCCCACAGAGTTGGAAGAACAGGTAGAGAGGAGAGGTTTGAAGGTACCACTCTCCCAATTTTTAGAGTGAGAAAAAACGTGTTAATTGTTACAAAGGAGCGAAACCATCATCTAATTTCTCATAATCTGGTAGCTTTCAGTTACTGCTAACTATGGCCTGGTTTGAACAAGCCACTTAAAAGTGAACAATTACATATAGGATTATTCAGTATTGCAATCTTAGTTTGCTCTAGTCCTTTATTTAATTTGCTATTTCACATCATAGAATTACATGAGAATTATAGAAACTTAAAACTATGCAAGTTGACAGGTTTTACAAATTCCTATGTAATATTTTATATACGGTGGCTTTGCTAATATGTTAATTTACTTAATGTTGGTTGTGGAGTTCATTTCATTCTCGACTACGTGTGTGCTCTTGAAATGTGTCACTGAGCATTGTTTTTTCTTTATACGGGTTTTGCTCTTCTTTTTCAGCCAGCCTATGCAAAACATCAGTTGTCATATTTAGAATGAAACAGCCGCATCATTGCTGGCGTGCCCGAGAAGAATGCCGGCAGTTTAGATTTCAGAATAACAATATGTTAGGAATTGGTCCATCACTAATGAAAGGAGTGGGCTGGATTCTAGTTTTATTAAAAGGTTGCTAAGGCAATCTTCTCCCACTTGTTGATTTTTAAACTTTGAAGAAAAACTGCTTTGCCAAGAATATTTGTTTGAACCTACTCAGTCTTTATTTTTGTAGCATGATAAAGTTAAAATCAACACTGCCAACCCAGTTCTAACGAAAGGTAGAATATAGTGTTGTTACATACTTCATTATAAGTATCTTGAATTGGTGAAATGTGTGTTTACTTCAGAGATTGGGTGTGCGAGAAGGAGGAAATGTAGTGGCAGAGAAACACCTTAGTAGGCAGAACACTGTCTCCCCCAGCCTCTTTTGCCAGTGCACTTTATGTGGTTCATTAAAGCAGCTACTTTCCTACCTGGAATCACAGAATGGTTCGAGTTGGAAGGGACCTTGAAGATCACCCAGTTCCAACCCCCCTGCCCTGGGCAGGGACACCTCCCATAGACCAGGCTGCTCCAAGCCCCATCCAGCCTGGTCTTGATGCTTCAGCATTTGCTTTTGAAGCAAAAGATGCTTCAAATGTTTCTCATTAAAAGCAAAACTGTGAAGTCTGTAGATTATTGATATCTCTGATAGCTAACTACTACTCCAAAACTATAACTTTCTCACTTTAATTAATGATTTCATTGGTTGTAGATGCTTGAGCAAAGAAGAAATGTATTTTTTTAATACGCATCTGCAGTTGTTACGCACATGACTTACAAGCTGTGCTTTCTCTTAAAGAGCTTACAGGGCCTGATCGTTGCAAAGACACTGTTACCACAGATGGCACAACTTGCGTCTGAATTTGGAAGTGAGGTTTCTGTAGAGGCCTTTCAGGCAAACAAGTATTTTCTTTCAAAGTGCCTCTTGGGATTAGCCTCTCCCAAGAAGAGGACCGTGCTGAAAACCTTCTGCGTGGTGGCCGTAACTCTCACCTTGGGAAAAGGGCTTAATGGATTCCCCCGTCCCTAGGGGCTTTTAAACAGTTTTGCCTTTGACTACATCAACTGCATGTAAAAGATGTATGAATACATCTTACTCTGCTTTGTGACAAATTCAAGGTATAAAAGTAAAGCCAACTCAGGTAACGGTTTGCTGTGTGGTTCCCTGTTGCAGGGAAATCAAAAGAAAAGAAAATCCATGAACAAAACTAGTGGGTTTGTATTTTTTTCTAACTGAAAGGCTAATCTCTCTGAATTAACAACTCGGTACCTCACTGAGAAGAGCTTAGTCTTTTTGAATCCAAATCCTTAGTCTTGGAAATGTGTTCTATATAAATATTTTTAATTTTAAACTATGAGGGGAACATTGTAATACACTACCTAGAAAACAATGGTGATGTACAGCAATCCTGTGCAACTTCAGAGCTCTTTGATGTGTAGCCTTTAAGGGCAAGAGATTAACCTCTTTCCCTGGTAGACAAAGAGTTCTTATTTTTTGTCTTTTTATGGGACCTGATCCAAAAGTCATCAACGTCTATGGAAACCACCCGATTTATTTCAATGGGAATTGAATGAGGAACATGATTTCTGTGGTCCAGCGTTTAAAAACAAACAAACAAAAAACCACACACACAAAAAAGCACCAACAAAAAATTTGCTGTAAAGTCATAATTGCATCCAGATGGGTTTCTCTAAGTGGTTGTGAAGCAGCTGGTGGAAACGCCTTGATCTGACCAAAATTCAGCATGCCACTTGTTTCTGTATGTGGGAAAATCTGACACAATCCGGAAGTAATTAGTCTGGAACCACCAGCCCCTCTGAGCAGTCCTTTTTAAAAGAGTTGCAAATAAAAAAGCTAAAAAAAAATCCTTAAGACGTAGGTATATCATTTGCAGTGTACTGTGGAAGGTGTTTTTATCAGTAACTTGGCTTCTAGGGTTTTTTTTAATGTGCTTTTTTGTGTGCGTCAACCTGTACTTGCAACACATTGTACAGTGATGGTTGTCTTCCTAACGTTCTGTGTTATTCTGTTCTTCTGCATGTAACACAGTATACTGGGCCCAAACCTTTTTTTTTTTTTTTACATTAATAGATGGGATACCAGACCTGACTTTCTAAGCAAGACTCGAGATTGGTGATATGGGCACAGGAGCCTTTGCTTTGCACTGGACAATTTTCTGGACCCCAGCTGGGCCCTTTCGCGTATTGCTGCTGAGGAACTAAGAAATATGAACAAAGCACTCATGAATAAAAGAAAAAATCCCAGTTAAATGGTGAAATGGAGGTAAATGTGTACGTAATGTTCAACAGCAGGTTTATTCCTTGTGCTGCTCCTCTCCTTGCGACTGGACGCACTGTGATTCATTCCGGGGCAGAGCATCATCCTGCCTCTGACAGTGTTCAGCAGCAGCTGTTTCAGGAAGACAATAAAAAAAGAAAGACATAAAGCTAGTAATAGCTCACCAGAATTATGTTCTCATCTTCAAAAATGGGCCATAAATATATCTCACCAATTTAAGTGGAATTATTTGTGCTGGTTTGAGTCGGGGAAATATGAAGGCAGCGGCTCTATATCTCTTTTCTGTGCGGTCAGTGCTGAACTGCTGAGCTATTACTGCTCGACCAGAGACCCTGAAAAAATAGGTTGGGGCAAAAGAGAGAAGCAGCTAAAAAATGTAAAACTATATGATTTTTTTTGAAGAGGCAGTGTACACAAGAATGGAAGCATTCTTAGGCATGCTTTTTAGAATAGCGATAGTACATAGGAGATGTATGTCATAATCCAAAGTGGGGAGAGGGAACAGAAGAGGAATTTGAGAAAAATGCACTGATGGAAAACCAGCAAGACGTAATATACTCTCAAGCTTCTAAACAGAGAAACAAAATTAACTTTTTTAATTCTGTTATGACTAGCTGAGCTGTGATGTAATATAGTAAATGTCTCAGCATTATGTAATAAAATTAGTAAAAAAAATGACAAAAGCATAAACAATGCACTAATGAAAAAGCCTTGCAGGACTGGTATTTAAATTGGATTGTGCCTGTTTGATTTATGCTGGTGTGTAAGTAAACTCAGCTCGAGTGTGTGATACGGAAAGTATCCTCTCGCTCTGCAGTCGCTCTTCCTTTTCTGTATTTTTTTTTTTTTTTTAAGGTTTGGAAATACATTACTAAATATTATAACAGCATTGGCAATTATAGGGTACAGGGAATAGATAAATCTGTTGTGCAGTCTGAGAATATAATCAGGGACAAGCAAAAAGCCATATTTTACTGTAACATGGTAAATGATGGAATTGCTAGATTGTCTTGAGCTCACTTGGCTCAGCTTAGGTGCACATAAAATCCATCAGTGGAAGACTTTTCACTTGAGCAGTATCAATGCATTTTAAGAGGAAGCAATTCCCTGGTGTCGTTCAGATTGCTGGCCAGATCTCTGCGTGTGTTGGTATTTCAGGAAACAAAATACATGCAAATGCCTTTTTTTTTTTTTTCTCCAGCATTGTTTCTGATGGCACCTCTGCTGCTGCTGTGGTTCTAATGATGGTGGCGACTGCTTTGTTCATGCATAATGGGCAGAAGCCTGCAAGGTGTGCAAACCCCGTTAGCCGCTTTTAAAACAAACCCAAAACCAAGTAATAGAGATGAATGTTTAATTTATAGCTGTGAAAAATGAGAGGAAACAGAAGGGGTTTATCAAGTTCCATACTGGTTCCTCGACTTGTGTCTGAGCCTTGTTTCTGCTCCCCATATCTGCTGATAGAAATACCACTTGATGCTTTATCAGTATGTTGTTTTCAGCTGTAGCGTGCAAATACTGTCAATGTTTTAGTATCCCAAGACACTATATCTTACCTGTTTCCTATTTTGATTCGATATGACAGATACGTTTGAAACCCCTGTTCTGAACAAAAGCACACGGAATGTTGGAAGGCACTCTATAACGCGCGTTATAGAGAAAGTAGCATAATGCAGTGAAAAAGATTAAACAAGAAATATATTAAAACGGGATACTTCTTTGTAAAATGTAATCAATTTAAATGGAAGAGGGGGGAAGATTGACTATAAATGAACATAATGCTGACTGCTGCGGGATGAAATAGGTTGTATTGGGGTCTCAGATGTGTTCCTGCTGTCAGAATCCTGTTTGCTTGCAGAACTGTTCTTGGATTTATTTATGCCTTGCTCTCCAGGCAGGCCAGGGAACTGAGTGGTGGCAACAGAGCGATTGTCCTTGGTGACGTGGTACGTCTGTAATCCCATTGCCTGTTGCAGAATGCACATCCGTAGTGTATTTTGTCAGGCCACATCTTAAATGGAGCAAGTATCAGAGTTGAGGGAGGTGGGGATGTCGAGCCCCAGCACGCCAGCTGGCATGGCGTGCCGATGGGCATGTCCTGGCATGGCCTGTCCTCACATTGCCCGCCATCCCAACAGGAGCAGGTGGGAGGCAGTGTCTGTCAGAAAACGCCTTTTTGAATGGTGCAGGGATGAGGTAGGATTTTAATGGGATCCACCTGACTCGAGTTGCTGATAACGATACACTGATTTATGTGCTGATGTATATGACAAGCACGCGGCTTCCTTTGAACCCTCCACCCTGGCCTGCGTTACGGAGATGCAAGGAGGTAGTGCTCATCCCTTCGTGGTCTCAGATCACCCACATGCACCATATGCATAATTTTTTCCATAAAGGATGACTGTTGGGATGTACAACTATCGGAAGTTAAGGCAGTTGCACGTACTCTTATTTTTCACATACAACTGTTCAGCTATATAATTTATCTAACCAAAGCTAATCACTGAACACCGGAATGAGCCTATTTGTTGTGTTTTGAAAATGCGTCATGTGACTTTTTTTTAAATGAAGATCCTGATAACTGTTATCTTATTTTTCTGTTGCTCGATTTCATTGGCTCTCTTGCGTTTGTTAATATAAATGGTCTTATGGGAATTTCTATTAAGTATGACAATACTGTTTGCATACCAAGTTACAGATAAATGGTCGGCTTTTCAGAAGTGCTCACTGTTGGGTGAATCTCGTCTCATTTAAGTCGGTGGTAAATCCTTCATTAGTATCAAAACTAGTACAGAGAAGACAACATACAAGCACTTTTGGAAATCATGCATTAAGAAGGTGTCTGTCTGCTTGCAGGACTGACAGGATAACAAGCTCATTGCTTCTAGTACAATGCTAGAATTTGGCTATTTGCATAATATAGAGCAGTAACACTTTAATTTACAATTCATGAATAAGCCTTTCAGACGGTAGTTTCCGACACAACTGAAATTTGTGAATGCTTCTCAAGTAAATTGCTGGTTTTGAGCACATTTTGTTATTTATCGGGAAGCTGAAATTATACTCAGATGCCCAAGCCGGAAAACAGAATGTAATTTGGCATTTGTGCATAAATGGTTCCTGAAGAAGGATGGGTGGGGAAGTACTGAAACAATTCCATATCTAGTTGTGCATGTAATAGGTAAACTTGGTTATTCTGTGCTTGCATTGTAAATGTATCTGTTTCTTTAATCAGGTAGCTATAAAGAGAAAAGGCTGCAGGTAAGAAGAGTAAATGAAGAGTAAATCAGGATAAACCTTTTTTTTTTTTTTTTTTTGGCTAGTATTTAAGGGTCGTGCTAGTATGGGAGAAGCCCTGCTGTAAGGAGATCTTGGTAGACCTACAGAAGCTGTAAGAAACTCCGGTAGGTTTAAAAAGGGCTTCTGCACGTACTCGACATGACTAAAACATATTGCTGGAGCTTTTCCTGTGGTTGCTGGGCTGGTCTTTTGGGTAACATATAAGATAAAGCATGAGGTGGAGCCTGGGAAGCGTCTGGTGGTGGTGCTTATGGACTGCATGAGCCCGTCTCCTAACAGCGGGATCGAGGTGTTCCCCAGTGCCAGGAAAGTTGTGTGAAGATGTATGTAGGAGTAGTGGCAGATGTGCTGACTGAAGAGCTGCATCAGGAGACGAAGAGCTGAAATACAGATAGGAGGTACAGTCATGTATGATGACTATGTGATAAACACGATAAAAACTTGCTGAGGAGCAAAGAACTTTTTGCCTCTTTCATGTCTCGCAATAATTAAACGGTCCGTTTTTATTCAGCTTCTTTCAAATGGGGTTCTGATTAAGCAATAACTAATGAAATACGAGATTAAGCATCAGCAAATCTCTGATGGTCAGAGACATGCCCAGGGCAAAGTCCAAAACAGTTTTGTAAAATTTGTGTTTGAAACAAAGCAAAAACAGTTCTTACAGAAACAGGAGACAGATTCAGTGAGTGTAAATGCAGGTTGAATAAATTTTCTTAGTGTTATGCTGAACTGAAAAAATGTAAAATTAAATATGTATCCCTTTTAATGTGGTTGCTACATCATCACCGCAAATTTTTAAAAAATGCATCTGTAACCAGATGCTATCAGGCACTTTTAATTTTAATTAAGGTTTAACCTATCGGAGGAATATATATTTAAAGAATTAATTAAAATGCTGTTCACTGTATAAGAGATTTCGGTATAGGAAATGAGTTAATTGCGATATCATAGGGGATCTGTGCTTTGCAAGCTGTTTTGTGATGCTAAAAAAGCATTTTCTTGTGGATGCTAGGGACCTCTCGGGAGAACCAGAAGCTGATGATGGCCGTCTTTTCGGTTGAGTTTGAATAAAAGTAGCTGCCGGTCTCGCTGCATCCGTGTGTGTCAAACAGTCTTATTCCAGTTTCTGTTTTTCTTCAGGGTGGGTGGCTGGCTGGCACAAATGCTCAAAAATACTTGAGGTAATTGGGTATAATTTGATTGTATCATGGCAATCCTGTATCCCGCAAGAAGGGTTTTTAAGATGGTTAAAATACCTTTATAGACTGAAGTCTTTCACGCTGTCATTCTTGGTAACCTTGTATCACCGTGAGTTTATTTTTTTCATTCTGTTGAATGTATGAAGTTGCTGCTGGAGTTCCTCAAGGATCAAATCATGCCTTATTTAATATTTTCATTAGCATCCTTTACAGAAGAATTGGAAGCATGCTTAATAAATTTACCGACTCCAAAGCCAAGAGATATTGGCAAGGCCAGGGGAGGAGTAGATTATTATGTGAGAAGAACCGCTTTCCTCCGCTGTTAATTGGTTTCAGGAGAATGTCATGTGCTTAAGGGCAGATGATACTAATTTCTTCTATAAGCTCAGCCTCATCATTTGGGAGCAGTGAAGAATGAAGGTGTCCTGCTTGTATTTAGGCAGATGAGTTTAAGCTGCCGCAGGTCAAGGAAGGGTAATTCGGTTGATGGTGGAAGGATTGGCCAGCCTTTGTACGAGTAGCCTGGAAGAGCTTGGCTTCAGCCTAGAAAAACAAAACCTGAGGGGAGATAGGAATGCTCTCCATATGTATATGGAAGACCCAAAAAAAAAAAAAAGAAAAGAAAAAAGCACAGTTATTTAAGCTAAAGGACGGTTTTAGAAGGAGGCATCGGGTACAGATATGGAATCCACTTAGGCAGGCAGGTTATTTCTCACCCCCTGTTTGGTGCTTCCCCGTGGGCAGGATGTCTCGAGCTTTAACTAGTCTTGGCAAACCCCAAGGTCAAGCTTTGGAAGTAACTCTCTTCAGAGCACATTGGGGAGCTTGCTTTCAACCATTCCATTGAAAAGAAAGAACAAAGCTTCTAGAGGAGAAGCGTTCAAAAAGCGAACATAACGCATAGGCAGCTCTGTCTTCCTTAAGGATTTAGTGTTGCTCTTGGTGGTTGTGTGGACGTGCCAGACTTCTTCCGACACCTCTGAGTAGGTGCCAGTCTGTCAGATTAGCTCAACTAAAATAAACCTTTCTCCCACTCCCTGCCTGCTATCTGCCTTTTGAGAGAGAATTACCTTTTAAAATGTATGGGCTGTTCACTGGGCTTTTATTCTGCGGTTTTAAAATAGGTTTTAAATGAGCGGAGAGGAGGTGAAAAATGTTGGCCACTTTTAATACTGTCATTTAATGATCTCATCCTTTGAGCCAGTGTTTGTGGAGAGATGGCTTATCTTGAGCCGTTCTCTCCTTTCCTTGCCTGTTTTCCACAAGAGTGTCTCCTATTGTGTTAAGCCAATAACCCTTTTTATATAGGTCAGCGTATAGTATTAATGAGCTTTTATACCATGGTTATAAATGTCACACACGTTTCTCAGAGTAGGAGCAGGGAATAGAAAATATTGCCTGGATTTATTCTTTCCAACAGTAGATATGTGAAAAAGTTGACCTTCTGATCAGAAAAAAAAGAATCTCTTTGATTAATCAGAACCTTTTAGCTTTTGTCATTTAAAATGCAATCCTAAAGACTAAACGCGGTGGCACTTGCCTTCAAAAGCAGCTGCTTTAGGAAAATTTTTTAAAAAAAGAGAACTTGCTGTGAGATAGGTGTGCCCGTAATGAGAGACTTATACAGGACAAGTCACAAGTAAAAGTTGAGAGCTTTTTCTTGTCTTGGGAACCCGCAGCATGTTCAGAAGTGCCTGGGCCGTGGTGAACCTCTGCTTGCAGCAGAGCAGCGTGAGCTTTATCACCACCTCGAAAGGCAGCGGCATTAGTGCTGATGGAGATACAGATATGGCGGGCTTGGCTTATACCAAGAGTGGCTAGTGTGTTTGTCTCAGTGTGACGTCTCCAAGTCTCCGTTATGGATGGCAGGTGTAAGAAAACACATTGCGTAGCCCAGAAAACAGAGTAGGGGGAAAGGTACACTGGCGGTTCATAAAGAGGAGGTGGTAGCGGCTCTCCAAGGCTCTCGCTCCTGCCTTCTTGACTGTCTGGATTGCAGAGCACCCCAGTAACGTCGTCCTTCAGAGCATCTGCTATTTAATTTCCTCCAACAGCAACCACTGCAGCACAGCGTTACTCGTGGTAAGCTGAGGTAGCCCTGTTGCTGTCACTTCTGTTTCGTTTTCAGCCACGTTATCTTAGTAAACAAAAAATTGAACATCTGCAATTTTGCTTTATCAAGTGGTCGTATAATGCTGCAAACAAAGAAAAGGGGAAGCTGAACGGATTTGAAAGTAGCTTTATAAATTAGTATTAGTATTTTAATTTGCTCAGTCTTTACTTTTGGATTTTGGCTACTTAGCAAAAATTGCTTGAGAGCTATTAATTGTACTGTAAGAATGATGATGCTATATACAGAAAAATTTCTGACCATACGTTTGTATCTTTATTTTAAAGGACAATGACTGATGAAATTTAATGTAAAGGGAAAAAATAAATTATTACAGTACATTATACTTTCGAAGAAAATGGAGACTAGATGGATTTAGAGCCGTAATTTTCTCATTTGCACTATGGCTGTGCATAATACATGCTTTTGAGAGTTCAGAGTAAGTGTCATCTGAAGAGCATTCTTGAATGGAAAAGTAAATATCACAAATTTTGCAGTGTTAAACAGATGATCTGATATGTACTTGCATGGATTTCAGTATTTTATAGCTGTTTTCATATCTGGTTAGTGCGTTTTATGCTCCTCTGGCATATTGTGCTGATTTCTTCTATTGCTGCTTCAGTTGAGCTAAGAATTGTAAGGTCAAATAGTAAGGTCTCTTTCAAGCTGATTACTTTTAAAAATCATTAGTGAAGAAACAATATTACAAAAAGGTCTTAAAAAAGCTTATTTTTTAAAAAGATTTTTCTGGACACAGGAAGTAAATACCTGCAAGGTCTTGAAATCAAGTTGGAATATGGAAGTTGGTCACTATGGTGGGCAGGAGTGTTTTTTTATTTTCTTCTAATTTCCTGCTAGTTTTAGTCTTAATATGAAACACCTGCTATTATCATCCTTGCTTTTCACCATACAGGGAACGTTTCTTGTAGGCAAGTAGAATGATTACTCCTGCAAAACTGTCAATTTAACAACAACCCCCCCAGCACTTTACAGTGTTCAAGGAACCTGCATCATCAGCATCTAATGATGTACCACTGGTATTAAGTAGCAAGCAATTCTTTTACCATTAGAGAAACAGGCAGATCTGGGTTAGCTCCCAGGAGAATAAGAGTTTAAAGGTCTCGGACAGCTTCCTGGTGCCTGTGTATCCATTGGCCATCTCCCTGTTGTGCTTCAGCGGTTCAGGGAAACGCTGGAAGTTTTTCATGTTCGCCGAGTCTTGTGCTGAGGTCACTCACTTGCAGGCTCCTGGTGCCACTGTCCTCTTTTGAGAGGAAAGAGAGAGAGATGCTTCAGGTTGGCATGTGGTGCCTTATGATTGATGATGGGGGCTCTTCTTCAGATGTGCATCGTGTGCCTGGAATGGGTGATGTGCCATAAGTTTATACTGTTTACTCGTATTGGGTCATTGGGATGTATCATGCCCTAAAATAACCTTGGTGCTCCTCTTTAATTTTTCTGTGAACAGACCTAAAAAAATAATAAAAAAAATAGTCTTGTAGGAGTTGTGTCTTCTCTCTTCTGGAAAAACTGAGGGCCACTCCTTGCCTTCCTGTTCTCACTACCTGTGGTCCTTTTAATATAGCACTAAACCTGCTCAGCCAAATGGTAAATGTCATGGAGGTATCTCCATGTTTGTTTGGGGTTTTTTGGTGTGAGGTGAAGCAAACTTCAGTAATCCCTCATCTGATCATGGAGAATGAATTTGATGTTGCTTTTAGGCGTACTTATTCCCTATCTTCTTTCTTACTTATTTTCAGGACATAAGTGACACTAATTTGCACTTACATAGTTCTTCTGTCTTGATTACTGAGGAGGCTGGGTGATGTGAAGATTAGCGGTGACGTTTTGAAAGACCAGACGCTTGCCAGTGTCTTTAAATTTCTCTACTTTTTCTTCCTTTTTTGATCAAGCCCCAGGGTGAGGCATCAGAGGCAGCTCCCTACAAATGCAAAAGCAGTAAAAAATGTGATCCCTGCCTGGTCACATGAAAGCTCATCCTAATTTTTATTTTTCGCAAAGGGAGCAGTAAGTATGGCTCTCCGTTGACCAGACCAAGGACAGTTGACGGTACCTGCTGGAGCTGCTTCTGGGCAGGGGAGGGGAAATATCTTTTCTCCCTCCATCCCAGCATTTCAGCAGGTTGTGAGACATGTGAACAAATGCCTTGGCAGGTCTCCAACACCCGTTGTCGCCTGGCACGGTTATTTCCCTGTCTTCAGGAATGCTGCTTCAGTCCAGTGAAGGTTCGAGCAGGTCCTACATGGGTTCATCAGTTGATGGTGACGGACCCCAGCATATGCAGGCACGAGCTGCTTCTGTATTTGGACATTTCTGTGTTTGCTGTCTTTAAGCACCAGTCTATAGCAGCGCTGCAGAGATTTCTATGAATGAGAGACTACACATTTTATTTACAGGTTGACTTGCAAACCTTAGAAAAAGAGGTCTGTGACTTGGGGATTTGACCTAATGCCTTGCTAGAACTAGCGAGCAAAACAGATTAAGAGATATTTTTAAGTGTTAGCCATATTTTGCTGCTCTTGAAAATATTTTGCCGCTGAAATCTTTGCATCAGCCAAATGCTGCAGAAGTTTTGCATAATCCAAATCAGGCTTTTCTTGATACTTCACTAGTATCCTTTCAACCCGCTGAATGCGTTTTAATTGATTTGGAGGGGTTATATTGAAGGATAAAGTTAGTCTTTGTTAGCAGGAGGAGAACAATAGGTAATTTTCTTTTTTTTTTTTTTAATAAATAAAACAGGAGTGTTTAATGTGGCACTGAATGCCTTTGGTAGTGTTAGCTATTCTGTAGCAGAAAACTAAAATACCTGTCAAAAAAGTGCTGATTACAGCATCTTGCCTGGAGCTAAACTTATTGGAATAAATCTCCTGGGCCGGAACGGGGTGCTGTTCATGCTGTTTGCCTCCTGAGTTGTTTTTGCAGCGTGTAAATCCAGAGCCAACAGCTGTCAGGGTCACAAATGGCTGAAGGAGCTGTGTGCCGAGGCATGGCCAAGCTGCGGGGCTCCAGTCCTTTGGAGGGAAGTTTCAGCTGGACCCCGGCAACACCGTCCGGAGCCTGGAGCAGCTGAAAGAATGGGATTAGAAGAGTTTACATCCTTTGACTTTGTACTGGATCACTGGATTGAAATTACTTTGATAGGTGCTTTGTGAGAATTTTGCAGCGTTGCTTGGTTTGTTGTTTGGTTTTTTTTATTTGCTTGGGGATTTTTCTTGAAGTCTCTGGAACTATACGCTGGGTTGCATGCCCTCTAGGCAAGACTAGTATAGAGTTTAAAGTGGACATGGAGACAATCAAGCTTATACTTACTGTATCAGCGGGGTGCTCCTTCACGGGATGCAGAATATCACCTTCGAATTAATATCCAAGAAAGAGAGTCCCTTCCCCTCCCTTCCCAACGCGATGCGATTGCTTTGGGAACAAGATGCATTTCTTGCATGAGCAGCTCCATGGGTCCTTTTGTCAATATAGCTGGGCTTGTGAAAGTTTTTGGTTTCTTGGGGGTTCTTTTTGATTTTTTTTGTTTTTTTTT